>JAHTLZ010000204.1:43507286-43543104 GCA_023846285.1 Phrynocephalus versicolor
TTTTTGGAGCCATTCCACCAATCGCATGGCCAGGTTTTGCTGAGACTTCTGGGTGTGCCAGAGAGGGCATTAAAAGCCCACAAACCCGAACCCTAAACCCTAACCCTATCCCTAACCCGAACCTATATGCCAGTACACTGTGTTCTTAGTGGGCCAGAAGCACCCAGAGGTAAAGCCCACTAACCCACCCTAACCTTAACCGTTACCCTAAGCCTACCCTTACCCCCTACCCCATGCTCTGGGAAGTCAAGTCGCGCTAAATCGCGGCAGTAATGGCAAACAAAAAACGAAAAACGAAGTGACAAATTTTTGAAAAATTTCGCGAAAAACGGAAACGAGCCGAAGCAGACCCATCCCGAAAAACGACAACTCAAAAAAAAAATTCCAAGTCGTGCCCATCTCTACTTATGAGTTCAAGCAGCCCTTTAAAAATCGCATTTCATAATGATCCAAACCTTTCTTCAGTTCCTCGAAAAGTCAAGCCACTAGACATGGGCACGACTCGGCAAAATTTTCATTTTCGTTTCCCTTTTTCGTTTCCATTACGTAACGGAAATGGTAACGATAATTAAGCTGTCAGAACTCAAAATCGAACCAAAAAAAGAAAAAATTGGTCGGGTTTTTAATTTTCGTTTTGTGGCATCACGGCAATCGCGCAATGCGAAGCACAAAAAAAGTTTTTAAATGTTTTATAAAAAGAACCCGACTCCCGGCCAAAAAAGCAGGTGAAAATATGCCTGCCTGAGGCTTTGCCACCTACCAGAGGGGTGGATTCTGGGGGGTCCCCGGCCTTTCCCCCCTTTTCTCCTGTTCTGGGCTGCTTGGACTAGGCTGGGGTGGGGGTCATACTCGTTGTCTCGTCATGTCATGCGGTGGGGGGCGATCCAAAATGGTGACCGCAATTTTTCTTTTGAAATCATGGTAAAAAAACACATCAAATCACCACAGAAACATGTGAAATTTATTTATTTTAAATACCTGGATTTTAATAGTAGCAGCAGTGGTTTTTTTATAGCAATAAAACGTCGTATTTTATTTTATTTTATTTTATTTTTTATTTTTTTAGACCTGCCCATTTGGGCTGGGCATGGGATGGGACCGTGCAAATTTTTTGAACCATTCCACCAATGGCATCGCCAGGTTTTTGACTGACACTTCTGGATGTCTCAGAGTGCATAAAAAGCCGAGGCACCTTCCAGAAATCGCAGTCGGGTGTATGGATGTGATTGAGAGAGGAGGGCTGGCTGCTGGTGCTGGTGGGATCCGATCAAGATTGAGGAGGGAGGCTGGAGGCTTTAGGATTTAAGCTAGGCAGGCAGGGAGGGAATTGAATTTAGAAAATAATTTCTTTGATTCCCTGCAGCTTTGTCTGCTGAAGGGAATAGCAGTTTATTCTTTATTTCTTCTCTGGCAGTTTGTGAGGATTTTTTTCTTATATTGGATAAAGGGGGGAGGTTCAACTGGGAGTGGGAGGTGTGGATTTATTTTAAATATATAATATATTATATACTACCATTTATTTTCTATTTTCCCAACTTCAATTTGCTTGCACACACACATTTGGGGTGCAAGCCAAAAACAGAACCTCTATCCCAAGTGATATCCTAACTGCTCACTCGCCCGCCCGCCCGCCTGCACCGCCACCCGCCCGTGGCCCACTCCACCGCCCGTGCCTCCCCCTGCCGCTGTCACTGCCCGCCCATGGCCCCCCGCCACCAACGCCCGCCCACACCTCCCCCCTGCCACCCGTCCCCCACCCCGCCCACCACCTAGGGCACAAAAACACCTAGCGCCAGCCCTGATTGCGGGACGCCCCTATGCTCTGGGAAGTCAAATCACGCTAAATCACAGTGGAAACGACAAACAACAAACGAAATGACAAAATGACAAATTTTTGAAAAATTTTGCGACAAATGGAAACGACCCGAAATGGACCCGTTCCGACAAACAAAAACTCTAAACGTCATTTTTTCTGGCCATGCCCATGTCTACAAGCCACGTTCAGCTGATGTATGAATAACAGCTATGATATGCCTCAAGACGTGTTCCCAGTAATCACACTCTTCCTGTATTTGTTTCTCCAGCTGTTGTCCCAACCCTGCACCTTGTCTGTGAGTTAAATTATGTTAGCATAGAGTCTCGCTGAGTAGTGCTTTTTTTAAATGATTATCAATTATAATAGTATTTTGCCAATCACTGAACCCTTCTAAGAAAATTTACAGGGGAATAATAAGAAAATTTGAGAAATTTTTAGGAGAAAACAGTTTTTACAAAACAATAAACTGATCTTGTTAATGGTGAATAGAATAACCACTTTCTTTTGTATTTCTCACCATTGGCTTTTGTCCCAACAAAAAGTTCCTGCAAACAATACCTTACTGGTTTGCCACTACAGAAATGCCGGTAAGACTTGTCAAAATTGTCCATTGTGGTGTTGACAGTCACTTGGTCTACAAGCAATCCAAAAAGCCACATCATCAACAGAGAAATCAAGCTGCAACTCTGCATCCTTTGCTACACTGTGATTTACTTCATCTTTTTGCAGACAGAATAATTTCACCACCCTCACCATGGTCCACTAAACGTTCATTTTCAACAATTATTTCAGACACTTGTGCTGCTGAGGGAAAGTCTGGGAAGGAGAATCACTCCTTAAATAGGCCTTCCCTCCAGGCTTCCAGGTGGGCTTCATGAGTGGCCTAGTAGCTGCTGCTGAGGCCAGGGCCTGAACCTGCAAACACCAGGAAGTTCTGGGGGTCAAGCTGGCCCTGATCCGCAGTTACCAGGGCCATGTAGGCCAGATCCTGACACAAAGTTACAATGTTAACAATGTGTTGTTGTTTGTTGGCACACTGGATGCTGAGTGAGCTACTAGCAACCCTGCACAGTTTCATTCCCTGTGGACAACTGACTGCATGCAAAGTTTCCCCTGCTTTCATTTATGTGTGTGTGTGTGGGGGGGGTGTCCCTTAGATTTCATAACCCTTGGTGGAGGTCTACACTTTCTGAATGCTCTTATTATCGTATATATCTCTACATATTTTTTTCTTTTAATGTGGGGGGCTCTTCTTGTGGAACCTGGTTCAGCTGCTCCATTTGCAGTATTGCACCATATGGCCCATGGCCCATGGTAAATTTGGCTATGGAAAATTTCTGTGGTGACCCCTCTTTCCTTGATGCCCATAAGCACGTGCTTATTGTACATAATGGTTAATCCACCCCTATGTCTTGGCCTGGAGCTAAGACATCCGAGAAAGGTTGGAGATATCCCAAGTAGGAGATCTTACTCTGCTAAGACAGCCTCTGCTGATCCAAATGGCTATGGCTTGCAAAGGCAACAATCCTAGCCCAGAAGAGAGGGCCTTTATTGACAATGTTGTCTGAGGAAAGTGAACACAATTTGTTTTCCCCAAGAGGATACTATGTGCTGTTAAACCAACTTGAAGTGGTCACTTTGTGTGAATTTTCTCTTCACCTCCAAACACAGGGAAAAGAAAATGTCTAGAATTGTTGTTTCTGTGCTGAAAATTCTCTCTCAGTGGAATCACAAGAGGCTCAGCAACTATAAGAAGGAGAAAGAACTTGAACTCAAGCTCCACATATATTTCTCACACTGTTGAAAACCATCCCTCCTTTCTCTGCAATCTATTCTCCATGCTCCCATCTCAACAGCTGGCTCATGGGAAGTTGGGGAATTAGTTTCTTTCTCACCAAACAGAAGAACAAAAATTACGCCACACAAATTCAGTGTACATCTGTGTGTATAAAACCTGAATCAGCCATTGATCAGAGAAATTTGGACTGGCACTTCATTTCACCAGAGTAAAGAGCAGTTGTAATCAGTTAGAAAGTGACTTACAGGCTGTTCAACTCATAAGGCAAAAATAGGCAATCAATTGATTCTGTCAGCAAGAATTCATACTCAGAAAAATGTGTATGTCCTCAGAACAGGATAGGGACGTTAAACAAAGGACTATGAATAGTTGAAGTTGGGTGTCTCATTTTCTTTACCATAGTAGCAATTCCCAGTTTGGGGGTACTTTTGGCTATGATGTACAGCCCTCATTGCTACAAGGTTGTGATGCAACTACCAGTTGGCTGAAATCCTCGTGTGCAATTTTATCCCAAGCAGATAACATAATGTTATCATCCAGCAACCAGGACACTTACACACAATATATGTAAATAAAACTACATTGCAGAAACACCATAGGCTTATTTTTACAGATTTTGAAACCTTCGGAAATGCAGGAGATCCTGAACTATATCTCACTAATGATGTGATGGACATTTGCCAGTATTTATGGTTGAGACAGTCTGTTGAAGATTCTCAACGCTCCATGAAAATCTTACTTCCAGCACACAAACAAGAAATTAACTTCTCTCTTTTTAATGGTATATTAAGCAATTGCATAAAATGTCTCTATATCTCATTTCCCCTTGCGGAGATGAGCACAGGCACACAAACACACACACACACATGCAGCAAGTACAAACAGTCAGGGTGATTGCCCACAAAAGACACAAACACTCCATCCAATTTGTCTTATTTTGTAACAGTCCATAGAACAAGACAGTAGTTAATACAGGTTTACATTTTGCATATTTGCAGAAATGCACAAAAATTGGTCTTGCCACCAGTAGTTTCCAAGACCGTCTCTCTCCTTGCCCTGCTCCATTTGTGTCTTGAAGTAAGATGTAATTCATTCATTAGTCTCTTTTTGCACTTCCTTGTACAGTGCAGAAGCATGAATTAGGTAATGATCTCTTACCACTTAGAAGCAGGTTACACATATACAGCATTATTAACAAACACTATTATAAGCAGTCACAAGAATCTGGTTAGGTTCCAAAAGCTCCAGAGGCCAGGGAGATTGAATTTTATATGTATATCAATGAAAAAAAACTTGAAATTGAAGTCAAGTTCTGGCACTAGATACAGCTGGAGCAAGCCCTGGCAAGAGACAGATGATGAAAAGTATAAATGAGCTAGCCTTCATCATTGCTGAAGAATGTGGAAGCACTTTTCACAACAAGGAATAATGGAGCTTCCATTAGTGAGCAGTAGATTGACTCCCATAAAGAACAATTTCAGGTTCTATTTGACTACAGACACCCCAGATATTGGAAAAGTTACTTCTGGGACTCCCAGAATCCTTCAGATAGTATAGCCAGTGGTGATGCCATTGCTGGTGAGAATTTGTGAGAGTTATATAATACAAAAACTGTTTCAAGTTCTGCTTTGGACATAGAGACAAGGGTTGTAGCCTACAGAGCCATTCAGAAAGCCCAGCATTTGTTTACTCTAGCAATGTACAAGCCTCAAAAGTCCAGAGTTTGCACATATACTCTTTTCAGAGCCACACAGTTAGCCACACCAAACTAGAAAGGAGCAGAAAGTCACATGTGGCTTCAGTTAAAGACTATTTGAGACTTAAAAGGTCTCTGGAGGCAAGATTGGTCATGATTAGACTGAAATCATTTCCATGTAAGGGAGCTGGATGCGTTCATGGGACTGCAGGATCAAGTCTGCAGGCTGCACAATTTTTACCCCTCAGTTAGCCCAAGACCTGAGGAAAGACAGGAGCTCTACATTGTCCCTCACGACATGTCAGGCTTCTCAGTCAAACTATATAGAGATAGCCAAGAGCAGGGGGTAGCTTCACTTCTTCTGTCAAGCACTCATTTGGAACTATCTGTCCAGGAGAGGATAACAAGAGCCACACTATACACATGCAATGACCGCAACAAGAAAGTAACAAGACCAGGCACTCTTTGTCCTCTTCTACAGAATGCAAGTACATCAACTGTGGGGCAATGAACAAGACAGTGGGTCATATTGAAGCAACAGCCAAATAGCACAAAAATGGCATTAAATGCTCATGTTGCCATCAGCTTCTTGTCAACTACAAAAGCCTGCAAAGACCCGGAAAATGGAGAGAGGCCAGGGAAGCAGCTGTGCTGCCCAGATTCTTAGGATAGATCATCAAGTCATCTCAAACTTCAGAGGAGGAAACTGAGAAAAAAGGGGAGATTTTTTAACATTCCCTTTTGCTTTCATTTCATGTTAAGACTGTTATTTACAGAAGCCTAGTCACAGAACTTTTGAACAGAAGTAATTACTCTGGGAAAAAGAAATTTAGGGTGCAGCTACAAGGATGAATACTTTGGGAATATGGTGCACGTGATTCTGGATAGTATTACCTTATATGAATACAACTCCCAGAAACTCCTAGGAAGTGTTCTAAGCTGTAGCTTGAACATATTATATTGGTGCATAAGGTTAAGCTACCTTGTACAGAAAAAGGCAAAGCATACTCAATATACATTGCTGTAAAACTGAAGGGCAAGGAAGATGGAAATAACATCATCCATCAATTATTCAGAAAGTTAGAGGACTAAATAACAGCATGTGAAAGGCTGAAAAACAATTCTGTACTCAAAGTAAATGGGACATACTGTACTGTATAAATAAATATCTGTTTAAAATGAAGACTGACAATTATATTCAAGATAAAGTCTTATAATTTCAGTGATGCTTTTGGCAGATGCTGCGTAGGAGCCAGTGGTATTAGAAACACTAGCAAGCAAAACAACTGAAGATAAATGCTTAGTAATCAGTATGTAAACAGTTTGTTAAGGTGCTGATTTTTAACTTACAGCACAACTAGGCAGGGAAAGTTGGAGTGAATTAGGTCATGTTTAAAAGGCTCTTATTATTGATGCAATCTATTTTATCTTCCACTTGAACAGTCCTTTCTCTCACATGGGAGATACTTATTTTCCCATGAGATGGATCCAGACAGCACTTCAGATCAGTCCAGTTTCTCCCCTTTTCGTTTACTGACATCCCCACATCTTCAGCAACACCCACTCCCCTTTTCTTGAATTTAGTAAGTATCATAGTGCTATAGCAATACATTGACCTAGCATGGATACTACCTGATATCAGACATAGCACTGTGTCCCTTAGGATAATATTTTTAATAGTGCAAAGAGGAAAATAGGGTTTCTCCACTATCCATTCTTTGGTCACAATCCACTATATGCTTCTACATAACTTCACCAGATTTTCATTGAAGAGAAAACCACCCAGAGCTCTATTTGAAAGCAAATGAAGCACCCACACTGACTGCAGAAGAGACAATCAGGCAGGCTCCCAATTGCACCAAATAAATTGAATCCCCAATATTGTGCCAGAAAAGAACATAACAGCTTAGTTACAAAAGGTGTGGGATGGATCATTTACTTAAAACACATGGCCACCAGTTTATAGAAGAAACCAAACAGCAACCAAAGGGAACCAAATATGAGATATATGTTTGTCTGATTGGCCCTTTCATGAACTTTGTATTTTCTAGTCTTTGGGTTACATGTATTTTATTTACTTTTCTCAGGTAGGTCATTGGGAAAAAAGAAAGAACATGCCATTGGGTAAAGGCAGAAATTAGCCAACTGAGACAATCTGAAGCCATTTTTTCCTTACATTGCTGACAAAAAGTAACTGTGTCTCTCTCTATTCACCTGTATGAGATGATGAAAGTGAACACAGAAAATGAAAATTCAGAACTCAAAACTCATTTTTATTCTGCATCACACAGTTCCAGACAGCAATCATCTCCTGATATTCATAAGATAATATCCAAGGAAATAATACTGATAAAAGAGCGAACCTTAACAGAGCTAGTCATGATGAGACACCATCCTAGAAGTTGGAAGCATAACAAAAACTGAGTTATAGCGAGACTTTGATGGACATATTATTACCATGCCTAATGCACACACACCAATGCACATGCCCAAAGGTGAACTAATAGGGTTTTCAGAGAACCAACCTATCACAAACTTTCCCCCAGTCTAATCAAAAACAGAAGAGAACCCACAGAGAGGGTAACAGTTCAGAACATAAGTTACTATTGTTCCTTAGAAAAGACAAAGTATATTATACAGACCTGAAGCATATTGCTTGAAATATTTTTGGCTGTGAAGGGAGGGTTCTTTAAGAAAGAGGCTTGTGTGATTAGTGTACATTCTCTGAATCCAGGATCTACACACACACACCTCAAATATAAGGAAGCAGTAGGCATTTTAGAGTATTACTACACAGGTAGGGTTTTTTTTGGGGGGGGAGGATCTTACTACAGCAGTAGAATGGATGGATTTGAAAATGTGTGTGTTTTTGTTTGTTCATTTGTTTTTAATTCCTCACACAACTCAGAAGCCAAAGTGAAGCAGCCTAGCTCTTTTTTGCTCCTGATGCATCATTTCCCCCCTGCATTCAAAGTATGGTATGCTTAGATATATGAAAGGTTATGAAAAATAAAAACTAGTTAGTCTTATAGGTGTTACATGGCTATTTTCAGTATAAATTGACACACCTTAAAGGGATCTTTAAGCTGAAGGGGTGATGATGGGGGATGGAAATACAGGACACAGATGTTTGGAGTAAAATCTCCCTTACGTTACTAATGAATAAATGTTCATTGGTCTCAGGTTGCCATTAGAGATGGGCACGACTCAGCAAAATTTTCGTTTCCATTTTCGTTTTTTCATTTTCGTTAGGTAACGAAACGAAAATGAAAATTTTTCAAAAACAAAAAGTAAACAGAAACGAAACGAAAAAAATTGCCGTGTTTTTCGTTTTCGTTGCGGCAAGCACATTGAACTGAAAAGAACGCTAATGAAACAGAAATTTTTCGTTTTTGTTTTTCATTTTCGTTAGGTAACGAAACGAAAATGAAAAATTTGTGGAAAAACCCAACGAAAATGAAAACGAACCGAAACGGACCCCCTAAACGACCAAACGAAAAACGAAAAACAATTTTTTTGAGTCGTGCCCATCTCTAGTTGCCATTTTAGAGTATTTGAATCCTAGTCAATTGCAAACAGATTTTTAGAGGAGTGATATAAAATCGTGTATGTATATAGCTCATTTATTTCTGCCGAAATTATAAATAAACACCCACAAACATAGACACATATGCGAATTTGGTTTAAATTCCATAAGGCCCTATTCATGCAAGGGAAATGTTCTCTATTTTTTCTGATACTTACCATACCTGTTTTTATGATTCACAGTCACATGGTGTATATACCAATGCAAATGTCCCAGGAACTTTTAGCGTTACCAATTTATTTCCTCTTCTTTGACAAATAATAGGCAGCAACACCATTGTACCAGTTTATTTTTTTCTCTTCCTTCAAAGGGCAACTCAGCCCCTTGATTTATACTTTTCAAATTGATAACATCAATATATTAGAAAGGGGCTTATGTTTGGGCAAGTGTCCTCTGTTGTGATGGCTGCCCTGCAGAATCTGCAATGCAGTACTGGTGATCGCACACCCTTCCCCCATCATGGGCATACCAATATTTTTATGCATCTTCTGAAGTAATCTGTTAAAATTACTACCTGCCAGTACTGGCAGTAGCCCCCAGTACTGGCAGGTTTTATTAATGCATCCGTATACCAGCCATGTAAATTTTTAATATATATGTCACAATAATGGTGGCCACCTTCCTGACTTTGATTCTGAAAAGAAGCAGGGCAGATGGAACACAGACAATCCTGACAAGGAGCGCACCGGTACATCACAATGCATAGTAAAACAACCCTGCCAACAAAGGAGAAATGTTCTGCAATTGTACCACTAGCTGGGGAAATGTCCCAATCTTGACTGTACACTGTATGACTGTGGAGAAAAATGAACTGTAGGATAACTAAAGAATATTTCCCTCGTATGACCAGACCTAGGAGTTGATTTTTATGCTTATGTATATATTATGAGCATGGCATAGGGCAATACATGCATATTGCTTCGTGCCACTGAACCTAATTCAGTAAATAAGTCACAATAAAATGTAAGGATAATGAAATTCTGTTTCTACAGACAGTTTGCTAGCTTTACCTACAGTTTAACCTTTTCTAAATTTAATGACTGCTCATGGGGAAGTAGCACGGTGGTGGCAGGGACCACTTTTTTTTTACCTTTTTTCAAACCCTACACGACATGGGAATAGTCTGTGGTGATGCCATTTCTCTTTGCCTTAGATATAATGAATAATTTTATTAAATATGCTCTTGAGCCCACTAGTAGGGTATGGCGATATCAGGTATTTGGAAAATATGGGGTATGGAAAATATTGTTTTCATCTCTGTCCACCCTTATGGGCATGCAAACTGTAAGACTAAAGAGAAGGCTCAGCGTGTGAAGAGAAATTTCTCATTTTTGCCTTTCACATAAATGTTTCTAAGGAGAAACTGAAGGGAGGAACTGGCATTCCTGCACTATCCTGACATTCTTATGTTATCCTCTGTCAGAGCAGGTTTCAAAGTGAACCAGAGCAATGTGTTCAATGCTTTTAAAAGTACTCTTTAATGTGTGTCATTCCAGAGTCAGTTTTTTCCTGCCTAAGGGTCTGTTCATTTGGCTGTGGAAAGAGAGCTGTTGAGGGAACTAGTCATTGTCCTGATAAGGAACAACAGGCAATTAAATGCAAGTGGCAGCACACTGCCCCAAAATGGCCTATTAACCTGTATAAAGTGATGCTAATCTTTGAGTCTTCTCCAGGGAGGAACCCTTTTCCTTACCATGCCTCACAAGCAGACCTCATCTGTGGCCGTTTATTCTGCTCAGGTATGAGAGTATGGAATAGGTTGGTTTAAAATGCTGTTATTTTATAGTGTCACCTTTCTTCGGAAATACCCTGTGTCTGCTTTGTGTTATTATTCCATGGTACTGAGAAATCCATTTTGAGTAACGGAGTGGAATTTGCAACTGCTTATTTTTTATTTAATAAAATGCATAGCTTTCATTGCCCCCCCCCCCAGGTTGGAATAACAGGCAAGACTGTGTGTTGGGTAGCCAACACGGGCCACGCTTTATTGTAGCTTAACATTAATCCTTTGCCATAAGGGCGGGCTGCTGTTGGGCAGGGAACCATTGGCCCTGGGGTTAACAAATAGGCACCCAAGTGCCTTGTCAGGTGGGGGCAAGCCCTGTGGCCCCTGGGGAATTCCGTTCAAGTTTGGGTCCCCCTAGTCCGGTCAAGCTAAACCTCATCCCTTCCAGGGCAGGGGTGCCATCATCTGGCCGTCCCCTGCCCCATTTGGGTTTTAAATCCCCTTTGCCCCAGGCTCTGTGGTCTCAGGATCCGCAGAGATCCAGCATTTGGGGCTTACCTAATGCTCAATTCCCCGCACTATCCACAAGAATGGCCGGTGCCATGACACCAGATCTAGTGTGAGATAGGTGAAAAATCCTTGCCCCCTTCTGGGCCAATTGTGGGAAGCAAGCCAAAAATTCCTATCTGGCCCCCAAAGGCAACCATGCTATGCCACACTAGCATGCAAAAGGTGGCAAGCAGGTGGGTGCATTGTTGTCCGGAGGTTAAAGAGGGGTTGAGGGGTGGGGGTCCTGTATAAGAAAGTTTACCCATGCCCCGCTCCCACGTGAGCATCGTGAGATGCCTTGTACTGTCTTGCCCCTCTTCCTGGGGAGGGCAATGCAATTCCGGGTCCAGACAAACCAGCGCCAGAACGGCCCTTCCAATTGTTGGTTGGATTTCCGAGTAAAGGATGTCTGGGTAACTAAATGCAGTCCTTTAGCCATGCTGTGCTACAGGATCTGGAAAATGGCAAATGAGGTGGTGGCAGCAGGACATTTTGAGTTCAACACCCTGAAGGCGCTGCTATTTCAAGATCATGGAGGTTAAAGTGGATGAGGGCTAAACTTTGTGACTTGTAGCCAACTTGGATCCTTTTTCCAAGGAGAAAGGCGGGGTAAAAATACTCTAAAATAATAAAATAAAAATAATAACTTGGGCCAAAAAGCAAACAAAAACAAACCCAAAGCCAGAAGCATTCCTGTGAAATAAAGCCTCTGAGTTAACAGTAGCACCAATTTGCAGGGGAGTATTTTACAGTCACTGTTTTCTTAATCCTTTTTGAATTGAAGCAGTATATCACTCATCAGAAACACATTACTTTTCCATTGTTTGGAGAGAAAGAAAATTAATCAAAAATACAATAAATGGGCAGAATGATCCCCAATCCCAAAGGCTCCAAAATAACTCCACCAAAGGAAGCAATGTTATTTGTTATTCAAAATATTAATTAATGAGTCATTTTAGTAATTCACAAAGTTAGCTGCATGGTCATTAAAGTAGCAGTAGGGCTCAAAGTGCATTTATTGTGTTATGTCCAACCTCAGGCACAAAAAGCCCACTGATGTTCATTAGAAAACTAATGAAAGATCGTTAATACACAATTAAGATCCAAGAATTTGCTATTTGCTAAATGCCAAACAGTATAGTAAAAACTAAACAAATACTGAGTGAAATCAATAAGAATACCCTTCAAACAAAACCACAGAGTGCATGAAGCTTATTTGGAAAAGACTTCTAGACTTCTTTGAAATATCTTGTATGTTTTGTATAAGTATATAACCCAGTTTGTCACATACCAAAGCCATATGCATATTCACCTCAGGGGCCACCTTACTCCCTCGTATAAGGGTCTTGATAATATTGCTTTTCATTTTTAAATATCCCAAGTTTTTACACTATTTCAAAGTAGCATAAATAATAAAATGTCTCACCAGAGGGATTTGCATATTCCGGCAGCTTAGACATAGATGGCCTTGCTACCATTGTACAACAAACAATAAGAGGATCCACTTGTGCCACTGATTGCTAGAAACAATTTCATATCAAGAACTCCTACGTGGGTGCTCTGTGTCATCTTGATCCAGGCATAGCAAAACTGATAATAAATTTTCAAAAAGATTGTGAAAAGCTCCAGAAAATTTTCAATAGTCCCCTCAAATGTTTTCAAACAGTTCACAGAATCCTTCATATGTTTAGTCTCAGAAAGATCCAAGGCAGTTTGTGGCATTATTCTTGAATTGTTGGTCAGAAAAAATGCTTTCACTGCATGCACAAAATGAGACAGATTATATAGTTTACCTCAAAGAGCCTCCAAGACACTACAGTCATCAATCTCCTTAGATTTATTTATTTATTTATTTATTTATTTATTTATTTATTTATTTATTTATTTATTTATTTGTTAGTTTGTTTGTTTTCTTCTTTTCTTTCTTTCTCCTTGGAAAAGAGCCCAAGGACAAAAGGAAGGAAGGAAGGAAGGAAGGAAGGAAGGAAGGATGGAAGGGTGGATGGAAGAATAATTGGACTCATTTCTGCTCATGGAGCTTCTGACGGCCTACTACCAAACAAGGGGGCCTACTTCTATTATTGGAAGCCTGCAGAAGTAAACATCATTTTTAACCTTGATGGACAATTACTCCCACCCTAATCTCACCCTTGGCTTACAGAGACTGCTTTTACATGACCCCTAAAATCTGCTGGCAACTTAAATGCAGATTCCCCCCCCCCCATGTGGTTTTTGTTCTGCTTCCTGTGTTTCCATCTCCCACACTCTGATTCTATTGCTTCTGTCTGCGGTGAGGGGAGAGAGAAAAAAATGCAGGCTGTTCCAGCCTGTTAGGATTCCTGTCTGTTAAAAGGGGGGGGGGGACAAACAAAAAGCGGAGGAGGGCCAGGCATGCAATGCTTTAAAACAGCAACAAGGAACAGCAACAAGGATTTTACCTCCTCCAGACCAGGTACTTGCAAAATGCGCTGGGGCGTGCTTAAGTGGGCGTGGTCATACTTTTTTAAAAAAAAGTCTGCTGTTGGTGGGAAAACAATTTTATGCTCCACATCTGTGAGCATTTTGCAGCAGATTTTAGGGGTCATGTAAAAACAGCCAGAATTGCAGTCTTTCCCATCTCTGATAGGATTTCTCTGTTGACTGTAGCAGTTTGGACAGAATGTTGTTTTGACAGGTTTTTATTTACATTTATCTTTATACTTAGGGGAAGATAAAATTATATGCAGTTGGAGCTGGGTGGGAATTATATTTTAAAAGCTTTATTTTAATTTGAAGAACTCTTTTGTGTGATCAACTATTTTGAGAAATAACACCTATCATTGAGGGACCTATGGATATACAGTACTGATCTATGGTTAAGAAACTGCTTTTCAATTTCTTAAGAATAAATGAAAAAAATCAGTAACTCAGTACCTAGCTCATTGCTATTGCTAAATAAATAATAAAGTGGAAATGGAGAAAAACACAGAGAAAGGTCTGAAAAGCCTATGTAATTGCATAATGGCCATGAAGACAAGAGAACTATAGTGGTACCTCTAGAAACAAATTTAATTTGTTCTGTGGGTCAATTTGTTTTACGAACACTTTGTCTTACAAAACACAATTTCCCATAGGAATGCATTGAAAATAATTAATCCGTTCCAGAGGCTATGGGTTGCTTCATTTTATGAAAATTTTGTCTTACGAAACACGTTTTCCAATAGGAATGCATTGGGAATGGATTCATCCATTCCAGAGGCTAGAATAAAGACAAAAATAACTGAGTTTTTCTCTCCTGGTTTTTCTTCTTGCGAAGCATCCCATAGGGAATTTTTTTGTCATGTGAAGCATGCCTATTCTGGGGGGGAAAATCTTCCTACAAGCTTTTTGTCTTACGATCATTTATCTTAAGTGGTACCACTGTATTTGGGGGTTATATCTAATATCATGAGATCCAACAACAAAATTGTTTTGAAGCAGGATGCTATCTGAGTTAGCTATCTTAGACTCTTTTTTAAAATACAACCGTATGACATCCCGGAGAATAGCATCCTCCTAAGAAAAACCAGGCTAAATGCTTTCTCTTTTCAACCACCTCCCAGACCTTTCAATGCACTCCACCAAGCGGGTTTCACTTCACCCTGAAAGTTCCAAAAGGGATTCACTTTTGCTAAGGTAACTTCACTCCTTCCTCCTCCTTTTTTTCCAAGCTGAAACCAGTTCTTCACTAATAAGCTTTTGGTATCAGGAGAGAATGTATTATGACCTTGGAAATTCCTTCTCTCACACTAATAACACACAGCTGGAAAAATGTCCCAATTATCAGACAATTTTCTCTTTTTTTCCTTCTGACCAACTCTCACCTATCACAAACTAACAAGCAGAAGATTCAAAGGCAATGAAACCACCATCTTGTCTTGACAGGCAGATTAAATAGCTGGGTGGGCAATTGTATAGGAGGAAAACTGAAACAGTGTATTGGCAATATGTGCAGAAAGTACCTCCGGAATTCTGTGGGAAATCTGCTGGAATTGCCTTAGCCTCAAAATCATTTTGAATGTGTATGTGCTTTGCAAATGTTTTGACTGCTTTTGAACTTTTGGGATTACCTTTTGGCATTCTAACTTGGCAATGTTGGCATGCAAACTAAACTCAGCAACCTTGTGAATTTTGATAAGTCCCTAGAGTTCTGAGGGGTTGGGGTGACACAGAGAGTTGAAGGAGGATCCCAGGCAAAGCACTTCCCTTACCAACAGTACATTAACCTTCTTGGAATTTACCCATACCAGGGACATCAGAATATTGTAGCTCAGTGGTTTGTGAGGACTTCTCTGACCCAGTGGTAGTCTTGACATGGTCATATCTCAAGTTATTCTAACTGGGCAGCTCAATCCACTCAGAACCCCCACCGGATCAGGTTTCAGGATGCCAAAGTGACCAAATGAACACATGTTTATTATATACCGTGCTGTATTAACATTGTCTTTCAATAACATCCGCTGATTGCTCACGTGTCCCTACCTGGAAAAGAAATGCCTAACGGGAGTATTAAGTATTAGGAAGCACTGCAGGGACCCAACAGGACAGGTTTCTAGACAATGTCATAAGATCTGGAAGAATAACTTGGCAGAATTGTCTGGGAGTTGAGTCATGGCTACTGGACTTCTTTTTGAGAGATAGAAACGTTTCGCTGTTCATCCAAACAGCTTCGTCGGTCTGAGTACAACTAGTGCAAGAGACCTCCTTATAGTCAATTGCATTTTCCTGCTCCAAGAGTTTTAAGCATTCTATTACTTTCTTCTTGTAATTGCTGGTGGGGTCTCTTCTTAGTTTTTCATATGTATGCTGATCATCTAAAACTGTGATAACCTTCTCGTGGTAGTCCACACTCTTGGAGCAGGAAAATGCAATTGACAGGATGACCTACCACCGGTTATATCCCGGAGAGACAGTCCCCTGCTTTTATGGACTTCCCAAGATACACAAGGAAGGAATCCCCCTCAGACCGATTGTCAGCAGTATAAATTCAGTGACTTATAACATCGCAAAATACCTGGCAACTATCCTAGCCCCACTGGTTGGACACACAGACCACCATGTACACAACTCAGAAGAGTTTGTGTCTAAAGTCAGGGAGCTCAAACTGGATACAGAAGAAACCATGGTATCCTTTGATGTTACATCACTCTTTACCAGCATACCCACCACTGATGCACTAATAATGGTAAAGAGAAGATTAAGAGAAAACAGCACCCTCACCTCCAGAAGCCGCCTCAACCCAGACCAGATAGGCCTGCTCCTGGACCTGTGTCTGAACACCACATATTTCATGTACAGAGGGGACTTCTACAGACAGAAGCATGGCTGTGCCATGGGCTCCCCAGTGTCACCAATTGTAGCAAACCTATACATGGAAGAAGTGGAGAAGAAGGCACTCAACACCTTCCCAGGGACAACACCATCCCACTGGTTCAGGTATGTAGATGATACCTGGGTTAAAATAAAGACGCAGGAAGTACAGGCCTTTACAGACAACATCAACGCAGTGGATCCTAATATTAAGTTCACTAGGGAAGACACCCAAGACAACAGGCTGGCTTTCCTGGATTGTGCAGTCATCATCAGACCTGACCGTGGCCTAGGAGTAGAAGTTTACAGGAAACCCACCCACACAGATCAATACTTACTGTTTGACTCCCACCATCCATTACAACACAAACTAGGAGTCATCAGGACCCTAAGCCACAGAGCAGAGAGCATCCCCACCTCCTCAGAAGCCAAGAAGAAGGAAGACAGGCACCTGAAGACAGCACTTAAGGCCTGTGGATATCCAACGTGGGCCTTCAACAAAGCAGTGGGCCATCCCAGAAGAACAAGGGATCAGTCTGAGACCCAGACCCGACGGAAGAACCTGGTCATTCCCTACATGGCAGGAGTGTCGGAAAAGCTTAAAAGGATTTTTGGCAAACACCACATCCCTGTTTATTTCAAACCCATGAACACACTAAGGCAGAGACTTGTCCACCCAAAGGATCCGATACCAAACGATAAAAGGAACAATATAGTATATGCAGTCCAATGCAGTGAAGAGTGTTCAGACCTCTACATTGGAGAAACTAAACAGCCATTAAACAGAAGAATGGCCCAACATAGGAGAGGTAACAGCTCAGGACCAGAATCAGCAGTACACCTCCATTTGAAGGAAAAAGGCCACTCTTTCAAAGATGAGGATGTACACATACTAGACAAAGAAGAGAGGTGGTTTGAGAGAGGAGTAAGGGAACCATTCATGTTAGCATTGAAAATCCCTCCCTCAACAGAGGTGGGGGGATCCGGCATAGTCTGTCTGCTACTTATCAGGCTGTACTTTCCACAGTACCCAGGCAAATCAAGGAGCCTTCACCACCAGGTCACAGCTAACGACCCATTCTTGATGGGTTTCAGCACCTTAGGCCATTGTTTACCTTAAGGCCATGGACACTAATGTCTCCGTAACGAGCCTATTAAGGCTTTGTTCATCTTATGAGCCAATCAGACCAGGGGACAAGAGGTCAAGCTGACTATAAGGAGGTCTCTTGCACTAACTGTACTCAGACCGACGAAGCTGTTTGGATGAACAGCGAAACGTTTCTATCTCTCAAAAAGAAGTCCAGTAGCCATGACTCAACTCCCAGACAAACACACCTGGATGACTGAGAATCTTCACAGACAAACTTGGCAGAATGATTGACATCTCTGAGCCCACCAAAGTATTTTGGAGCATAATAATTAGTTGACTCTATCTCCGTTTGCATGGTCTTTCTCTCTTTTTCCTTGGTTAAGTAAGCCTGCCAAATAGCTGCATCTGTCTGCAAATTGGTTGTATGACATAGGTGCGAAATGGCAAGAAGATTGCCCCAAAGAAATATAGGCCAATTAACAGTATGTTTACTCATCTTCATGACTTCCAGCAACTCATGGAGGCTAGTGTTTCATGGTTCACAGTGACAAATTAATTCATTAATTCTTTGCTATTATGTTTCTGTTCACCTACCAGTACAGACTTTGTCCACAAAATGAGAAGAGTAATGATACCAGAAAATATGACAGTGGACGCATCCATAGAGAGTATTTGTTCAACTTTGCTTTTTTGCCCATGATACTGCTACTGCATTGTTCTGCCAACATAATGCAAATCTCAATAGAATGAAAGGGGGGGGGAACCCTTGCTTTCCAGGTTTGAGGTGTGTGTGTGCTGCACCACTATTGTGGGGTGTGTGTTTATTTTTGTTCTACATGGCTCAATTTTTCATGATCTGCTCTAGTGGACTCCAACACATGGTTCCATGCACTTTTTGGTTGTGTCTTATTTGATTATGTTTCCTTATGGGCAGGTTTCTCCTGGTCAATCTCCACATTTTTTGCTTAGTTTTCTTCACATATTAAGAGTCCCTGCATTCATTTAAAATGTAATAACTTTAACGTTATAATGTAAAATTATAGAATTAAAATGAATTCAGCTAATTCAGCTATGAATTAAAATTGCCAACAAACCTGGAAAGAAATGTTCATGGCACATTGGTTAAATGCCTGTACTGCAGGTAAAACTCTGCTAGGGGTTCAATCCCAGGTAGCAGGCTCATGGTTGACTCAGCCTTCCATCCTTCTGAGGTCAGTAAAATGAGTACCCAGCTTGCTGGGGGGGGGATAAGTAGCCTGCATACTGTAATTAAACTGTAAACTGCCCAGAGACTACTTGAAGTGGTATGGGGCAGTATATAAGCAGAACACTTTGCTTTGCTTTGCTTTCTAATGTAAACTTCATTAGGTACCCCCATCAAACAGAGGATAACAGTACTTAGCCTTCACTTGGTTATTCTTCATTTCATTTTAACATTCCATCTATGTTAATCTGCAGTACACTTGAATGCCTTGTTCGCCTTTTGTAAGACAGTGCCCTATATTAAATATGCATATAGTTTGCTCTGGGTGATACAGTGTTCCTCTTTTTGTTACAGAGGCATTTTCACAGTTTGTTTTTCCTTTGGGCATTTCTCTCCAGAAGTGTTACTTTTTGGGAAAATGTTTGCATTTTGCACAAATTTTGCCACAGTATTTTGCAAGCATTGCCAAAGGCATATTCTTTTCTATAAGTGAATGTCCCCACAATTTGGAGTGGTCATAGGGGAAATTAAAATTGCTTCTCAACAGAACATGGTTCAATAGAACTGCAGGACAAAAATAAAATTTCAGTTGAGCCCACCTGATACTTAATGAAATAATGTCTGGTTGGGGAGAAATCACAGGGGAATGAAATGAAATGAATCGAAGCTCAGTTTTCCCATTTTGTGCCCATTCCTACTTTCCTCACATCCAAAATAAAATGTTTGTACAACACAGGATTTATTGGCATGCATTAGACCCATGTCCGTTGTTACTCTCCTCATAATTATATTTATTTATTTATTTATTTATTTATTTATATCCCGCCTATCTTCGGGAACGAACTCTAGGCGGCTTACAACAAAAGTTTGTGTACAATAAAAGGACAAACAAATCTGTATTGCAGTGTAAACAATTAAAAACAGGGACGCCCCAGCGTCACCACAAGCAATAATCCTAATAAAAAGCAGTCTATTCTTTTGATGGCGGGTAAAAAAAAAAAGATGGGACTTTTGTAATATACTGTACAAACAAATATGTCAGTCACAGAAACATTGTGAGTTTCTATGCAGACCTTCAGGCTAAACATGAAGAAATCCTCAGTTTGTTTGAATGAGAACATAGGGGCAGGGTTTACCTGCATTCCCATATCACAATTGCCCTTTAAGCCCTACACACCTTTCTGTGGAATCCCCAAATAAGGCTGAAACCAGAACTGAAGCTCAACGGCTTAGGGCTCTGGCTGCAGGGCCAGAGGCTAGGGGTTCAATTCCTCATGGTGTCTCCTCATGAGGGGCTGACCTGTTGATCCATAGGGCCCCTTACAGCCCTGCAGTTCAAAGGTTATTTGACAGTTGTTAATATTGGAGATAGGTGTCTGAGGCAGAGCTTGCCAAGTTAGACTTGCCACAAACAAAGCAAGATAATGTCACGACGACTTGAGCAGAGAAGTCCTCAAAGCCTGAGGAACTGGACATTCCAAAGCCTAATAGGGTAGAGGACATACTTGACTCTTCAGATCCTGGACTCCCTGGAATTAGGAGCCTGAGCCTACAGATCCAGGATACTTGGGTCTCAGGAACTAAGCCTATGGATGATTGGGGCTCAAGAGCTAAGTCTGAGGAGGAGGAAGAATGGCCTCTGACCATTAGGAATGAGGGTGTTTGAAGACACAATTCCAGTTTGAGGCCCCAAGGCTGAGTATTCAGCAGCAGGGGAGGTCTGCTCATAAGCAATGGTATCAAAATAAATGGGCTCTTTCTACCAAGAAGACCCAGGGACCCAACTCTGCTGCTGGGTTCTTCCCTTGCTTTCTGAACACCTGCAACTCCATCAGCACAGCTAGAAAACAGTCTTCAGTTGGCTCTGCAAGCTGCCTTGTTCTTGGCTGCCTAGCTGCCTTGCCTAGAATGTCCCAGGTTAGCCCTTTTGACTGCTTCTTGGGCTATGGCTTTGGATTGCCTTGCCTGGGTGTCTGCTACAGTGAGAGCTTTACAGTCCCTGCTTCTCCTGCTTCAACCTTTCCATTGTCTGGGGTTTTTCCAGCAAGTTTTGCTTGCCTCACCCAGTATGGATCAGGGTACTTAATTGGCATGCTACCAGGGCAGCATTTGCATCCTGTTGTCACTTGCAGATGCTTTCGTTAAAGGAGTTTCACCTTTTAATCACAACTTCACGAGCTGTCTTGAGCCTCTTTTTCTGGCCTCATTCTCTGCAAGTTCCTTTCCTTGGGGCAAAATAACAGCAGCAGAAGCAGCAAGAACACCTCCATGCAAAATCTGATCATTATGTGTAGCAGCAGCAACATGATCTAACACGCCAACTTTTTGCACTGCAGATGTGCAGAGATGGTTAATCAGCTACAGATCTCAGAGATCTACTGCTTGACATGTATGTAGTTGTTCTGGGGTTAGGGGAACATATCCTGCAGCTGTGAGGTGATATATATTTTGATACTGCTTTAATAACAAAGCTTCAGCATTATGTTCCTAATTGTCATAAATCTCTATCATCAATGGGCTCATTTTTTAGGCAATGCAGTGTGCTATTTTTTTATCTCTGATTATCAAATAGTAAGCGAATGGATATTAGCATTTATGCTGATAATCTTAGTAGTACAAATGTGCTGCATATTGACAGCCATCCAAATATGTTGATACATCATGTGTAGAGATGGGCATGAAATGACCAATTTGTCATTACCATTATCCATTACCGTTACCGTTATGTAACGGTACGAATAACGACCATTTGGAGGCGCCAGGCTTGAACCGAATAGAACCAAGAAAAATTTCTTGGTTCTGTTCGTTTCTGTTACTGGCCTGGCCGTCCAATAAGTCCTCTGCTCCTACCTGCTGCCGGTGCTGCTGCTGGCCTTCCTGGTCCAGTCTTCCGGCTTCCGGCTTCAGAGGTGGAGTCAAGAAGGGGCTGGCATCCGGTCTCTGTGCGCGGAGGCCAGATCGGAGCCCCCTTCCCCCCCCCCCCTCGCCACTCTCCTCCCCGACGGAGGCTGAGAGCCCGGTGAGCTGTCAGCCTCCATGGTAGAGGAGGGAAGGAAGGGCGCTCCGATCCGGTCTCCGCGCATTCTTGGGGCGGCGGGCTGCGGGAGGGGCCTGCAATCCAGTCTCTGTGTGCAGAGACCAGATTGCAGGCCCGTGTCCAGCTCTCTGCCCCAGAAATGACAGCCTGCCGGGCTGCCATGCATCAAGGCGGATGGCGGAGAGAGGGATCTTTCCTACGCTGGATTACAGGGCGCCGGCGAAGTAAGACCCCCGTTTCCGGGGGGGGGAGATGGAAATGATTTATTTTTTTAAAAAAAGTAGGAAACGGAAACGGAAACAGAGGGAGATGAGCCATGAACAGAATGGAAACGGAACACAATTTTTCCGTTTCGTGCCATCTCTAATCATGTGTATTCATGTGTCTTTTAGTTTACCTTTAGTTTACTTTTTGGAGAAATTTTAAAGATGGAACCTTTTGCTTCCATTTTACAGTTATGGGCATTGTATTTGTTTTTATTCTTTTGTGAAATACTGTTAGCGCCTCAAATATGGCTTATTTATATTGTTTATTTCTGGTAGCAGCCTCAGAAGACAAATGAGTAGATAAAATACTTTAAAGCTTCTGGTTGGAGAGGTATAAAAGTAGTTTTCTTCCTACTGCATTTATTTCTTGGCATATCATTTCCTCTGTAGTTTTGTGAATGTCATTCTTTTATTTTTCTGCCTTTATTCCATCTGGGAAGTGGTGTTAATACTTTGGCTAAAACACAAGGGCTGAGTCTTCTTTCCCTTGACACGACTGACATAGGTCTCCCCTAAAGACAGTTTTGTCTGCCTGGATGCCTATTCAGCCTAGATAAATGTTTGTTTGTTTACATTTCCATACCTCCCCATTAGTGTTCTCAGTCTCTTGTTTGTGTGTGTTGTGTCGTTACAGTCATGACCGACTCTTCATGACTCCATGTCCATGGAGTTTTCTTGGCAGGAATACTGGAGTGGTTTGGCAGTTCCTACTCCAGGCACCTACAGCACCTGGTATTCTCTGGTGGTCTCCCATCCAAGTACTAACACAGGCCGACCCTGCTTAGCTTCTGAAATCAGGCGAGATCGGATGTGCTTAGGGCATCTAGGCAGCTTCTCTTAGAGGTTTACAATATATAATACACAATATATAGATGTTATATGGTGCACAATGGTGTGGGTACAGAAATTATACTGCAATGGAGTCCACCCAAATGAAATTTCTGAGAACTATTCTTGGACTTCTGAGCTGTGTACCAAATGTACTTTTATGATCAGAAAGAGGCCACATGTTGATAGAATCTCAGGTGTGGATTTTTAAGGTAGATTTTTGGTTAGAAATGTTCTTCGCTCTAGTGGGGCTGGCTCCCTTTGTGCTAATTGATAAGTTTCAGTTCAGATGAGGAAAAACACTGGAGAGAAATTATATAATTTGGGCCTCTCACAAAATGCTATTTTGTTAATGGGTTATACAAAAGCAAATAAAAACACTTCCTTCCCTTCATTTCGGATGCAGCCTAACAAAATCCAACCTCCGAGCCTCAACTAAGAAACTGCCTGGCTTTTTTTCCATCTTGCCAAGGACCTTACATCTAAGAAATAACTCCTGACAAATCCATCTTATGCCATGTCATAACCTATTGGTACTGCTCTGAGGAAGAGGGTTTCACCCTCGAAATATTAGCAATGTCTTGGTTATTTTTCTAGTAGCCTAGAAGTATCACCTGTTTCTCCACCACCATATGCCCAGTTCACTGAGCTGTCCAACAGTTCTATTGTTTCAATGCAGTGTTTTATTTTTTAAAATTAGAACATTTTAAACTGCTTTGACTGATATAAGATCTGGCTTTTCCACATGGGCTAGTATGTACTACAGTAACCCCCCAGCATTTCATGGTTCAGGTACTGCCGTCCCGCTATACCATGGGATTGCAGTACCTGCCCAATGCCACCCGCCCACACTGCTCTGAGAAGTCTTGGGGCAGCACCTGCAGGTGGTGGTGGGGGATCAGATCCCCCAACGCCACCAGCCCATGCTCCCCCGAGAAGGCTTGGGGCAGTGCACGCGGGCAGCAGCGGGGATCAGATCCTCCAGTGCCACTGGCCTGCGCTCCCTCGAGAAGGCTCTGGACAGGTGGCAGTGGGGAATCAGGTCCCCCACCGCCACTGGCCCGCGCTGCTCCGAGAAGTTTTGGAGCAGCCCGAGCGAGCGCTGTGGGGATCTGATCACCCTGCCCCCCCAGGCTCCACCCGACCTGCACCCACATATCACGGATTTTCAGTCATCGCCGGTCAGGTGGATCCCTAACCCCGCGATAGACAGGGGGTTACTGTATATCTTACTCCTTTATTTTATTGAATGATTTGATCTGATTGACTGGCATTAACTGCAATCTAAAAGAACAGGGGAGACGAGGCAGAAATAATCATTTTAGAGCTGCAGAGCTGGAAGAGATCATTGGGTCCCCTCCTTGTCAAGGAGGCACAGTGGGGTATTGACCTCCGGACCTCTAAACCAGAGGTACACCTATGTTAACAATCTCTCTTAGTGCTAACCCATCCTATTTTAGTTTCAAGCAGGCAAGCAGGCAGTAATGCTATCTTGATTAAGCACTTCTCTCTCTCTCTCTCTCTCTCTCTCTCTCTCTCTCTCTCTCGCACACACACACACCCATTAGCGTTTTATGTGGTGGAAAGAGAGGAGAGAGAATGGCAGTTGTCTCCAGCAGTTCCATTGTTGATTTTAGGTTTGCCATTGGATAGCTAACCCCCCCCCACACACACACACAAAGAGAGAGAGAGAGAGAGAGAGAGTACAGTAAATAAAAAAACACAAAATGACAACTGAAAATGTCTGACCTAGCTCTGACCTCAGAAATAAATTAAAAAGTGGTATAACACTAAATTGTGCCCACTGGGACAATCCAAGAAAAGAAATAAACTTTGCCTTGCAGGAGGGATATTTGCTATGAATTCTTGTCACTTCTTGTTACTGGTTACACAGAGATGAACCTTGCTATTTGTTGTCTGGCTCACAAGGAGGAACGCCTTTGGGAACAATCAGGTACTTTTGATGGAACAGAATGTCCCATCTGGAGAATCCTTTATTGTGTTAATACCAATATGTGCTTTTGACTATTTTCTTAGGCACTTTTGGATTGCTACATAGGAAGGGAGGAAGAGAGGGAGGGGGGAGGCTGGTATTGTATTTCAGTATTATATGGGAGAGCCAAAATTTGGGAACCACTGCTTAGATTGTTGCACATCTCTGCCATATAACATGGTTATGTAAGTAGACTTAGTGTACTCAGAAGGAAAAGACCAATATTCTTCAACCCTTTTCTATCAGGAGAATTTTCAGTCTGGATGAATGTGGAATAGTTTGAATATGCATGGTTATTTTTTTCACTCTTGCCCAGCATAGCTACAAAAATGTATTAGGTCTTATTTGCTGTCATTATTGTTTTTCTTTACTGCAACTAATTGTTTTAAGCTCTGTTTCTATGGAGAATCCCTAGGGCTAAATAGGCAGTACAAAAGGCAAATAAATAAATAAATAAATAAATAAATATTCATGTAATAGTGACTTTTCTGATTATCACAGTGACACTTGATATCTAATGACAATACTGTAGTTCCAAAACACAGATTCTTCCATTCTCATTGAGAAATAGCATTTTATTTTATTTTTTATTGATGCTGTACAGCAGGAGCTATATCCATTTTCATGCCCTAATGGGATACATCAGAGCACTCAGAGACTGAGGTGGGCGCAAGTTTTCTTAGCAACATGGAATAGCTGCTTTCTGAAGGGACAGCTTTAAATCTTTTCCTTATTCCCACTGCTAGCAACTTCCATATTATCATTTTTCTTGTCACAAAATCTTATCCACTGAGCCCTCTGCCTGAAATCACATAAAATTCACTTTTGTTCCTCATTCCAAATTTGGACAATACGCTGTCTTTGATCTACAGATTCATGATCATGTTGTGGGCAATCAGGTGCCCCACTGAAGGGAGGCATGCTTTTTTTCTGTGTAGTTGTACCAAAAGGTTTGCTTTTTAGACTCTGAGCATCTATTATGTTTGTAATGGAGCAGATGAGTTATTAAACCATACCTAGCCAGAGCTGTCTGTCAGCACTGAGTTATGACTGTTCAGTGGTAGAATCACACAGCTGAGATTGGCAGAGGGAACATTAGTCATTCACTGTACATCTAAACAATATAATACATGTCAATTATAAGCCATTGCTTTTTCAAGTTTAAAGATTAAATGAAACGTGGGTGTTCTCTACTCTGAAGGCAGGACTGTCACAATACAAATGGTTGCACTAGGTTTTTTTTTTAAATTCAAACCATCACTGTGTTTACCTCCCAGGTTTATCAGAAAATATCAGAAAATATATATACAGATTGTTGTTCAAAAGAAACACCATAAAGTTAAGATCAAGGGTAGAAAATCCAGATGATGATGAACTGCTACTGTCACCATGCTTTACCACCGGTCACACTGACTGGGGCTGATAGAAACGGACATCGTGTCCCAAGCTTTAACCTAGCTCCATATTTCTCAAACTCTTAAAAGCTATCCTAATGAGGCAATCCAACTGCATTGGATGCTTCCCAGTCCCTAGTTCTTGCTACTGAGTTGTTGCTTTGTTTTGTTTTTTGATATACCAAGGTAAGGTTCATCATACCATTTGGGACATGGCATAGTATAGAGTGTCAACATTGCAATTCATGACCTTAAACAAGCAATAGCAGCCATAATAAACCCCAACACCTCCCATCTCCTGCCTCTGGTCTACTTTACCCAGGGACATTACAGGGACCTGCCCTCAGGACTTCTTTAATGTCTACCCTCTGGTCTCAGGTTGTCATTTTGAAATATCAGGAATAAATGTGCTGCTGCTTATGTGGCTTTCATACTTGACAACTCTACGATATCTGGATTCTGGTCTCATTTACTCAGATACTCTGTATGTCCATTGCTACAGTCAGTACTCTTCTCAGATCATGATTGATGTGCCTCTATGATTTATCAATAAACTTCCCCATGGTCTTAAGTTTTGTTCATAAAGTCTCCGGGAATGTGATGATGATGATGAGTCGTGCCTTATCTTGTTGACACTGATTGTCAATATTCAGTTGTGTTCCCACCCCATAACTTATTGTCGAGCTGCCAAACTGAACACCCAAAAAAGCAGTAGTATCTACTGAAATTTGTGGGGCTTTGGTACATATTGAGAACATCTGGTATAAATTTTATGGTATAAAAATACTAGTGTGAGACAGTGATTAAAATGTTGGATTGAGATGGGAAATCTATATTGCTGTGTCTATTAACTCGTGGAAATAACTTTATATTCTTGCACTACTTGCGTGCATTCACAGTGTCTCTTGGATCCAAAGCTTCAGAGTCATGTATGCAGCTGTGAGCACAGTAGAGAAAAAGTGCAGAAGAAAGGAAGGATGGAAGGAAGGAAGGAAGGAGTCACATTCTTCACATGTTAATGGAACATTTACTAGTACACATGGGCACGACTCAGCGAAATTTTCGTTTTTGTTTTCATTTTTTGTTTCTGTTACGTAACGGAAACGGTAACGATAATTAAGCCGTCAGAACTCGAACTCGAACCAAAAAGAGAAAAATTTGGTCAGGTTTTTCGTTTTTGTTTGTGGCATCATGGCGATCACGCAATGCGAAGCACAGAAAAAGTTTTTAAAAGTTTTTTTAAAAAAACCCGACTCGCGGCCAGAAAAGCAGGCGAAAATATGCCTGCCTGAGGCTTTGCCACCTACCAGAGGGGTGGTTTCTGGGGGGTCCCCGGCCTTTCCCCCCTCTTCTTCTGTCCTGGGCTGCTTGCACCAGGCTGGGGGGGTCATCCTCGTTGTCTCGCCATGCCATGCGGTGGGGAGGGATCCAAAATGGCGACCACAATTTTTCTTTTGAAATCGTGGTCAAAAAACACACCAAATCGCCACAGAAACATGTGAAATTTATTTATTTTAAATGCCTGAATTTTAATAGTAGCAGCAGTGGGTATTTTATAGCAATAAAACGTTGTATTGATTTTATTTTATTTTATTTTATTTTTTATTTTTTTAGACCTGCCCATTTGGGCTAGGCATGGGATGGGACCATGCAATTTTTTGAACCATTCCACCAATGGCATCGCCAGGTTTTTGACTGACACTTCTGGATGTCTTGGAGGGCATAAAAAGCCGAGGCACCTTCCAGAAATCTCAGTCGGGTGTATGGATGTGGTTGAGGGAGGAGGGCTGGCTGCTGGTGCTGGTGTGATCCGATCGAGATTGAGGAGGGAGGCTGGAGGCTTTAGGATTTAAGTTAGGCAGGCAGGGAGGGAATTGAATTTAGGAAATAATTTCTTTGATTCCCTGCAGCTTTGTCTGCTGAAGGGAATAGCAGTTTATTCTTTATTTCTTCTCTGGCAGTTTGTGAGGATTTTTTTCTAATATTGGATAAAGGGGGAGGTTTGACTGGGAGTGGGAGGTGTGTATTTACTTTAAAAATATATTATATACTACCATTTATTTTCTATTTTCCCAACTTCAATTTGCTTGCACACACACACATTTGGGGTGCAAGCCAAGAACAGAACCTCTATCCTAAGTGATATCCTAACTGCCCACTTGCCCGCCCGCCTGCACCGCCGCCCGCTTGCGGCCCGGGCACCCGCTAGCCTGCCCGCGCCTCTCCCTGCCACTGTTGCCGCCTGCCCATGGCCCCCCGCCACCGCCGCCCACCCACCCCGCCCTGCCCGCCACCTAGGGTGCAAAAACACCTAGCGCCAGCCCTGATTGCGGGACGCCCCTATGCTCTGGGAAGTCAAATCGTGCTAAATCGTGGTGGAAACGACAAATGACAAACCAAACGACGAAATGACAAATTTTTGAAAAATTTCGTGACAAACGGAAACAACCCGAAATGGACCCATTCCAACAAACGAAAACTCAAACCGTCATTTTTTTCTGGTCGTGCCCATGTCTATTTACTAGCAACACATGCACATGGATTGTACCCCATTGATGCATATTGTATGATCTTTGTCCTGTCAACTGTGATGGGGGGAAAAGAAAGAGATAGGACTATGGAGTGTTAAAAATATTGTCACCTTTATCAAGACTTTAAAATACACCTTTGAGCGTACTGCCATTAGTTCTAAGTTCTTCTGTACAATAGAGAACTGCTGCAAGCTAGTGAGCTGATATCTTGAGAGAATAGTAGTTTTTTGCTTTAGATGTCATCCTGAGTTATATATATATTTAATATATCTGAGGCAATCTCCTATGGCTGAAGCAATGGCACAAATAATGTACAACTGTTTTACCACACCTGCGATACTGCATTACTGTCATTTTAAATTAGAAGGGCCAGCAGTACTGTTGCAGTTAACATGACCAGTGGGATCTGTCTGTTTCTCGAACTCCTGGCTCCTTCCTGACAAGTTGTTTGGCAAGTCACATATAACAACTGCAATCCAATTATGCTCATAGTTGTACCTAGAGTGACTTAGTCCCATTTTGTTTGCCGAGAGTGAACAAAATGAGGCTTAAATCCACATGGCCTGATTGGTTTATAAATTATGACACTCACTCCTGAGACCATTCTTTGGAAGTGCATTGTATGAACATCAGTGAAAATTACTTTCAAATAACATAGTGAACATTAGACATTACTCTAATCTGAGTCTTTGGTTTCAGTGGGCACTATTACTACCAAGATGATATTTTTGAATTAATTTTTGTGACTGGGTTGAGCTGCAGAGAGTTGGGGATTGTAGGTTACCAATTCACTTTGCATTGTCAGCATGCCTGTTTAGGCATGTATGGCTCCTTACAGAACCAGAAAAGGAACAATTGATAGAGGATTAATGTCAAATGCAGTGAGGTTTTACCCAAGGACAGGAAAGGACTGAATCTGGCAATCTGTTTCAAATATGTTCACCATGTGCAACATTCACATTACAGATCAGTAGAGTTATTTGAAGAAAATTCTTACCTAATCACAGAGGGAAAGAGATCACAGTTTAGACCACTTGTGGGGGGTCTGATCCCAACAATCACATCAAATGTGCTCCAGAACAACCTTGATTCATACCTAAGTGGGCCTTTTGCAGGTGGGGCTAGAGCTCCATTTTATGGGAGATCACTTCTGACTAGAGATAGGCATAAAATGGAAATATTGTGTTTTGTTTAATTTTGTTTAACTTTTCATTTCATTTTGTTTCATTAATAACAGATTTTTTAAAAAAATCATTATGAAATGAAGCACTTCGTAAAGCTGTAAATAATGGGGAGCTTCCTTTTTTAAAATTTAACAGAGAGCCCACTGCCCTAAATCAAAGACCCTCAAACCTTCCAATCAATTTGCTTTTAAGCAAAGAACCTTCTGTAAACAAATTGGAAACCTAATAGCTAGGTCCACAGAGAGATAAACTCAACAGCTGAGCACAGCAGCGAGGGAAGGAAAGAAAATATTTTTAAAAAATAACCTTCACAGTCCTATTTAAAAAGGAAAGGAAAACAATCAGTTTAAATCAACTTGCAGACATAGCAGTGAAGGGAACACCTCAGCTCCTGAGCTAGCTAGCTTCAGGCAGATCAAGATCAGAGATAAGCTATCTCAATAGCTGAGATGCAGAAAGAAAGGAAAACAAATCAATCAGTCTAAAACAATAAACCTCCTGTTCTCAAGAAGAATGGATCAAGAGTCTAGGACAAATTATTTCATTTCCAAAACAAAAAAATGGTGTTTCATTTCATTTCTTGACCACACACTGTCTGCTGTTTCATTTCATTTTGTAAAATTTTGTAAGCTTACAAAATGATGAAATAGCATGTCGTTTTTTGTGAGGTGCCCATCCCTACGTCTGACCCTTTTCAGTGCAGCCATGCATTCACTTTTGCTACCATCCAATCACACTCAGTACACTTGAAGTTCAGTAATCCCAAACTGTAGCTGTACTAGTGCCCAAGAAATTAATAAGGACATAGGCTCACATTTCCAAGGGTCGTCTTCTAATAGGCTTATAGAAAATGTGGGTCCATTTTTCCTTAATTGTCCTTGCATTTTACAAAGTGTATACTGTATAGTCCTTATTTATTTATTTATTTATTCATTCATTCATTCATTCATTCATTTATTTATTCATTCATTCATTCATTCATTCATTTATTCATTCATTCATTCATTCATTCATGTTTTGCAGACTAAAATCACTTTTTACTGACTAAAATCACTTTGAAGGCAAACATCATTGTTTGTTCGACTGGCCAAGAGTGTCGAGCACACACCAGGTGTTCCCTCTTTGGACAGCAATTGAAAGCTGCTGCCTCAGGAATATTGGCACGCAATCTTCTTGAGAAATAGTGACAATCCTATGACCTATTTCCTAGACTAGGCTCAAGGTCAATTCTCCCCAAACTCCCAATGTTTCAATTGCTGCAGGGATGAAATCAATTCCTATCGTAATATCTTTGTATTTCTGTTTTTTTTATTCATTCAGCCATTTATAAAACAGCCTCTTTATAAAAATAATGATTATTTATTTATTTATTTATTTATTTATTTATTTATTTATTTATTTATTTATTTATTTGATTTAAATACTGCCCATCGGGCAGCCAAGGCCACTCTGGGTGGTTTAGAAAAAAATAAACCAATATTCAATAGCATCAACTTATACAATGAAAACTAAATAACTTAAACTTCAAAATACAACACAATAATTCTATTCTAATCTCACTGTGTTTCATCATTAAGAAGTATGAGAATCCCATATTTACTGTGTGGAGCATGTTACCCCACTCTCTGCATTGCTGTGCTGAATACTGAAATGTAACTGCCTGAAAAGCAGGGAGCTGCTCAATTTGTGTACCCTTTCCATGTAAGCTTAGCCAAATCCCCAATTCAGGAAAAGAGTTGGCTTACATGAAGTGGCTGTCTAGGTACACATATTAGTCATGTTTCTATGTTCTATGAGCACTCCTCAACATGTATTGGCTCCACATGCTTCCTTAATGACTATGTAAAGGTATCGTGTGTATTCCTTGGATCACTGATACAATTCATAGCAAAATTTGTGAGCAAAGTAACTCGATGACATCTCTAAAGAATAAGTAAATCACGTGAATACTCCCTTTCCACACAGTTGCACGGGATATGGAAAGTAAATCGGTATGCCATATTGTGTTTCATCATTATTTTGCAGCAGTTACCACAAAGTGGCTCAAAATATCAAAAAACCTTAATTTGTAAGCACAAATACAGAAAAGAAGCCTTGGAAAAAGAGCATGGTAGCCACACTTTATCAACCACTGTAGTATCCCATAAGTTTCCACTATCATTTTGTGCAATCACTGCAGAAAGGGAGCTAGTCTTGACTGCTTCAGCTGTCAGTGCCGTCTATGTACTGACATATGCATTGTCACTTTAGCAGGAATTCTGAAAAAAGATGATATAGACCACGATTTTCCAAATGTACTTCTAAGTGTGCATCAACCTTTTGTGTTCTCTTTTCTTCCAGTCAAAAAACATTGTGATAGATGGAGGGCAAAACTGTGATGGTCTACTTTCTTTCTTTTTCTTTAACAGTCCTTCACATTACAAACAAAAGGGAGAAGAAAAAGGACAAAAGAAGCTTCAACACAACATTGTAACCTATATTTTAATATTACTTATTAATTATCTTACCTATCACAGAGGTAGGTACCAGCTATTTACACAGTTTAACAGGGTTACATTTACTCTCCCAGTTCACTTTTCTACCCTAAAAAAATATAACAGACCAACAATCTAGATTATGTTCAGTAATGTCCTACTTACTGAAATAAAATGTGAAGTTCACATTGAGTAGCATTAATTTGTGCTTCTGTAACATTCCCTTCATTATGAACAAAATGGCTTTCTAATTTTTAATTGTGGCAGGGGTTAGATTTCTTTATATGTATTAGTGCCATATTGCTGATTCAAAATATCGCTGTGAGTCTGATCGAACACGGCTTAGAGCCCATTATTGGGCCTATTCCGTGGCGATACGGTTGGCAAAAAGGCAATATTTCACAAACCATATTGCTTCCTCAGACTGCCGTCCAGCAGAGCTCTTTCAGGTGGTCCAGGACCTTCTTCAACTGAGAAATATGATGGAGGTTCTGGACAACTCAGCAGCCTGTAGTGACGAATTTGCCGTTCACTTTGAGGGGAAAATCTCTCAGATTTGCAGGGTATTGGACTCCTCTATTGGTGCAGAATCAAGGGATGTGTCCAGTGTGCTGTGCTTAGGTCCAGCAATATTGGATGAGTTTCAATTATTGAGACCCGAGGATGTGGACAGGGTGCTTGGATCTGTCCGTTCTACCACCACGCTGCTCGACCCTTGCCCTTCTTGGCTAATTGAAAGATCTGCAAGGGGGGGTTCACACCTGGATCCAGGAAGCTATAAACACCTCATTAAGAGAGGGAGTGGTCCCTGCTGCCTTTAAAAAAAGGCAGTAATCAGACCACTCCTTAAAAAACCTAACCTGGACCCAGGGCTGGTGGTGAACTAACGGCCAGTAGTGAACCTCCCTTATTTGGGCAAGGTGTTGGAGCGGGTAGTGGCCGGAGAGCTCCAGGCACTGCAGGATGAAATGGATTTTCTGGATCCATTTCAGTCTGGGTTCAGGCCGGGTTTTGGCACAGAGACTGCCTTGGTCGCCCTGTATGATGACCTTTGCCGGGAGAGAGACAGGGGGAGTGTGACCCTGTTGATACTCCTGGACCTCTCAGCAGCTTTCGACACCATCGACCATGGTGTCCTTCTAAATAGGCTGGCCAGGTTGGGGGTTAGAGGCACTGCTTTGCTGTGGTTCCACTCCTTCCTGGCTGACCGTGTCCAGAAGGTGGTGCTGGGGGACAGTGGCTCTGCCCCGTGGCGTTTATGTCATGGGGTTCCTCAGGGCTCTATACTGTCTCCCATGCTGTTCAACATTTACATGGAACTGCTGGGAGAGGTCATCAGGAGGTTTGGGCTGAGGAGTCAGCAATATGCTGATGATACTCAGCTCTACCTCTCATTCTCCACCAATCCAGGTGAGGCGGTTTCTGTGCTGAACTTGGGTCTGGGCCAGATAATGGACTGGATGAGAGTTAATAAATTGAAACTCAATCCAGACAAGACGGGAATGCTGTTAATGGGTGCTTTGCCGGACAGGTTAGAGGGCCATCTTCCTTTCTTGGACAGGGTTGCACTCCCCCTAAGGGACAGGGTCCGCAGCTTGGGGGTGCTTCTGGACCCTGGTCTAAGTCTGGAAGCCCAGGCAGACTCGGTGGCCAGGGGTGCCTTTCTTCAACTGCAGAAAATATACCAGCTCCACCCCTACATAGACGAGCAGAGCCTCATGACAGTTACGCATGCACTGGTAACATCCTGTATTGATTACTGCAATGTGCTTTACGTGGGGCTGCCTTTGAAGATGGTTTGGCGATTGCAACTGGTTCAGAATCGTGTGGTGCGGCTGGTAAGCGGTGAGGCCACCAGGGATCACCTCACACCAATTCTGTATAACCTTCATTGATTACCAGTTGCTGCTCGAGCCCAATTCAAAGTGCTTGTTTTGACATATAAAGCCCTAAATGGCTTAGGACCTAGATACCTGAAGGACCGCCTCCTTCCATACCAACCTACCCAGCAATTAAGATCGAGCCAGGGGGCCCTCTTGAAAGAGTCATCCCTTAAGGAGGTGAGAGGGGTGGCTTGTAGACATAGGGCATTCTCGGCAGCTGCCCCCAAGCTATGGAATGCCCTCCCAAGTGAGATCCGCCTGGCGCCGACACTGATGACATTTTGGCACCAGGTAAAAACCTTCCTGTTCCAGAAGTTTTTTAATTGATACAACATAGATGGCAATTTTAGTGTAATAATTTTAGTATAAGGTTTTTATTATTGTTTTAATTATTTATTGATATTTGATGTTTTAACTGTTTTAATTCTTTATTGTAAGCCGCCCAGAGACCTTTGGGTAGTGGGCGGCATATAAGTTGTATAAATAAATAAATAAATAAGTAAAATATTCATCTAGGTGATGCAGCAGTTTTCCTCTAGGTGGTGCCCTTCAGATAAATTGAGAGTACAGTTCCCAAAATCCCTCATTATTTGCCCCGCTGTCTGGAGTTGGTGGAAAGTAAGAGAGGGTCTTCTCTGAGGGCTACATGTCTTTCCTCATGATATATTTGATTTATATACATTGAGCAGAGCGGTTGGAATAGATGGCCTTATAAGCCCTTCCAACTTCATTATTTTATGATTCTATGAGACTAGGCTGGCTGCTTCCCTCTAGTCCTTCCAGTATCACACAAAGACATTTCTTTTTCAAATAGACAGTAACCACAGTGGGTATCAAAGCTAAACTCTCCCTAAGATCATGGCTATTATTTCTTAAGAGTGGTTTTAAAAGTATTTCTTTAGCATTTTTGTACAATCAGATTATTATATCATTGTAAGTTTAATTTTATTTTAACTCTATATCTATTGTCCTTTGAACTTGACCTGTATTTTAATTATTGTGAACTGCCTCGAGTCCCTTTAAAGGAAAAAGTGGCATAGAAATTAACTGAACTGAACTAGACAATTTACTTTGAGGACTACCAGGTTTGAAGAGCTGTTACTCCATGGGACTAGAATAATTGGAGATCAAATGAGACTGTTTTACCGCAGGTCCCAAATGAAATACAGTGGTACCTTGTATAACGTAATTAATTGGTTCCCAATTAAATTACGTTATACAATTTTTTCTTTATGCAAATTAGCATTTCCCATAGGAATGCATTGGAAGTGGATTTAATCCGTTCCAATGCATTCCTAAAGGTCCCGCCAGCCACCTCCAGTTCCAGCCTCTCTCTCTCCCTCTCTCACTCACACACACACACACACACACACACACACACACACAGACACACACACACACACACACACACACACACACACACACACACACACAC
>JAHTLZ010000204.1:43543114-43595907 GCA_023846285.1 Phrynocephalus versicolor
CACACACACACACACACACACACACACACACACACACACACACACACGGGCGGCGGCAGCGCTCCCAAAGGCCCCGCCGGCCCGTTCCCGCCTCTCTTTCTCTCTCTCTCTCTCTCACACACACACACACACACACACACACACACCTACCTCCCGCTCCCCGTCGGCTAGAGGAGGAAGCATCCGGGCGGGAGCCGGGGACGGGTGCCGCAGAGCAGGCGCTCCGCGGCGACGGCCCCGCGCTCGCCGGCCCGAGGGAAGCGCGCCCCTGGGTCGGGTGGGCTCCCCGCTCGGCTCGGCCGGGTGAAGGCAGGGGCGGGCGGCGCGCCGCGGGCGGCGGCGGCGGCCCGATCCTCGCACGAGGTCTGGTCGTGGGGGCGGGGGGTGGCTCGCGAGGGCGGAGAGGCGCCCGCTCCGCCTGAGCGCTGGCCCTTGCCCCCGAGGAGGCAGGGCCGGCCCGCGGAGGTCCCTCTCCGGTGGGGAGTTGCCCCGCGCCTGCCGCAGCCGGCGGGTCGCGCGCGGCCTTGGAGCGCGGTGAGCGGGCCGAAAGGCCCCTCTCCGCCAGGGTCCGGAGGTCCCTTTGCGCCGTGGGCCACCCCCGCGCCGAGCGGGGAACAGGCCGGCCCGCGGTGGTCCGTCTCCGGCGCGAGACGGACCGGGCCCGGATCGCCCGTCGGCAATCCAGGGAGGCCGGCAGGCAGGCTGGCTGAGGAGGGAGAGGGGAGGGCGGGGGGAAGAGAAAAGGAACATGCCCGGCGTAAGAAGGGGCCGGGAAGGAGGAGGAGGAGGAGGAGGAGGAGGAGGGTTGGGGTGGAGGAGGAGAGAAAACTGCCCCAACAGCTCGCTCGCTCGCCCGCCCGCCCGCTCGCTCACCCGCTCGCTCGCTCACCCGCTCGCTCACCCGCTCGCCCACCCGCCCGCCCGCTCGCTCACCCGCTTGCTCGCTCGCCAGCCCGCCCGGGCCTCTTCCGGGAGGCGCTCGCCCGCCGGCTGGCCTCTTCCGGGAGGCGCTCGCCCGCCGGCTGGCCTCTTCCGGGAGGCGCTCGCCCACCGGCTGGCCTCTTCCGGGAGGCGGGAGAGCGCGGCGGCGGCGTCCTCCTCCCTCCCCTCCCCACCTTCCCCCACGTCCTCTTGCCCACCGCCGGCTGGCCTCTTCCGGGAGGCGGGAGAGCGCGGCGGCGGCGGCGGCGGCGGCCTCCCTCCCCTGCCCACCCTCCCCCGCCGCCTCCTCGAGCAATCCCCGAAGGCGCTTGGGGTCCGGGTGGGGGTGGGCTCTTCAGCTCACCGCAGCCACCGGGGGCGAGGGGGGGAAAGGGCGAGATCCTCGGCTGCTGCGGACGCGCGGTTTGTCCGCTCCAGCCGGCGCTCCCCCCATCGGAGCCTCTTTCTCCTTGCCGGGGGGAGGGCTCCCGGCTTAGTCCTGGTGGCCGAGGATCGGGGCCTTTCCCTGACAGGCCGCCGATCAGCTGTGCTCCCTGATCGGAGCCTTGATAAGGGCTCCCCTGCAGGAGCCACAGCGGCCCTAGGACCTGCAACCAGCCTTTGGGACAGGCGGGGCTGCTTCTCTTGGGCACGCTTGACCTCGTCCTCCGCGCTTGGCTCCCTCCCACCTTGGGAGGGGCGGCCGGAGGGTTTGTTTAGTGAAAAATCCGGAAAAAAATATCCGCCCCCCTCCTCTTCCCCGATGGCCGCAGGTGGTGGGCGGGGGAGGAGGGGGGGCGGATATTTTTTTCCGTTGTACGGATTTTTCGCTATACAAACCCTACGTTATACGAGGTACCACTGTACATAGGTTTTCTGCACCAGCCCTCCCCCTTCTCTGGCCAAGCAGGTGTTATGTGCCTCGAAGTACCACATGGAGAGAGGGGTGTGAATGTGTGTGCATGATCTATGTCACTTCATTTGAAGGACTGGGGCTGGAAACACAACCTGTAACTTCAGGTACAACTTTACAAGTCGGCTCTGGGCCTCAACTAAGAGACTGCCTGGCATTTAGTTTCATCTTGCCAAGAACTCTACATCTAAGAGAACTAACTCCTGGCAAATCCATCTTTTGCCATGCTTGAACTTTTGGTACAGCTTTGAAAAAGAGGGTGTTGCCCTTGAAATATTAGCAACATTTTTGTTATTTTACTAGTAGCCTAAAGGTATCATCTAGTCTCATCTTTTTTATGTCTACACGGCTCCCCAACTTGTTTTGCTTCAATTTGTAGGAATCCTGAAGCCATAAAATTATTATATTCCACTTATTGTACCAGGCAAGCCCTTTTCATGGATATATAAATCAAAAACAACAATGATTAAGGGGAAATCATTCTAGCCATTAAGGAGGTAGTTTTTCAGTCAGTGCTTTTCTCAGGGCAGAATGTGAGGAACTTTTTTAGAAGAACAGCATCTGTTTCCACAAAGGAAACAATAGTGAAGCTGAATATACAACTATTTTTCCTTAGGTTTTATATTACAGAGATATCTTCCATAGCTGTCATTCTCCCCTATTATCAACAGGGGTTTTAGAGAGTTTTAAAAATGATAATCCTTTGCTTCAAACACACACATGAGAGAGAGAGAGAAAGAGAGAAAGAGAGAGAGAGAGAGAGAGATGTGTGGAGACGGAAAGACAGAACTATTTTAAAAGACTTTGGATAGCCTTCTTTGACCAAGGTTTTAAATCAGACATGGGCATTGATGTTCATACCACTGTTAGAGTAAGTACAGCAATGCTACCTTTAAAATAAGAAATTGAGAGGTGCAAGGACAGTAGATAGACAGATAGGCAGACGAGATTGGGCGCATAGGCTTCTCTTGAATTCCTGTCAGTGACCACTTCAGGATTGTTGTCCTTAAGACATTTTCTCTTAGGCCACTTCTCCGTCTTCAAGGAAATAGTTTAATGCCTTTGCTCTTCTTTCTTTACTCATAGCTATGTTTTATACCATTCAATCCTGCACAGAGTTCTTGGAGCAATAGAAATAAGGTATGTTCCCATCAGCAAGTTTATTGATCACAGAGATATATCAATGAGCAGAATGATACATAATCCCTGAGGAGATGAATCACAGGTGCATTAGATGTATACACCAATCACAGGATTCTGTTCAAGCAAATAGAAATGTTTTGCTTATGGTTGAAAACATGATGTTGAAACAGACTCACCTGTTACATTTATAATTCCACAATCCTTGCTTGTCAAGGACTGACAACTAATGATGCAGTTATATGCATGCAGAGCTCTCTTCTAAAAGCAACTAGGAATATCTCCTGAAATACTGTAGTCTTCTTAATTTGATAAAAGTACAGTGACATCAAAAAGTTGCTTTAAATATTCACTTTTATTCCCCCCTCCCCCAGTGCAGTAACAGCAGTCTGTTTGAAGTCAATCCAGCAGTGTGTCTAATGAGTGGAGTAGCAACGCAGATAGCTGCAGGCAGACCTATGAAGATTTGACACTTGTTTTTCAAGACTTGGATTAGCAGCTGTGCATTTCTTCAAAAACTTGCATGCTGGAGCTTCCCATTTTTTTAAAGAGAAAAAGGAATAGTCAGTGAACTGTTTAATAATTGCACTAGAGGGTTATTGAAGCTGCTGCTGCTGCTGCAGAAGCAAGAAATGTCAAGAAATGTCCCCTCGTGGAATTTGATTTTATTTTGAAATAATGTTAAAAGGAAAGACAGTGAAAAAGAATAGGCATAAAAATACAACTAGATCATGGAAGGCATAAAAATACAACTAGATCATGTTGTTCATTGTAATTCATAGTATATCATGGAAAAATTTGCCAAGCCTATAGATGAGCCAAAGCTGCCTAGATGCCTTAAGCACATCCAATTTTACCTGGTTAGTAGTTGGGTGGGCGACCACCAGGGAATACCTCTCCAAAGTCCATTCATTCATGGCAGGCTGTCGTTTGCTATGGACTCTAATTAGCTAAAAGAAGCCAACCATGTAATGGCTTCAGAAGTGTAAACACGGAAGCTTGCATTCTTAAAAGAAGCCAGTAAAATTACTTTTATCTGGAAAAAGCGATGTGAGTCTTTTGTGAGGTGAGCAGGAAAGCTGCCTGAATAATGTAAGGCACAAACTGCTTTAGAAGCTAATTCTGGGCAATTGTGTTATAGTGTTCTTATTCCTGTTTCCCACTAACATATGTCATACCATCTCATCTTTTGGACTTCCCAGTCTTCTGCTCCACTAATTATCTTTGGTCCATTTACAACCAAGTATACAGTAATGCACACTTCAATTTGTATATTTTCCTCTGGTCAGGTTGAGGCACGTCTAAGTAAAAATCAAATTTGCAGAAGATACCAAATTGGGGTCTAGATGCCCTGGCCTAAGCACATCTGATCTCACCTGATTTCGGAAGCTAAGCAGGGTTGGCCCTGGCTTGTACTTGGATGGGCAACCACCAGAGAACACCAGGTGCTGTAGACACCTGGAGTAGGAACTGGCAAACTACTCCAGTATTCCTGCCAAGAAAATTCCATGGTCTTGGGATCACAAAGAGGTGCTCACGACTATAACGACACAACACACACACACATAGTGTGATCTTGTGGTTCAGTTTCTCAAAATGAGTCAAAATGAGACAAAAAGAAATAGAACAGCGTCCTTCCCTAACAGTGGGCTAGGACCCCGCGTACAGATTTCCAACACCTTTTATAGCCTTTGCCGACCTCTTGAGGTTACTTTCGTGCAACCCCTCCCTCAGGGTGGTACGTTAGCTCCTTTTTGGGGTCACTATCGTGCAGACCCTCCTTCAAAACTTGACTTCTAGTAACCTTCTCTTCAACACACACAGGGTCTTTTCACACGACCCCTAAGATCCGCTGGCCACTTAAATTCAGACCAGAGATCTTAAAGGCTTGTCGCTCTTCCTGTGTCCCCACCCCAATGCACTTCCTGGCTGCTGGCTGCGTGAGGGGAGGGAGGGGGAAAAAGGAAGAAAAGAATGTGGCTCACCTCCGTTCTGCCTCTCGCTCTTGCCACGGCAACATTCCAGTCTCTTAAGTAGCTTTTAAAGGGTCGGGAGCCAAAACAACAACAAACAGAAGCGAGGAGAGCCCCGCACTCACCATCGTTTTACCGCATCAAGGAATTTTCACCTCCAGAGAGCAGGTACTTGAAAGGTGTGCTGGGACGCGCTTAAGTGGGCGTGGTCACACTTAATTTCCTGTAAACTCCGGAGCTGGTGGGGAAACATTTCTAAGCTCCGGAGCTGGGAGCTATTTGCCCTGGAGTTTAGGGATCGTGTATAAATGCCCATAGATACATAGTACCAACTGAGCTTCTTCAATAGTGTCTTTTGGTAGTAAGCAGCCAAGCGTGTATATATGTGCATGAATCATGTGTGCATATTAAAAAGTGTTCTCACAAATCAAGCAAGTCATGTGCATGCATGATAGTGTGTGAGAGTGTTTTCAGTGTGTGTGAAGATATATTGTACAGTACTGCCATCAAATAATCAGTCTGAATTAGCTTGATTCAGTCTTACAGTCTCTCATTGTTATTGAGCCAAAGAGTACTTTTTGCATGTTACAGAAATAAAAGTGTTGTCTTTTAAAAACTGTTTGCTCTACTGTAGGACTGTCCACCAATCTGTATTCACAGACATGAGGGGACTAACTCTTGCATCTTCTCAGTCCTTCAGGAAGCAGGGAAAGATAATCCCTACTGAGGTAGACTTGCTACTCCCACTTCCCCTCTAAAGTGAGCTGGGTTTTTCCTTTGTTTTGTGTTGTGTTATTTTTAGCCCAATAACAGCTGACTATGGAACCCCTTGTGTGGTCTCGTGGATAGAGTGGTGGACTTTGGAGATCAGGGCTCAGATTGTCACTCAGCCAAAGAAACTGACTGAGGGAGCAAAACTGGTAAAGCCACTCCTTAAATATCTAACTTACCTTGAAATCTCTGTTAGGATCCCTGTAAACTGGTTCCAACTTACCATCAAACTCCCCACACATTGGCTTACTGAATGCTTAACTGTTTCCTGTTAACTTTTCCCTGTCTCAATTAGGGTTCCAGCCTAGTCTTGGGAAAGCCATCTTTCTCCTGGTCCCTCTTGAGAATGACTTTTGTTCTGTACAGGCAAGGTGTAATATTTAAATTTAACCAACCAATGTTGACCTTCAAATGTGTCTATTGCCAGCCTTTCTCCTCCCCTCTTCCCTACCCCTCTGTGCGAGCCCTGGCTTCTGAAAAATACATCCTGCTGGTCTTTTGTTTGGATGAAAGCAGTTCTTCCTCCCTGCTTTTTCTCTTGTTGGTTTTGCCTCCTAGCGCCTTTTTGTTCACACAGCTGTCATTATTCATGGCATTACTTCTTGTTTGAAAGCACCTTGCTATCATTTTTTTAATGGGGGGAGGGGTTCTCTTTTGCTTCTCTCTTCCCCAGCAGTATTCTTGGCTGAAGCTTATATTCCAAACAAAAATTTTGATCACACTCTTCACTCCTGATCACTTTTCCCTGCACAAGCTGTTGGCTTCCTCTCTGAAAACGATGATTCACAGCAAAGGCTGTGATGCTTTTTCAAGTGCATGTAAATTATCAACATCTCGCCTTTATGAATCCTTTTGTTCTTCTTACTAGATTACGATAGCACTAACTTCAACAATAAGAGATACTCATTATTCTAGCTTGTAGACTTTTCCATCCTTGGCACTCCTTCTCCATAATCAACCCCTCGTTCCCTCTGCTCATTAAATGATCTTAAAAGTGCTTTCTTTATTCCAGTCGCAGGGCTTCAAAAGAACTTCTCCAAGCTACAGGAGCGTAGTTTGTGTCAGCTTCCCTTACGTTTCCATGCCTATTGTGGAAGAAACCCCACTTTCATTAATAGCCTGGTCTTCTTTATATGTTTGTATATGAAACAAAACTAGCTCCTCCCTGAAAGACAAATAATTTTTTGCACTGTAGAAGGTTAAAAAAAATTAAAGTTTCCCCCTGCACATGCGTGCTAGTCATGTCTGACTCTAGGGGCCGTGCTCATCTCCATATTCAAGTTGAAGAGCCATTGTTGTGCAAGTCTGTGGCCATGTGGTTGACATGGCTGCAAGGAAACTGTAGGAGACAGTGGCCAAAATTAACTGCTAGTCCCAATGGAATTTAAATAAGGGCACATCTGAATTTCAAGTGATCTGGTTTGCACTTTAAAGGGCTTTGTCTTTAGTGCTATCAATTTATCTCTCACTTGGGTGATCCTTCTGTTTGACACTGATTGACATTTTTTTCTCATCTGAGGAGGATCCAGGCAGGTCTTTGGATCACCTCAATTTCTCCCTCTTTGGATTAAGGACACCCCCTCCCCCCCTTCCCTGTGGCTGTCATTCAATGGCCAAAAGCAACTTTCCCTTTTCTTTTACTTTTTTGTTAAATATAGTGACATAAGGTAAGAGCAATGAATATGTGGAATGGTACACAAAATAGGGCCAGTGTATCTTGTTTATCTAGAATACTATTGCAACAATAGGAAACTATTTAAAAAAAATAAAAGAGTAGAGTTCTTCACTGCCCCTTTCAATGCCACAGACCACGAAATATGTCACAGGGTAGTCACCTCAGATAAGTCCACCCCACAGTGCTATTTGTTGCAGACTCACCATCCCCATGAATGAGCACTCTGGAACACACACACAAAAACCCTGTAGCCCTAACATTGTGCGAGAAGGGAGTGGGACTGTTCTAAAAAAAGACACATGGAAACACAGTAAAACAAACAATACCAAAAGTGATTCAAATAGCAAACTACTCTACCAGGGCGGACATGCTCTTAGTATTGATTTACTGTCCCGCTCTTTAATTCGTTTGAAGTGCCAGTTTGATTTAGGAAATTATCTTCCTAAGCAAATGGGTTATTTTATTTTATTTTAAATCCCAGATGGAATCTGATAACCATTAAGATGTTGCACGTTGGTATAGCTGACCTATCCCCACCCGCTTTTCCAGCAAGAGAACATGTTATTAGGAATTACTTGTGACGGGATCTCTCTTGGCTACATAAAACTGGTCATTTGAATCCTCAAAACCTTGGGCTGATTTATTTCTTCCTTGTTCTCTCAACTGTCTTGGAGATGAAAGAGAGTATGGGTGGGGAGGCAAAGCATGCTGATTATATGCTACCTCATAGTGCCTAAAGTAGTCTTTGGGTGGTTTACAGTTTAATTATGGAGGCGCCACATTGCCCAGCCAACAAGCTGGACATTCAACTTACCAACTTTGGAAAGTTGGAAGGCTAAATGAACCTCAAGCCAGTACCTCATACTGAAGCCACTTTGTGACCAGAGTTTTGGATGCAGTATTACAGTTTAACCACTGTGCCATGGGACTGTATGAAACTAGCAGAATTCACTTTCTTTGTGTTTTCAGACTGCTAAAAATCAGTGGGCTGTGAATTTGTTTCAAGAAAAGCTTCACTGGGCGTTGAGATCTTGGCTGATAAAATAGAATTCCACCCTGCTTTAGAGAAAAGTGATCTAAGCCATCGAAACAATGGAGAAACAAATAGGAATAGCCTAAATGCAACAATATTGGAGGCTGGAAAATAGAGGCAAGATCAACATTCATAATGGAGGCTTTTTTTAATTCCACAGACACATGTCTTTCTTTAAATTCCCAACTGCTACCACATGTCTAAACAGTTAATAGAAATGTGTAATTTTCATGTCTGCTGAGCAGCTTTTGGTCTTTGGTTCTCTGCAGTCCATGCATATACCTTTTTGAAAAGATATACAGTAAGTATAATTATTTACAAAGAATGCAAATTAAAACAAGCTATTTTATATAAGTTATTAAACTAATCTCATTAAGTAGAAGATCTGTGCAGAAATGGAAGGCAGGAAGAGACAGGGAAATTATGGAATGGAAGATGCCAATCTACATGAATTGAGATGTGAAACATTTTAATTTGCATGCAAATTAAATATTGAATTAAAAAGGCTCAAGAAAATTAAAGTGTGAACTATTTGGGAAATAAAAGGAGTGATGGAATTAAAAACATAACTATATGTGTACTTGTTTCTTTTCAGTTTTCTTTCATAAATATGTCTCTCCCCATATGTGTGGCTCTGCACTTGCACATGTGCATGCATGCATGCATGCATATATGGGTGTTGCTTTATTTTCTATTAAGAACATTTTTAAATGGTAGAGTTGATTTCATCACATAAATCTGTACTGTTGCAGCTGAGCACAAACACATGCAACAAATGATCTCACCTCTAGGGATGAGATTTTAGGCTTTTTTGACCACAGATGTCAACATTCTCCATGTTGAGAGTTCTATCGACTTTGCAAACACTTCAGTGTGATACGCTTGGTAGAAAGGCCTAATTTAGAAGGCCAAGCTTCCTATTTCTGTCCCAGTGCTAGCGGATCTGTCTTCTTGAGAAGGAAATTTGTGTGAATCTTGGTCTAACCAAGCCTCAAAGCTTGCTAATTCAGTCCTTTGTTTCACATTGAGAAATTGATCTTATACTCCAGAAAATCTGAAAATCCCATTATTACTCACCACTGGGGAGGGGAAGCAATGGTGACAGTCCAATAGGCTAATATAGATAGATAGCTCAACTTGTTTTCTTCAGTCTATATGTAGACAAATAGTCTTAGCTCCTCTTCCCCCAACCCCAGGGATACTCCCTGTATGTTCTTTCTCTTCTGGGTCAAACAGAGGCAACGTCTGTAGTAGCAACCCCAGATGCATAGAAGCCAGTTCAGGGGACTGTCCTTCTTCATCCTCTTGCACAGGCATGTCCAAACTTCGACACACACACCCGATGTTTTGGGCCACAACTCCCAGAATTCTAAGCTTAGACTGTGGGAGTTGATGTCCAAAACATCTGGAGGGCCGATGTTTGGACATGCCTGCTCTAGCACTATCAACAAATGAGTCTCTTTAAGCAATAAAAACAGTAACACCCCTGTATCTGCTGATTCACCATCTGATTCAGTTATCCATGCATAGTGAGCGGCAGTGCAAGGGGCTGGGTCAGTGGTGGTGCAGTGTCCCAGGCAGCACAGTGGCAGTGGCTGCAGAAGCCATGTGGCCCAGGGGTGCCTGCCAGCAAGATTGGTGGAGGAGGCAGAGGCTGTGTGGTTCTGTGAGATTGGCAGCAGCAGCGGAGGCCACGTGGCTTGGGAGCGCCCACCGGCAGAGGAGAAGGCAGAGGCCGCATGGATCAGGAGCACCTTCCTGCAAGATTGGTGGTGGTGGTGGTGGTGGTGGTGGTGGAGGAGGAGGAGGAGGAGGAGGAGGAGGAGGAGGAGGAGGCCACATAGCTTGGGAGCACCCACTTGCAAGTTTGGGGCACAGGAGGCAGAGGCCTCATGGCTCGGGAGCATCTGCCCATGAGATCAGTGAAAGAGAAGGCCGAAGCAGAGTGCAGCACCATGGCAGGGTTCACCGGGGAGCTGGTGGGGGTCACTGGGCCGCCTCTGGCACCTGGGTGCCGGTGCTGGTGGTGGGCAAAGAGGCAGACCTCTTCCTTCTTCCTCCATTATCTCCTCCTGCCAGCAGGCCCACCTGCACTTAGTACAGATTCTCCTCCAGGTGTAATCTGAGAGCCACTGGCAGAGCGAGCAACACAATGAGGAAGAGGAAGAGGCGCCCCAGGTGGCATGAAGGACAAGCAGTGCAGCAAAACCACTTCCACTCCTGGCACCCCACCACCCCTACCACAGCTGTCACCCTTGGATAAGAGCATTCACTCTTATCCACAGATTTTGTTATCCACAGGGCAGCCCAGAACCGATCCGCCGTGGATACAGGGGTCCTACTGTAGAACTTTTTTTTTCTTTTGCCTAAGAGTCTATGTTGGGATTACTTCAATAAACAAAACCTCAGCTTTTGGCTCTGCTGCACTCTGCTGGTAAAATGTCAAATAATGTCAAGACATGTGAAGTAGGCATATAATACCTAAACCTAAATGACCATAGCTACAGTCCTAAGCACATTGACTGAGACCTATGAAGTAAGTCCATGCAAACATGCATAGGTATGTGCCATGGTCTAGTCTCCTCAGCAGAAAAACAAAGAAATGTAAAGCATCCAAATTAAAGAATCACAGTATGAATATTTACTGTTAGAACATTTCAAAGAAAGGGTCCCTGAGGTCTTCGCTAATCACTTGTTTTGTTGGAGAAAAAAGCAATTGTGAGTAACCCAGTATTGTGGCTACCATGCATTCAAAGGGTTACATAGATAAACCAAATGGGTTTAGTGGAATGTATGCATGTTTTACCTTGCCTAGTTGAACCAATACTCACGTTCCCCAAGGCATTAACACAATTTTGAAGGAAGGTCCCATTATTCAAAAACTGTATGTCTCAATGGATGGCTTGGTTCTGAAAGTTAAACTGATTGGGGATGTAAATCTTGGATTATTTCAATCTCACAGAAGAGAAGTTGTGGGGACTTGTGGGGCAGGTTGTGCACATTTTTATGCATTGTTTCACATTTTAGCACTTTTTAACAAACAATTCTTAGAGATGTTCTTTGTATGAAAAAAATGTATCTTCCAAGTTGCCTTAGACTTATGGTGACCCTGTGAATGAGTTATCTCCAAAATGAGCAGAAACTCTGATCAGCTCTTGCAAACTTTTGCTTCCTTTATGGAGTAATGCATTGCATATTTAGTCTTCCTCTTTTCCTGCTTCTGTCAACTTTTTTCAGTGTTATTTTTTCCAGTGAAACCTTCCTTCCCATAATTAAGCCAAAGTATGACAAACTCAGTTTTGTCATTTTCACTTCCAGAGAAAGTGCAGTCTTGATTTGATCTAGGACCCACTTCTTTATCTTTCTGGATGTTCAGAGTACCCACAAAGCTCTCCTCCAGCACCATACTTCAAATAAATCAATTTTCTTCCAGTCACCTTTCTTTCCTCTCTGGTTGCTTTGCCAATGGAAGTGTTTAATTTAGAGATGGGCACGAATCAAAAAAAATTGCATTTTTGTTTGTCATTTGTCGTTTGGAGGGTCCATTTCGGTTCGTTTCCATTTTTCGTGAATTTTTGCAAAAAATTCATTTTTGTTTTTGTTCATTTTGTTACCATTTTGTTACCATTTTTTTCATTTTTTGTGATTTTTTTTAGGATTTTAAGTAATTCACTCATATTGCAGTAACGGAAACGAAACACACGACAAAATTTCCGGTGTTTCTGTTCATTTCGTTTCATTTTAAAGACAAAATTTGTTTGTCATTTTGTTAGCTAACGAAACAAAAAACGAAAATGGAAACAAAAAATTGTTCATTTTGTGCCCATCTCTACTTTAATTTGCTGATATCCTGCAGTGATTCTCTTCATAATACAGGTACTGGCAAACTGATAGGTAGCTAGACCATTTATTGTCACTTGAGGTCTATAGTTGGATGTGGCATACTAGTCGTCCTGGTGATCCTATCTAGCCAACACCAGTCTGCTCCAGGAAAGCTGTGAACCTAAGCCTTCTGCCATAGCACTTGGGGGTAGGAATGCTATTCCCCCACTGTGTCCCAGGACAAAAATCAGCATTCATGGCCTTGAACAAGATAGCCTACTGGATACCTCATTGCAGTAATGTGGCCAAAACTCTACTAATGACCTGGGTTCAAACCCAAGCAGTCAGCCCACGTTTCATTCAGCCTTGCACCCTTTTCAAATCAGTACATTTAGTAGCAGGTTGCCAAGAGGGCAATGTGTAGCCTACATACCTGTAATTTTAAACTGCCCAGAGAGTGCTTTACATACTATGAGGCTGTATAGCATGCTTTGCTTTTTGCTTTTTACCGCATACCTAGAAATGATGATGATGGTGACGACGATGATGATGACAACAATGGTCATGATTATGATTTCTGAGGGAAAGAGTTGTACCTCTATACCTCCTGGGCTGCCTTTGCTGTATATAAATAGAGATAATTTATCTAGGTTCTACAGCTATGCATCAGTCCTCCTGTGTGCTGATTTATTCCCCACCCCACTCTGTGTCTGCCTTGTTTTTAATCTGTCTTGTTTCTTGAATCATTCTCTGGAGGGACATTTGGACACTATGTGAAGAATTGGCCTGCTCCTCTAATTATCTTCCCTAAGGCCTGCATGCTCCCAGTGAAATGTACATTTTGGACTTGCAGTAAAGCAATATGGTACTCGGCATCTTGGGAGGTGGTCTCTGTTTTTGAGCATCTGGTGGATGCTTTCTGTTTTGACATGTTTTCTGCCTGAAATGTCTGACTCACCCATCTTGGAATATTTAGCACTGCAAGAAAAAGAGCATCAGGAACATTTTTAAAATCCTCAGATATCTTTCCCTATATACCATTCAGGCTCCAATAAAGGACTGCTGCTGACCCAAGAACATTCAACATAGAGAGAAACATTCTCTTTCCCCCCTTATTCTTGTTCATTTAAAAACAACAACACTGTACACATATTTGATAATTTGACAGTCTAACATTCAACAGATTTGACAAACTTACCATTTGCCAATTGCAGGCAAAAATCAAACAAAAACAAAACAAAACAAAAGACACAAAACATGTGGCACCTTTAAGAATAACTTTCATATTTTAACGTAATGTTTTGTGGACACATCCACTTCTTCAGATATATAGCAGCAGAATGAGGTGTGTAATATAATATGTTCTGAGACATACATTTCATACCATATGTTCATTGGTGGATAGGGGATGGGAAAGAGGAGGGAGCGATGATTAGTTGTAGAAGTGGTGGGAGGATTTGGCCAGGGGTTGTAGATCTGTTAAGCATTGTTAATGGGCCTCTGGAGGAGGGAGAGATGATTAGTTGTGCAAATGGTGGGAAGGAAGATTTGGCTAGGGGTCATAGATACGTTAGGTATTGCTTAATGGCTCTGTGGCCAGGGTCTGTAGAAATGTTAAGTGTGGTTTTAAGGTAAATTCTTCAAGAGTCAGAAACCAGAATCAGACAGAGTGGGGTGAGGTGGAAGAGAGGGGTCCCTAACCCCCATGATAAACAAGGGGTTTACTGTAAGAACATAAGAAGAGCCCTGCTGGATCAGGTCAGGATCCCATCTAGCCCAGCTTCCAGTATGTGGCCCCACAGTGGCCCCACCTGATGTCTCTGGGAGCACATGAGACAACTAGATACCTATCTCCTGATGGCTAATCCTCTGACTACACCCACAGGCTTGCAATTTTATCTGGCATTATTGGATGAAATATAAGATGTCATAGAAGAGGGGTACTAGAATTTCAGATTGTATTCATGGGGAACAAGTGGGTTCATTCTTTTAAGAAGCAAAAAAGAGAGAGAGAGAGAAACAAAATAAATGGTTATATGAAATTTTGTTGGGTGTGCCCTTTATGAAACAATATGATTATTCAAATCACTTGTAAAACATTTTAAAAATGTTTTAAAATGCTTGTTTTTAAATCATTGGTTTTAATAGTGATAAATGGTTAATCATTTTAATGCAGTTTCTTTTAACATTTCTTTTTAAAAAATTAAAATTTTTTGATTTTTCCACAGTTATGAGGAGAAAGATGACATCCAAATAATATAAACAAATAAATAATAATAATTAAATCTTGGAACCAAATGTAGGTAGCTAATTCTCATTTTAAACCATTGTCAGCCCTGCGTATATTTTTGCAAATTTTCCCCTCCATGATTTTTCTTCATTTTAGTGCTCGCTTATGGTCACACAGCTTGTTCCATAACTGTGTGTGACCTTTAACATCCTTGCTTATTTTATGGCTACTCATTCCTGTTCTTTTGCATCCAACCTTTATGGCATTTCTAACGATTAATGAATGTTGTAGGACTGATTCACAAGGGTTCCGTTCATTCCAGATTTCTTCTGTGCTGTAGCCTGAGGTATTCAGTTTGATGGGAAGACATACAAGGCACTGAATCATAAGTTTATATACTTATGCAGAAGCACTTTGCACGCAGAGACCATGCATAGAATACAAACATGTGGGGAACAGAAGAAGATACCCTTTGTACCTGTGGAAACTCAGTGGGTGAGCCAGAAACCCAGTTTTTTTTTTTTTTCATTTTGTGGCTTGCATATATAGCATACATGAATACAAGAAAGTTTTCCCTTAAGATCTATGCCTTTCAAAAAAAGAGAAGCTGCATTTGTTGTTTATTACAAGTTCAGAGGAAGGCAAGAAAGATGACCAGGGGACTGAAAACCAAGTTCTATTCAAATAGATATCTAATTTTGACATGTCAGGAAGGTGTGGATTTGCTATGAAATCTGACTAAAGCCAACTATCAGTATTTGTACACGACCCCTAAACTCCGCAGCAAATGGCTGCCAGATCCGGAGCTTACAATTGTTTCCCCACCAGCTCCGGAGTTTGCAGGAAATTAAGTGTGACCACGCCCACCTAAGCACGTCCCAGCGCACTTTTCATGTACCTGCTCTTGGAGGGTGAAAATCCCTAGATCCGGATGTAATCTGGTGACTGTGCTGGGCTCTCCTCGCTTCTGTTTGTTTTTTTGTTTGTTTGTTTTTTGTTTTTTGTTTTTTGTTTTGCCTCCCAACCCTTTAAGAGAAGGAATCAGGACGATGACGGGGCTTCAACCGGCAGATGGAGGTGAGCCTGCATTTTTTCCTCTCTTTTTTTCTCCCTCCCCTCATGCAGATAGGAACAAGGAATTGCGGAGTGGTGGGGACGCAGGAAGAGCAACAAACCCCCAAGATCTCTGGACCGAATTTAGGTGGCCAGCGGATCTTAGGGGTCGTGTGAAAAGGCCCTATGTTCTAGGAATTGTGAAAATGGCTGCAGTATGTCAATGTGTACCCACCTGATTTTTTCGAATCAGATGCCCCCCAATTCTAAACCATCTTGCACAACCCATCAGCCCTATTGTAGCTGTGTTGAGATATTATGTAATAAAAGCATGAGGAGGGTAAAAGTCACAAAACCCATATCTTCCTGACATGTCAAAATTAGATATCTATTTGAATAAATGGAATTGACTCACCAAAACCCTATGAATTCAATGGGCCTACTTTTGTGCAATTTACTGCACTCTGTAATTAAAATTGTAAACCGCCCAGAGACTACTTGTAGTAGTATGGGGCGGTATATAAGCAGAAGCAGAACTTTTAAGCAACAGTAAATATAACTCTTGGCATAAACTGCAGAGCTGAAGAAAAGTTCAACATATCCTCTCACATATTCCTGGAACATAGCTGGCTTTAGTCTGATAAATTAATGTGGCTGTATTTTCAGGATCCTTAAGTAATCCATCAGCATTTGACTACTGAGATCTGAAATGAGCTACAACGGCTCTGTGAACATGCAAGCCCAGCACATTCCATGATGGATGGCCAGAACCATGCACCAAATTTCAGAAGTTAAAACTTCACTTCCATTTTAATTTCCCTGAGCCAAGTGAATTCTTGCATAACCAGTATTGATTTTGATGGTTTATTTTTAGGATTAATTTGGCTCAATACTCATTGTTCTATTTATACCCAGCTACAAAAAAGGGATACAATGACAATTCGAAGGATATATAGGTTACAGACCATACTCAATCAGACAATAAACCTCTAATGCAAAACAAAAACAATAACAAACAAAGCCAACCTCCAAACCGATGAATTTGTCAATTGACTTCCTAGCATCTGTTCTGTAAATAGTGGCCTTGCATTGATGAATAGAAAAGACATCTCCCCATCTATCTTTCTGGGGGGGAGGGGTTCTTCCCTGTTCATTCATTTTAACACAAGCTTAAGTGTTTCTGTATAACATTCTGTGATTTCAAGCTGGGCTTTATATCCTCTGTCCTTTTGTCCTTGTTTTCTTTGGGTAAGAATCTGTGGAAGGCATAAAGCACCGGTTTTTGTTTGCAGCATTGCCATTAGTCAATCAAGCTGCTCATGAAAAGAGTTTAGTTCCTGCTGTTTGTACTCCTCCTAAAAAGAAAGCATTACCTCTGGAAAGTAATTACATTCCCCAGAAACATAAGACTAGAAACAAAAGCAGCAGTCTATAGCACAACCCAACTTTCTTTTGTAGACAATATTTCCATTGAGCTATATAATTCAAATGACTATCACATCTACTACTGTGGGCAAGAAATCCCATAGAAGAAATGGAGTAGCCCTCATAGTCAACAAAAGAGTGGGAAAAGCAGTGCTGGGATACAACCTAAAACTGATAGAATGATTTCGATACGATTCCAAGACAGCCCTTTCAACATCACAGTAATCCAAGTTTATGCACCAACTACCAGTGCCGAAGAGTCTGAGATTGACCAATTTTATGAAGACTTACAACTCCTTCTAGAACTGACACCAAAAGAAAGATGTTTTTCTCATCATAGGGGATTGGAATGCTAAAGTAGGGAGTCAAGTGATATAAGGCATAACTGGCAAATTTGGCCTTGGTGCTCCAAATGAAGCAGGGCAAAGGCTAATTGAGTTTTGTCAAGAGAACAAGCTGGTCATTGCAAACACTCTTTTCCAACAACACAAAAGGCGACTCTACACATGGACATCACCAGATGGACAATACCGGAATCAGATTGATTATGTTCTCTGCAGCCAAAGATGGAGGAGCTCTATACAGTCAGCAAATACGAGACCTGCTACTTACTGTGGGCATTTATACACGACCCCTAAACTGCAAGCTCCGGAGATTAAAAATGTTTCCCCACCAGCTCAGGAGTTTGCAGACAATTAAGTGCGACCCCGCCCACCTAAGCGCGACCCAGCGCACCTTTCAAGTACCTGCTTTTGGGAGGTGAAAAATATTTGATGCGGAGAGTGCCTGAGCTCTCCTGGCTTCTTTTTGTTGTTTTTCTTTTGCCTCCGCCCCTTAAAGAGGATCCAGGAAGTAACCGGGGCTCCGACCGGGGCTCGGAGCAACTTCCACCAGCATCGGAGGTAAGGCTTTATTCTTTTGTCCCTGTTTAAGGCTTTTTTTCCCCTCCCTCCCCTCACGCAGACAGAACAAGGAAGTGCGGAGCGGGTGGGGACGGAGGAACAGCAATGAACCCTCAAGATATCTGGTCCGAATTTAAGGGACCAGCGGATCTTAGGGGTCGTGTAAAAAGACCCTGTGGCTCAGATCATCAGCTTCTTATTTCAAAATTCAAACTTAAACTGAAGAAAGTAGGGAAGACCACTGGGGCAGTCAGGTACAATCTAAGTCAAATCCCTTATGAATACACAGTGTAAGTGAAGAATAGATTTAAGGAACTAGATTTGGTGGGCAGCAGAACACCTGAAGAACTATGGATGGAGGCTTGTAACATTGTACAAGAGGCTGCAATGAAAACTATTCCAAAGAAAAGAAAATGTAAGAAAGCAAAGTGGTTGTCCAATGAGGCGCTACAAATAGCGGAGGAGAGAAGGGACGCAAAATGCAAGGGAGAAAGGGAAAGATACAGAAAATTGAATGCAGACTCCTAAAGAATAGCAAGGAGAGACAGGACAGCCTTCTTGAACAAACAGTGCAAAGAAATAGAGGAAAACAACAGAAAAGGAAAAGCCAGAGATCTATTCAAGAAAATTGGAGATATTAAAGGGGCATTTCGTGCAAGGATGGATATGATAAAGGACAAAAATGGTAGGGACCTAACTGAAGCAGAAGAGATCAAAAAGAGATGGCAAGAATATACAGAGGAATTATATCAGAAAGATCTGGATGTCCCTGATAACCAAGATAGTGTAGTTGCTGACCTGTAGCAAGACATCCTGGAAAGTGAAGTCAAGTGGGCCTTAGAAAGCATTGCAAACAACAAGGCCAGTGGAGGTGACGGCATTCCAGTTGAACTCATTAAAATCTTAAAAGAGGATGCTGTAAAGGTGCTGCACGCAATATGCCAGCAAATTTGGAAAACCCAGCAATGGCTAGGGTTTGCTTTCTTTGGGATTGGTCTACATCCCAATCCCAAAGAAAGGAAACACCAAAGAATGCTCCAACTATTGCACAATTGCACTCATTTCACATGCTAGCAAGGTTATGCTCAAAATTCTACAGGAGAGGATTCAGCAGTGTGTGGACAGAGAACTTCCTGAAGTGCAAGCTGGATAACAAAGGGGTAGAAGAACTAGATATCAAATTGCCAACATGCGCTGGATTATGGAGAAAGCCAGAGAGTTCCAGAAAAACATCTACTTCTGCTTCATTGACTATGCCAAAGCCTTTGACTGTGTGGACCACAACAAACTATGGCAAGTCCTTAAAGGAATGGGAGTGCCTGACCACCTTATCTGTCTCCTAAAAAATTTATATGCGGGACAAGCAGCAACCGTCAGAACTGGATATGGAACAACTGACTGGTTTAAAATTGGGAAAGGAGTACGACAAAGCTGTGTACTGTCACCTTGCCTATTTAACTTATATCCAGAGTACATCATGCGAAAGGCAGGTCTGGATGAATCTCAAGCCGGAATTAAGATTGCCAGAAGAAATATCAACAACCTCGGATACGCAGATGATATTACTCTGATAGCAGAAAGTGAGGAGGAATTAAAGAACCTCTTAATGAGAGTGAAAGAGGAGAGTGAAAAATGGGCTGAAGCTTAACATCAAAAAAACTAAGATCATGGCCATTGGTCCCATCAACTCCTGGCAAATAGAAGGGGAAGAAATGGAGGCAATGACAGAGTTTATTTTCTTGGGTTCCTTGATAGAATAGGTAGAGAGCTAGTACAGGAACACCTGGAAACATTAAATGAATTTAAGTCTCCTGGGCCAGATGAATTACACCCAAGGATATTAAAAGAACTGGCAGAAGTAATTTCAGAACCATTGGTGATAATATTAGAGAAGTCCTGGAGAACAGGAGAAGTCCCCATCGAGTGGAGGAGGGCTAATGTTGTCCCCATCTTCAAAAAGGGGGAAAAAAGGGGACCCAAATAATTACCGCCCAGTCAGCTTGACTTCAATTCCTGGAAAGATCCTAGAGCAGATTATTAAACAGTCAGTATGCAATTATTTAACAAACAATGCTGTCATTACAAGAAGTCAACATGGGTTTATTAAAAACAAGTCATGTCAGACTAATTTAATCTCTTTCTTTGATAGAATTACAAGCCTGGTGGATGAGGGGAATGCTGTGGATATTGCTTATCTGGACTTTAGTAAGACCTTCAATAAGGTTCCCCATGGTATTCTTGCTAAGAATTGAGTAGAAAGTGGGATAGATAGTGCTACTGTTAGGTGGATTTGTAATTGGTTGACTGATCGCACCCAAAGGGTGATCATAAATGGCCTCTCTTCAGCTTGGAGATACATGACCAGTGGGGTGCCCCAAGGTTCTGTTCTGGGTCCAGTGCTGTTCAATATCTTTATTAATGACTTGGAGGAAGGAATAGAGAGTATGCTAATTAAATTTGCAGATGATACCATATTGGGAGGGGTTGCTCATTCCCTAGAGGATAGGATGAAAATCCAAAAGGAAAGGACCTTGACAGATTAAAGTGCTGGGCCAAAGCTAATGGAATGGGTTTCAAGAGAGGGAAATGTAGGATGCTACATCCAGGTAAAAATATGAATTGCACAGATATAGGATGGGGGACACTTGGCTGGAGAATAGTACCTGTGTAAGGGATCTGGGGGTCTTGGTGGACCACAAGTTAAACATGACTCAGCAGTGTGATGCGGCAGCCAGGAAAGCCAATGCGATTCTTGGTTGCATCAACAGAAGCATGGTGTCTAGATCAAGGGAAGTGATAGTACCACTCTATTCTACTCTGGTCAGACCCCACCTGGAGTACTGTGTCCAGTTCTGTGCACTTCAGTTTAAAATTGAAGTTTGTGAACCTTGAGCGTGTGCAGAGGAGGGCAACCAGGATGGTTGAGAGTCTGGAGGAAATGTCTTATGAGGAACGGCTTAGGGAACTGGGAATGTTTAGCCTCTCTAAAAGTAGGCTGAGGGGGGGGGAATATGATAGCTATGTTTAAATATTTGAAAGGGTGTCAGATTGAAGAGAGAACAGGTTTGTTTTCCATGGCTTCAGAGACTAGGACTCGGGGCAATGGTTTCAAACTACAGGATAAGAGATTCCATTTGAACATTAGGAAGAACTTCATCACAGTTAGAGCTGTTCTGCAGTGGACTATGCTGCCACAAAGGGTGGTGGAGTCCGTGATATTGGGAAAGACTGAAGGCAAAAGGAAAAGAAGACGGCAGAGAATGAGATGGTTGGACGGTGTCATCAATGCAACCAATATGGATTTGACCAAACTCCGGGAGGCAGTGGAGGATAGGAAGGCCTGGCGAGCATTGGTCCATGGGGTCACGAAGAATCGGACACGACTGAACAACTGAACAACTGAACAACTGAACAACAACAACAGCAACAGCAACAACAACAACAACAACAAACAACAACATATAATTGGATGCAGGTACTACCTGTTCCACAAGTTCTTTTAAAGTACACTGCTAGAATCTCTTCAACTTCATTAATTTCTATTCTTAGTTGAGCTCTTATGGAAAAATGGGAAAATGCTGACCCTTCAGATTTGGAAGGGGGATTGACAGTCCTGTAGTCTCTCACTATTCTATGAGGGATAAAATCCTCTGGAATAGACATATTTGCCTAGCCATTCTCCTGAGGTTTCCATACCCATAGGAGAAAGCCAGTGTAGTGGATATAGTGCAGGACTGGAACCAAGTTGACCTGAATTCAAGTCCTCACTTGGCCACTCACTGGAAAGTGGGCACTGTCAAAACTACCCCTTCAATCTTTCCCATACCTCAGAACTCCTACTAGGCTCAGAATTTATTTCACAGCATGTAATACACACATAGGATATGAAAGGAGATGAGAATTTGAAACTGAATAATGTCTATAGGTTAGTAGATCTTTCCAATGTTTCCTTTGTTATATTTAAGTTGGCCACTGCATTGATAAGATGTCATAGCTGAGGTTGGTAACCTGGTATATCTCTGTTGGTTATTATCAAAATAGTTACTGTATTTGATTCACACTTGTTCATAATTCTATTTGTGTTTCTGCAGGGTTTGTGTAACTTGCTGTAGCTAATTGACAACCCTCAAATTGATGAAACTGTCTACTGACTTTATTTTCTATAAATTATAACTTTGGTATTAATGAGTATCAGAGATTTCCCCATGTTTTGGTAAGGTAAAGGTAAAGGGTCCCCCGCACATGTGTGCTAGTCATGTCTGACTGTAGGGGTGGTGCTCATCTCTGTATTCAAGCCGAAGAGCCAGTGTTGTGCAAGTCCGTGGCCATGTGGCTGGCATGGCTGCAAGGAAACACTATTTTACCTTCCCGCTTTTTACAGTGATACCTATTTATCTACTTGGCTTTACATGCTTTCAAACTGTTAGGTTGGCAGGAGCTGGGGTTAACAGTGGGAGCTCACTCCACTGTGTGGCACCCAGGATTTGAACTGCTGAGCTGCTGAATTTGTAGCTGACAGTTTTCAGTGCTCAAGTCCACTAAGCCACCATGCCCCTGTATGTTTTGGTAAAGTGCCTGGTTATAAACCTGATTGTTCCCACTGGGATATAGGATTTCTTAATTATTAATATTAATAGGAATAGGCTGGGTAGTCCTGTTAGTTTCTCTTGTCCATGTTTGCATTTCACTACAGGGGAGGTGTTCTAGAGGGGGTGTTTCAGTTCTGCAGACCTTTAAAGTGCACTTTATAAAGAGGTCTGGATACACACAGAGACACACAGACACACACACACAGCCTTTTTGCCTTTTCTTGGACCTCTGGAACAGATTAATTGGCTTCCCATTCATTTCAATGGGGTACCACATTTTGGATAACATTTTTTTTGATAACAAATTGCCTCAGAGAACGAATTAAATTTGTTATCAGAGGCACCACTGTATTTGAAATTCGGACCAGTGAAAATCAGACCCTTTTCTAACATGTAGGGCTACATTTCAACAATGGTGAGTCATAAAGTTTGGTAGCCACATTTCAGAGGAAGTGAGGTAGCCAGTCAAGATATTTGAGCTTTTTTATTATTATTATTATTATTATTATTATTATTATTATTATTATTATTATTATTATTATTATTATTATTATTATTATTATTATTATTATTATTATTATTATTATTATTATTAGGAATCGAGCATTGAATGTGGTTTGGGGAACAAAGTCTACAATGTACACCTACTGAGAACCTCTGCGGAGGATTGTGAAAACCAAAGCTGTAGGTGAGATTTTTAGTTCTTTCAGCCTTTTAGTTTTTTTACAGACTTCCATTTCCTCATACATCTCACTGGTTTTCTTCAGGTCTAGTGTAATGGCATTGCAATAAAGGCATGGCAATGAAGTATGAGATAATGGGTTGCTGTGATAATTAGCGAGCATCATCCCAAATGTGTTGCAGCAAATCATAGACTAGGTTTCTAGGGAATACTGATACTCTTTCCCACTAATTAATTCAATTATTCATTGAAAATCACCATTTTACTTTAAGAACCACAGTATTGCACAGCTGGGAAATTAGACTGTTTCCAGTGCACAATGTGGCATGATATTTTCTCCCTTTTTATTTTCTTAATACAAAAGAAGGCAAAACAGTGAGATTTAGTTAGGCTATGTGCTGTTACTCAGACCTAAATCCTATTGGGATAAATAGGCCTTCCCTCCCAATAAGTGTGTTTAGGAATGTAGCCTAGATTCCACTAGAGTCAGAAGAACATAGTGTAAACAAAACTCTAAATTGAGCACAACTGAAAATACATGTATTAAATTATTTTTATTGGATCTCATGCTAATTCTTTTTTCATACTGAAACAAAAAGCATATTGCACAGTCGACTTGCTTACTGTCTTTAGACAAATGTGCAAAAAGAGACCAAACCAAGAGTCTTCATGTGGTTTGGCAGTAATTACAAGTAAGAAACTGCTCTCAATCCCAGAGGAAAGCAGAACCACAAAGGATCCTTTGTATTGCAGTTGGCATTCATAGTGTTAAAAGAATGCAGTTTGAAGTGAGGGAAAAGGAAAATAATAGAACAGGGATGGCGAACCTATGGCACGTGTGCCAAAGGTGGCACAGAAAGAGCTTTTGCCTAGCATGAGACATGCTGCTTGCCCCCCACTTCCCCCTCCTCTGGACCAGCCATGAGGAATTTGTGGAGGAGGAAGTGGGGGGGGGGCAGGGAGCATGTCGGGTGCCAGGCCCACCCTACCATCGCCATTGCCATCACCGCCCTTGCCGCCGCCCCCTGCTGCCCCTGACCCTGCCTCTGCCAACCCCGCAGCCAAGACCAACCCCATTCCTGCCCCTCCCACCACCGCCGCCACCACTAACCCTGACCCCATCACCCTTGCTGCCCTCGACCCCACCCACCCCTGACCCCCTGCTTCCCTCGACCCCACCCCACCCCTGACCCCCTGCTGCCATCAATCCCAACCCCCCCACCGTCCCCGTCGCCATCGGCATCGCCCTTGCCACCCCTACCAACTATTGAAGACTTTGTGTTGTGTATATACCCTTGTAGCCACTCTACCAGCCATTTCACAGAACTAAAAGTAAAGATTTGTGCCGTGGCCTAAAGAGGGTTTTCGATTATCTGGAATAGTCTTCTTTTTCATTGTTCTCTCGCTCAGGTTGATTTATTAACGTTTTAGAGATATTTTACACTATGAGGAGCGTGCATGTGCTTGTGTCTGTATGCACAAGTGCATAGGTGTGTGTAAAGAATGATTCTTGTATGGACTTTAAGTGGATAGCTCACACAGAGTATTAGGGTCTGTCCTCATCAACACCATGTGTTTTTTTTAAATGTCTTGCTTTTCTTTTCTTTTGAATCCCAGGTAACTGGCTCATGGTTGACTCAGCCTTCCATCCTTTCAAGGTCGGTAAAATGAGTACCCAGCCTGCTGGGGGTGAAGGGCAATGTGTAGCCTGCATGCTGTAATTGAACTGTAAACTGCCCAGAGACTACTTGAAGTGGTATGGGGCGGTATATAAGCAGAACACTTTAGTAACCCAAGGTGCCTAGATCTCACACCTAATAACGTATATGTCATGAGACTGGAATGTTCTTGCTTTGAGGCAGACTGCCATTAATTTTATGTGATTTAAATTACACTAGCACAAATTCCCAGTAGAATACCAGCCTAAACAGTTAAGGTTTGTCATATCCTCAAACTGATGCTCGTCAGTGGATTCATTCTCTCAACACGATTCTTCACTTGTGCTGTGATTGGTGTGAAGGATACCAGTAGGAGGCGGAAGAGATAAATGTCTATGTAGAATGTTGCTCTTTTTTAATACAACTTTCAGGTTGCCTCAAATAGCATGGGCACCGTAGCTTGCCTCCAGTTGCAAAACAGGATGCATCTTTTCTCTGGCAGTTATTAACAGTTCTACAGCTGGGTATGAGCAACCACGTGAGAAATAGGAAGCCATTGCTAAGAATACAGTCAATTAAGCCCACAGGTGACATACAGTTTCTCTTACATCTTTTGGGTCAAAATTGAATATAAACTTTAATGTGACTTAACTCTTAAAGCAGTAATACATTTGTTTCACAGAAGCAGGTGTGCTAATAATAAGGTAACCATAGCAATATTAGAGTCATAGGAGGAATGTTACCTATTATTATTTGGAATGAGTCCTTTTGGACCAAATAGAGAAAGGATATATACTCCCACATAAATGTGCCTTTGCAGTGAAATGAACTGGTATTCAGGGGCTCTTTTCTGTGTTCCCCTACCACCTGAGGTGAAGTGGTTAACACATAAAATAAAGAACATTTACAGTGATGTTACCCATTTAGAACAACTTGTGTGCAAGCAGCCGCACAATCCTTGATGTGCCTACGTTGAAGATAGTTCCACTGAATGTGGTCACTCCAGTTATGTAGGCATTGTATTATTGACCAAAGGATGTTATAGATATGTCATCACTAGAAGCTGAAGACAGGATTTGGGCAAATTTTCCAGACCAAGCAGTGTAAACAACATCTGTATTTAGGTGAAGAAGACCCATCATAAAACAAAGCAAGCTAATCTGCAAACTGTGAAAAGTACCTGCTGGGACAATATCTCATCTCTCATCACACAAATAATTCCTTTGTATATAGCCAAGTGATCTATAACATATACAACATAGTTTGCCACTGTGCCATTAGTTCATTTATATTTACAGATTTGAACCTCAAACATTTTCAGTCTTCAGAAGGCAGAGATAGAGTAAAAAAAAGGTTTTCATGAACTTTTTGGGACTTGGGACATTAAGCTGGTTGGATGTTTGATTTTCCCATGTGCTTCCCAAATGAAGAGCCAGCATGTGTGGCCTTGGTAAGCTACAGGGTCATAAAGCTCCCCCAGAAACCACTTCTGAAAACATTATACATAGAGTCACCATCAAGTCTGTTTCAACTTTATGACATTATTGCATGAATGTTAAATGATCAAGATGATGGTGGCGGAGCCTGTATGGGGAGACGCTCCATAAGATATTGCATACGGTCAACAAGTTTTATGCTTCATTTCTGATACAGCCAAAATAAAAGTGTTTCTTTTGACTGGGATTTATTTTTCTGATATGCTGAAGCTTTTTTTCAACTATCAGAATTCTGTATCGCTCTGATATAGAAAAGGAGTTACTTATTTAATATTTTCGTTCTAAGCTGTGGGAACCATCTGTTTTGTTACATGAACTGAGCTATTCTATATATATTATATAGAGCAGTGACAGCATTTTCATAAAGCATATTTAGTCCATCTTGTTTATTGACTTGCATGAAATCCCCCATCAAATTCTCACTCTATTTGCTAGAAACATGTCAGGCAAGGACAAGCTACAATTTTCTGCCTCTGCCATTATTTATATTTTAAATCATAATTGAGATTGATCCTAAAATCACCATGAATGTGGCACTGCACTAAATCCACAGAAGTGTTATTTAGTCTCAAATTAAGTTCCTGGAGCTTTCTCCCCAAAAGAACAGGTTTTGGGTGGTGGCTATGGTCCAAATAAGCTATTTATATTTAAATCAGAGATCTGCTTTTTTCTGCAGCTTTCTCAACATCTGCTCTGACCAAACCATGATTCTGATTTTAAAAGAATTTAGTCCTCTAGGAAGGTTGCAAACTTCCGCTGTTATGAGAGGATCCCTTCACAAGAGATGTCCACTTCTTGTTAACACTAACAACCCATGTTTCCCTCCCCCCCAAAGATTCTATCATTTTTCCTCCTCTTGAGACAGAAAGCACTGCTTCCTTCTTCTGCAATCTCTCTGACAGCATCCTTTTGTTGCCTTTAAGGAAGGAACCTCTTACAGGGAAGGTACCACTGCAGTAAATGTGACCAGGACAGGCAGGATGTCTCCCTTGAAATTCTGAGGTGAAGCCTGATTTGGAGACTGCAGCGGGTGCAGAATGCAGCAGCTAGGTTGGTGGTTTATCCTGGCAGATTTGTTCGTATCACCCATATCTTGGCTAGCCTGCATTGGTTGTGCATTGCCTCCCAAATCACGATCAAGGTTTTGGCTTTGGCTTACAAAACCCTCCACGGCTTGGGTCCTGAGTATCTGGTGGAGCGTATTCCCGTCAGATCAAGTTATGCCCGACCCACTAGCATTTCCCAGGAACTTGCTTTTTGGCTAGCCACCACTAGAGAGGCCCGCAAAGCTTCCACGTAGAGCCTGGCCTTCTCTGTGGCTGGCCTAATTATTTGGATCTCCATTCCCAGCAAGGTTCACCTGGTGCAATCCCTTCCTGCCTTCAGGAGAGTGGTGATAACCTGGCTCTTCAAGGAGGCCTTCAGTTGATTAGTGTGTTGTGTTGTGCTTAGATCAGCCAGGTGCCTCTTTTTCTGTTCATATTTCTGTTTATGTCTGCATTTTTATATTGGTGTGTGTGTGTGTGTGTGTGTCTGTCTGTCTGTCTGTCTGTCTGCCTGTCTGTGTCTGTCTGTCTGTCAATATATAGATATACACACAAAGAGAGAGACACACACATATACACAATGGTACCTCTACTTACTAGTTTAATATGTTCCGAATGCACGCTCATAAGTCAAACAACTCGTAAGTAGAATAGCCGTATCAAAAAATAATAATAATAATATTTTTTTAAAAAAAATTAAAATTGTAAGTAGAGCGGACAGCATGTAAAATTTGTAAGGCAGCAGTTAAAATGCCAACAGTTTTCTGCTCTTAAGTTGAATTGCTTGTAAGCAGAGATGCTCATAACTAGCCTTGACTATCATGAGGCAATTTAAGATAAAACTCAGTGGGGCAAATTATCATGTAAAATAAATAAAAGTAAATGACCATAAAGAGAAAAGCCCATCAGTAGAGAACAGGTTGATGTATACTGTCTTAGAATGAGCAAATATTGGCTGAGGTTTCGGCAGATACCAGCATTCCAATAACTGGGGCTTAGGGAAGCCATAAAATTAAGGTACCCAAAAAAGGATTTTTAAAAACAAACCAGAGAGATACTTATTTCTAGGGTGCAAAATATATAGAAATAGCCAAGCTAGAATTCTCCTGGTGGCTCATATAATGGAAATCCATAGTAATGCATTTTTCTGCACTGTTCAGCAGGGCTCCTTTCACTTAGCAATGTGTACACTTCACCATTATTTGATTTGCAATGGGCTGAACAAAAATGACTTGATTTATGCTTGAACTGCACAAAACCAAAATTAATTTGTTTGTGCTACAAGGAAGAATAGAATTCCTTAGTAGAACGTATACTTTGACTGGGGCCAGTCCCACATCTAGTTTCAGGCATTTTCTTACAATGCTAGTTGGAAAAAGTTGGGTTCTGGAAAGCCAAAGCCAGGCAATCCAGAAGGGCATAAATCATCTCTGAATCTGGGGCTCCTCACACTGGTCCTTGGATTGTGGAAGGCTGCAGCTAATCTGCCATGACCCCCAATATAATACCAACCAATAACCCTTTTCTCCCCCCCCCCCAAAAAAATAATTAAATTAAACTCCATTATTCTCTCTGGTGACCAAAATTGTATATATTAAAAATGGATCTTTGTGTAGCCCTCTCCGTATGGCAAAATGGGACTTTTGTCCCCTAAAAGGTAAAATATCTAAACCATGAGTTCCACATGCACATACAGAGACGTATGGTCTGTGTGTGTGTGTGTGTGTGTGTGTGTGTGCGTGCGTGCATGTGTGTGTGTGCGTGCGTGCGCGCGCATATACTGTATATATCCCTATGCAGGTAAATGAATCTATAGTTTACCTTAAATAGATGATCAGTCTGCATAATAAAATCATGCAATCTTCGATAACAATAAAATTATTTAAAGAAATTTTGCCTAGATGCCCTAAGCACATCTGATCTCGCCTGATTTTGGAAGCTAAGCAGGGTTGGCCCTGGTTAGTACTTGGATGGGAGACCACCAGGGAATACCAGGTGCTGTAGGCGCCTGGAGTAGGAACTAGCAAACCACTCCAGTATTCCTGCCAAGAAAACTCCATGGGCATGGAGTCACAAAGAGTCGGTCACGACTAATGAGTCACAACACACACACACACACACACACACTGTATATTTTGAAGGTAAAAAGATACATTTCAAGGATATACAGTGGTACCTCCACCTATGAGTTTAATCTATTCCGAAGGCAGCTCATAAGTTGAACAACTCATAAGAACATAAGAACATGAGAACAGCCTTGCTGGAACAGGCCACAGCCCATCCAGTCCGGTATTTTGTCTCACACAGTGGCTCACCTTTTGCTTCAGGGTATTCCCAACAGATGTCTTCACCTGCTTACGATTCCATGCAAATGGCATTGAGAGATATCCTTCCTATCTTTCCAACCCGGAGTTTGTCCTTAGGCATCCATAATGATAGCCATTGATACCTTTGTTCTCCATGAACTTGCCTAATCATTTCTTAAAGCTGTCAAGCCTTACAGCTGTCACCACTTCACAACTCATAAGTAGAGCAGCCGTATCTAAAAAATAAAAAATTAGACAATTAAACATTTTTTGTAAGTAGGGCAGACTGCATCTAAAATTTGCAAGGCAGCAGTTAAAACGCGAACAGTTTTCCGCTCTTAAGTTGAATTGCTCATAAGTAGAGATGCTTGTTCCCTTGTATGCTTGAAAACAGTAAAATATGTATGCCTGTTAATGCATCAGACTGTGATTGAAGATACACTCATTTATTTACATAATTGTTTTTAAAAACACATTAACAGAAAATTGAGTATCTATAACAAAGCTATGAACCCAAACAATTAATTAAAAACAATCCACATAGGAATAATAAACCACTTGGAGGCACAATGACACTTAATCCCAATTAAATGAACATCCCAGTAAATCAAAGAGGCAAGAACGGATATAATCATTCTAAAAGTACAATTCTCTACTTGTCCATTGAGAAGTAAGTCTATCAAGTTCACCAAGACATAATGGTAAGTGTGCAGTATTATGGTGGCCTGAACTGATTCTTGTCACTCTGTGAAAATTGTGCTTCTGTATGTGCTGTTTGTGTGTGTGTGTGTGTTGTGTCATTACAGTCGTGACCAGCTCTTAATGACTCCATGTCCATGGAGTTTTCTTGGCAGGAATACTGGACTGACTTGCCAGTTCCTACTCCAGGTGCCTTGAAAGTAAATCCCACTGTGGTCAGTAGGGCTTTCCAAACAGCACATACGCTTAGCATTGTATTTGTAGTCTCTTACTATGGTACTCCATATGGTAATCTGAATGTTTCCTAATGTGGCTCCTTGTCAAGTGCTGGACTTGATGATCCATGGAGTCACTTCCAGATCTGCAGTTCTAAGGATGAACCTTGGCAGGCCAACACCTTCCCCATCTCTGATCTAAATGACCTCAGTAGTTTTTACCACACCTTTATATGCTCTGAAGCTCAATGTTTGCAGTGGATGCACACTAATTTTCCCTGTCTCACGTATTCATATGTAATAATTGGGAGCACTTTTGAACGATGTTCCCCAGAAAATGACAAAACACAGACGCTTATCCAGACCAACATCCTAGATCTTTTTCCTCAACATGATTCTGGCCAATATACATCAATAAATGAAAACTGCAAAGTATGACAAGTGCCATAAATCTGGACTCGACAAGACATTATTGATTTGAATGCAATAAATGGAGTAAACAGAGATCCCTCAAACCCCTGTCCTCCCCTCCCCTACCACCCAACATAATGCTGGATATTTGCTGTCCATAAATTAAAGCACATGAGCATTCTTAAACATTTTCATCTTAGAGTAATTGCCTGTCTCGTTGTTATTTAAAGGCCTGTTTTCCCACATCTTTTCTTATACATTAATGATGAGCCTAATCCAAAGAAGAAGAATATATTGCTATAAATGGGCCATTTTCTTGAATTACGAGAAAATCCAGGGCTGCTCTGTAGGGAGTTTTAAAGAGACGGTTAACAATTCTTGTGCTATGCCACTTCAGTTCTGCTCTTGTACCCCCAAGACACATGTATCCACAAAATCTGCAACACAATTGGACATCCCAGTGTCCAGCAAGCACTCACAATAGTTGAATACAGCTAAATTTCTTTTCACATGCGATGTGCTTTTGTGACTGTTGCATCCTGTACACCCAATGTTTACTTCATCTCCAAAACATTGACTCTGTCCTCCCATATCACTGTATACACTCAGCATAACACGGAAAAATCTGCTAGCAAGATGGAACCAGCAAATGGATGCATGGAATTTATTAGTAGAAAACTAAAAAGCAACAAAACAAATAACGCCCTTGCCCTGGTTCTTGAAAAAACAAAACAGCAACAGCAACAAAAGTAGGAAGTTGTGTGGAGGAAACCTGTGCAAAGCATGTTCCATTGGCTCTCTACCCCACCCCATGTCAACTGGCCCATGCCCACTAGGGATGGGCACGAAACAGAAAAATGTGTTTCATTTGATTCATTTCATTCCCCTGTGTTTCATTTCATTTAGTTAGAAATGGGTTTCTTTAAAAAAATCATATGAAACAAAACAGTAATGAACCGATTTTTTATTCTATAACAGCCATGTCCAAACTTTAGCCCTCCAGATGTTTTGGATCACAACTCCCACAGTCCTTTGCCATTGGCAATTTAAGCTTAGAACTCTGGGAGTTGTGGTCCAAAACATCAGAAGGGCCAAAGTTTGGACATGCCTGCTCTATAAAATGGGTCCCCTGGGCCCTAGAGGCACCAAATTTGGTGTGAATCTTCCTTGGACTCTCCACCTTAAGCCCTCCAAATTTGGAGACATTTGGGGTTCAGAGAGCTGGGTTAAAGTTAGAGTTAACATATAGTGATGGGTGGGAATTGAGAGATTTTGATCTTTGTTCCCCTCAAGTGTGGTCTTTCTTCCATCTGAGAAGAGGATGGGCAAAATCCTTTTCATGCCAGTGTTATAAATGTTCTGGCCATTATGCGAGGCAACAAGGACCTTGCTATGCTACTGCACATTTGCTCACACATTCCCAACATGATCCATTGTGTAGTGAACCAGCAGGAGTTCTTTGAGGATACAATTTCCTTCTCTACATCAGCATAGTTACCACATGCATGCCTGTGAGTTGTTTATGTAGTTGTGCAATAGATTTTTGGCCAATATGTACATATATATCTTTGGCAGCGACGCTCATACCTGGGTGATTTAAAAACTCCGACTCTTTTTAGTCTGCCTCTTGATGGATCAGTAGGGTTAAAATAATTTAGAGTGTAGTCTTCAGAAGTGACTTCCATTAAGTTCACTTACTTTGAGATAAGTGGATAGGTATTGCTGCCTTAATAAATTTAGCCTAACACAACTGGCGAGAATCTGACACACAAGATAAGGGTGTGAACAGATATTCTCACTAGAAGGACTTAGTAATGTTACTGAGAATATGCTACAGTGTGTGCTGTGAGAATTGTTGTTGTTCATAGTAGCAGAAAACAAATGGAAACATGCAGAAATACCATTCCACACATATGGGGGGGGAGGTCTTCAGGTAGATGCAGAAATAGCCTGAGTTGGGACTTCCATGTTTAAACAATAGGGAAATTATAAAAAAGGCCAAATTTTGTTTTCATGTTCTTCTGTTGATTCCTGAAAGAGGTAGTGAAGATTCTCAGCCATCCAGGTGAAATTATCCACCTGGGAGGCCACTGCTAAAGAGTTATGCTTAATGGATATTGGGAGGGGCTGCAATGGTGTGACTTTTACACAAATACAGCTATTGTCCATCTTACAAGCCTATTCAGACCAGGATGGAGTGAAACCAACATGGAGGATAAACTGGAGGTGTCCTACCAACCTTCCTCAGAGTGAAGAAGCTACTTGGATAAGTAGAAAAACATTTTAACTCAACTAAAAAAGAAGTCAAGTCACCATGACTCAACTTCTGGATTCCTAAAGGAGAGCATCTGGTACATGAACAATTCGTATATGAATGAAAAGGGATGTGATATGACAATTGAGCGTTCTAGTGCTCTTGCAAATTTCTCTCTTTTGATTTATTTCACCATTTGTCAAACTGGCCAGGAAAACATCTATTCTAGAGTGTGGCAAGGGCAACGAACCCCCAAGATCTCTGGTCCGAATTTAAGTGGCCAGCGGATCTTAGGGGTTGTGTGAAAAGACCCAATGAGATAAACAGCAAGAGCAACTTCATCAGTCTTTAGGCTTAAATTCTATACACATTTACTTTGTTTCAGATTGCGTTGATAGTTGATTAAATGGCGGAGACTGAGCAAACAGGAAGGGTTTTAAGCAAAACTGATACTCTTCAGACTTCCCTTAAAGGAAGGAATACGAATTTGTAAATGTAAAAGGATTCAGCTTTCTGAAACTTTTCCTGGAGTTTTTAATCCTGGGTTATCAAGACAGAAAGAAGTAATAGAAATTCTGTAGTAGTATCTGTTATATTACTGAAAGGTCCATTAGGAAATGTCCTCTTAGCAATGATGGGAGCTTTGAAGCTTTATTTCATTGCATTTGTACCTTGTTAGTTCTTCCATTATGTACAGTCTGCTCACTGCTGTTTTAAGCCTTTTATCCCAATATGATTAGACAATTTCCCAGTTACTTAAAATGTACTGCAATGTTGTTAAGAGGAGTCTTTATCCTATCCCCAGTGCATTGAGATATGAGATTATTAGCCCATCTTCTGTTTCAATTATCTTTTCTTTCTCTTCTGCTTCTCTTTCTCACGCATAGTGCTGTTATGAATAAAAATGAACAACAGATCAATCTTAGGCAGGTAAAAGACAACCACTTCCAAAGACCCAGTTATATGTAGGGCTCAGCGAAGAGCCTGTAAAATTTGCTTTTTGTGAACTTCATCTCTCAGAATCCCCCAGCCAATATGGCTTAATTAGATTTAGCACAAAAATCCATCAAAGCACACTTGTTTGCACTCAATGACTGTGTGATATTTGATGATACTTTCTAACCTTCACAGATTATCTTTTACAGGAACAGCAAATGTTATTGGCAACAACAGCCCTCTATTAAAATTCCTGAAAATTGTCAATTCATTGTTTTAAATAGCCATTTGAAATGAATCCTTCCCCTGTCAATCAAGGAGGCAGAGTTGATCATAGCTGTTTGGAATTTGATATCTTTTTGGTGAGCAATTTCTTTTGCTATTTTAGCAAGGGAAGACCAGCTGCTTCTCCACCCAACCGTGCACAAATAGTGAGAAGCAGTTGCCACACCCAGGACCTTCATCTATGGCCACTCCCACACTTCCTTGAGCAGCCGCTTTTTATTTTGCATTGTCTTATCTCCTCCTGTAGTCATGTGGGCGCTACAGTGGTTTGGCAGTCTGCACTTCAGCGGTTGCTTACAATCAGCTTCCCCGTTCGCACTTGGCTGAACCTCTTTAAACTACAACAGGAAAACAGCAGAAATGGGGAGAAACCAAAAAAAGGTGGCGTAGTATGTCCTCAAATACAACCAAATTGCTTTAAAAGGGGGTGCAGGGACAATTTAAAAAAACACACACACCCCAGTGGTCGTTGCAAGAAAAACCAACACAATGGTCAAAAATGGGTGTGGCCAATGGGGCTCTTCAGAAAAAGCGATTTGAAAAGCGTACGGTGATTTTTAAGGCAATTTGCCTTTAAGGAAAAGGCATTTCAACTCTAAAGCCCGGTAGCGGTCTATATCCTTGTTTGTTCTAAAGTTTGCAACTGGCAAAGGGGACCCCAAGGCACCATCCATCAGATTGGAGTTGGCTGAAGAAACACAGCTTCTGATGAAATTTTATTTATACAAGCCATATTTTCCAAAATGTTGATATGTAGTTGTTTGGAAAACAAACACTGTATGTTTTTTGCATCTTGTAAGGATGACACTGAGCCTCTCATGTAAACACAAGTGGGGGGGGGGCAAACAGAAAAGAAGTTTCTTTTTCTCACTTTTGTGTTCTTTCATTCATTTTCGTGAAAGAGACTCTGAGTCATTTAAATAAAATAGGGACATAAAAACATCTTATGGGTTTTTTGTGTGTGTTTCTCTCTTTTGTTTACACTTTCTTTCACACTATCTGCTCACCTTTCAAATGGGAGATTTTTTCATCCAACAGTGCTGCTGTTGGCTGGTAATTAACATGCCTAGGAAAGGGAGAGTGAGAATTGTGGAATTTTGAAAAGGGATGGATTGTCTGGAAGTTAAGTGTTTTTGCTTCAATCAGTCTTGCGGGAATCAATGTGCTACGGCCTGGTGCTCTGCATCTTTGAGTGTGCTGCTTTATGCTGGATTCAAAAGAGGAAACAATAGGTGGTAGGTGAGAAAGAATTTTCTCCGTAGACAGTGGACCCTTGTATAACAAACGGGTTGTATATAATAAAATTTGTACAACATAAAAAATTACCGACTATGGGGCGAATCTGTACAGCATAAAAATGGGATCACTCTGCTTTCAATGCATCCCTATGGGAAATTTGTATAAAGGAAGATTTGCATAACATAAATTCATTTGGAACGAATTAATTCCTTTATACAAGGTACCACTGTACTAGTAGTTTTGGTTGAAGGGAGTGTTGACTGTCTTATAATAAACTTGGAACTGCAGAGTTGGAAGGGACCCTATGGATCAAGTCCAGGTTTTGTCAAGGAGACACAGTGGGGAATTGAAGTACCAGTCTATGATTCCACAGCAAAAGTCTAGAACACTGAGATATATTTCCTTCTTTGTTTGCTTTTCCTTTTTTTTTTTTTTTTTTTTTTTTTTTTTTTTGGAGAAAGGGTGCTATCTGTGTGTGTTTCATTTTGCTATTTTCCTTATGTGGGAAATGCTTTCACTGTCATATTGGTTTTTTAAATTGTAATTTAGCCAATTTGCTATATATTAATTATTTTAAATGTGTATATTCTTGTAATACTTTCCTGATGTGCTGCTGCCTACTTTTGGAATACAGTAGATTTGCATTGGCTTCCCTCTTTGCTTCTCTGTCAGACTGTTTTTTCAGGATTTTTAAAAGAACTTTTGGTTTACTAGTGATAGTAAACACAAATGAGGAGGTCTTACACAAGATGACCCAAATGAGATGGTCCATTTTTGAAACTGATATTTCATGCAACATTTCACTCTGTCGCTACATGTCTGATGAAGTGGACCTCTCCATGAAAGCTCATGATAAAATATAATAGTTAGTCTCTACAATATACTTTTTTTGGTCTTTTTGTTTTGTTTTGTTTCTTTAGTCCATTTTTTGTTAGACAAAATAAGTGAGGTGTGAAAAACATGAACACAGAAGGAGCACACCCACCCTCTCACTCAAGCAACCTGAAGTGAAACAAACCTAAAATTTTCACCCTCTACATCCCTATATTGTCACTTTGGATTAAATCCAATATTTAATCCATGGAGAGTAGAGCTTCATATATATATATATATATATCACAGCCCAACATTTTATATATATATATAAAATGTTGAAAAACAAAGTCCATCCATATAATTCATCTACTCATTAGGATTAAATTGGGATCAATTTAGGGTTCCCCTCCCATAATATCCAGTTAGTTAGGTTTTACCTGGATTTTTGGCACATCACCCATTTGTATCACAAGTGACCCCGATTCTAAGGTGGTGGTGATGGTGTAACAAAACCTCTAGCCTTTACAGAACAAGAGGTATCAGGAAAAATGTTCAGCCATTGTTTAGGCCAATTTTTGCAAGGTGCAAGCCTTTTCGTGTGACCCACCAATGAATAAACCCACATTGTTTGACAAAATATCATTGCTGCATAAATTAATGCTTCATTAGTAATGAGTAAATATTACATTCATTGGAAAACTGGGTTCTCGTCAACTTCTGACCATCTGAAATCTCTCTCTAGAGCTGACGGCAAACTGCAAAAAAATAATGAAGCCATTATAACACCTCAGTTAATGTGCCTCAGAGATTCATATATTTTTACTTATTAGGAAGTAGAGACTGGCAGTCACTTTCCGACAGTGCAGTTCCTAGAAGCACCCACCTGACATGCTCAGTAGCTAATTGGGATGGGGTAGTCCAAGCAGTAAGTTGTCTAAGCTCTGCTTTGGATCTCATTCCCCACTCAAACTGTAGCCCCAGCAATGAAACTTAAAAGCAACTGCTATGGGGAATGGGGGGGGGGGGTTAGGAAGGATTTATATTCAGCCAGTCTTATTTCTGCAGCTTTTCCTCTCTCTTGCCTTCACTTTTTTCCTCCCTGCAAATCATGATAGTGTGCTGTTCATGGGCGATTCCTGTGGTATTCCTGCTGATTGCACAATATAACAGCCATCATATGACAATTTCACCAGAAACTGTTGGGCTGTGATAAAATGTCATCATTATATGCAACAGAAATAAGCAATATGCATGGCTGTTCCATATGCTTTTCCTCTCTGATTATAAGAAAACAAAAATAAAAATAAAAATAAAAATAAATCAGTTGACTGGAAGTTACTGATTGTCTGAAGAACGCCAAATGAATGAATGAATCTTTATTTACGGTTTTTAACCAAATCACTGAAGAACACCAAGTAAATTTCAGGTTTGCGGCTAAGCAAGCAGTTTGATATAGCACAATTTAATTTGCCAGATCACAGCAGGCAGGCATTTCATTTTAGGGTGCTTTCGTTTCTTGCTCTGCCTACCTTTCTCATTATTTCTTCCAAATAGTTCACCACCATTGTATTAACCGTTTGATTTTCAGAAGAAAGACTTTATAGTTTTAAAATGTGAATTGCTACCTCTAAATCAACCTGCTGACTCACCAAGCTCTAGATTGCATCGTGCCAGGTGGAATATTTATTCTACTTAGTGGTTCATTCATCTCTTGTTTCAAACAACATGGATTGTACCACCTCAACAGGGATAGTTCATCAGTATATCTGATAGATTTACTTTGACTTTCATTCCTCTTTGTATCCCTTGGGCAATTTGGCCTAGAAGTTTCCAAATGTTTACTAAAACAAAAGATCAAATTGATATTTTAATGGATTTTTGTTTCTTTAGCCTTGAATACTTCATGACATGCAGATGCTTCCCAACAATTAATTACTCAGCATTCTATATTTATTTATTTATTTATTTTCAAATTTGTATACCGCTCCTATTTCCCAAGCAGGAACTCAGGGCGGTTTACAAAATTTTTTAAAAAAAGTTAAAAACAGCATTAATAGCATTCAAGACGGCAAACCAATGTTGGCAAGGGCAGGGGAGACAAAAAAAAAAAAAAGACTGTACCCCTAGCAGTTTCCAAAGGCGTCCTTAAATAGCCAGGTCTTCAAGGCTTTCTTGAAGGACGGCAACAAAGGAGCTTGCCGCAACTTGCTTGGTAAAGCATTCCAAACAGAAGGACCATTAAGTTTCCTCAGATATGCAGACAGAGAAAAAGAAGATCAATAGCACACTGCTATGTATTCAGAAGTTCAGATGCAACCCCCCCTTCTAAATCATTCATTGCATTAATCAGATATTCTTTGACAAACAAGGGTGTGACTTAAGAAGCAGCTTTTTACAACTGCCCTTCTAGCCTCTTACAAGACTTCTGCCCTGGCTGCAACACCATCTGCTGTAGCCATGGATTTTAAGAACATCTAAGAGTCACATCCTGGTAAAGCACATCTTTTACCATGTCTGAACTTCTGGGACCTGCTTCGAAGAAGAGTTATGTACACTCGAAAGCTTGTAATGTTCCTTGGTTTTTTTATGTTTAATAGTGGCCTATAAAGGTATCACCTGTAATCTATTTTTGCAGTTGTGTTTTGTGAGGGCCACACAGTTCAACCCCTCTTTTGCTCAGATATTGTCATGAACACTGTCCAATGCAAGGTGTATTACTTTATAAACACATTTCAATGAATGCTGCTACATAAGAGAGAAGGAGTTAGCTGGCGACATTATGAAAGACTTGCCTCCCATTTTTTGGAAGCTGTTCTAAAAACCCCAGGTTCTTGTGGAAACCTCATTAGTTCTGGCAAAAGCATGCAACATTGCTACTATAAAATGCAATTTTATAAACACTAACTAGACAATATTAATAATAATTTAAAAGGACAGTCTTCACAAACTGACAGAAAAGAAAGAAGGCCCATTAAAAAGAATGATGTGTATTGACACATTGCTACATGCGCCAATTATTTCTGGCAACAAACAAGAGGTATTTATTTGTTCATTTATTGCTAAATAGTATGTGTGGCTGCTGCCGAAGAATGAAGCATTTGTTTGAAAGGCTGTGTGGAGGTTTTCTTTGTAGGAAATGCTAACAGAATAGTAAATTATTTGTACCATGGCTAGAATAGCTATCAGCCTGTATACAGAACAACAGTGTTAATAATTACATTTATTTCCCCATCTGTCTTATTGCAGTACATAGAATCATAGAATCATAGAGTTGGAAGAGACCTCAAGAGCCATCCAGTCCAACCCCCTGCCATGCAGGAACCCCCATCACAGTACTCCCAATATATGCCCATCCAGCCTCTGCTTAAAAACCTCCAAAGAATGAGACTCCACCACCCTACGTGGCAGCATATTCCAGTGCCGAACAGCTCTAACTGTCATGAAGTTCTTCCTAATGTTTATCTGTGCAATTCATTTTTTTAAACCAAGATGCAGCACCCTACATTTCTTTCTGTTGAAACCCATTCTGTTAGCTTTGGCCCAGCATTCTAATCTGTCAAGGTTGTTTTGGATTTTCATCCTATCCTCTAGGGAATTAGCAACCCCTCCCAATTTGGTGTGTGTGTGTGTTGTGCTGTTACAGTTGAGACCGACTCTTCATGACCCCATGTCCATGGAGTTTTCTTGGCAGGAATACTGGAGTAGCTTGCCAGTTCCTACTCCAGGTGTCTACAGCACCTGGTGTTCTCTGGTGGTTGCCCATCCAAGTACAAGCCAGGGCCAACCCTGCTTAGCTTCCGAAATCAGGTGAGATCAGATGTGCTTAGGCCAGGGCATCTAGACCCCAATTTGGTATCTTCTGCAAATTTGATTTTTACTTAGACGTGCCTCAACCTGACCAGAGGAAAATATACAAATTGAAGTGTGCATTACTGTATACTTGGTTGTAAATGGACCAAAGATAATTAGTGGAGCAGAAGACTGGGAAGTCCAAAAGATGAGATGGTATGACATATGTTAGTGGGAAACAGGAATAAGAACACTATAACACAATTGCCCAGAATTAGCTTCTAAAGCAGTTTGTGCCTTACATTATTCAGGCAGCTTTCCTGCTGACCTCACAAAAGACTCACATCGCTTTTTCCAGATAAAAGTAATTTTACTGGCTTCTTTTAAGAATGCAAGCTTCCGTGTTTACACTTCTGAAGCCATTACATGGTTGGCTTCTTTTAGCTAATTAGAGTCCATAGCAAACGACAGCCTGCCATGAATGAATGGACTTTGGAGAGGTAAAGTACATGTTCGGACATGACATGTCATTGTGCAGACAGAATATATTGGCTCTGACTGAATAAATGCTGAATTTTGACTGATATTTCTCTTTACAAACTACCTGTAAAGCATTCTCAAAGGCTTTAACAGCCGGTATCTGATAGCTGTTGTGAGTTTTTCAGGCTGTTTGGCCATGTTCTGGAAGTTTTTCTTCCTGACGTTTCACCAGACTCTGTGCCCGGCATCTTCAGAGGCCAAGGAGCTCGGGAAACTAGAAGTTCTCTCTGTGGTCTGAGGTATAGAATGAGTGAGACTGGGGTTTTAAAGTTGTGGAAAAGAGGAAACTTGTCCTATACAGGAGAATAGGTGTTAGTCATTGTATTCACTCCTGATTGCAATGAAACTTCTTAATCCCTCCATCACAGTACAATAACTAACACCTATTCTGCTTTTTGGTTCCTTGTGAACCTCCCAGAGTTGCCATTGGCCAGACGGGCAGTATATAAATCAATCAAACAAACAGTAAATAATTTTAAAAAATAAATGGGAATGAGCCCTGTTCATTTCACTCATTCATCTTCATTCGAAATGGAAAGCAGAGGTTATAACATACAGTGGTACCTTGTATGAAGGAATTAATTCATTCCAAATGAAATTATGTTAAGCAAAATTTCCTTTATACAAATTTACCATAGGAATGCATTGAAAACAGAGTGATCCCATTTTTATGTTGTACAGATTCACCCCATAGGCGATTATGTTAAGCAAATTTCCCCTATCTCCGGAATTTTTATGCTGTACAATTTTTATGTTATACAAACCGTTTGTTATACAAGGGTCCACTGTACTTTGGCCTTTTAACTTAGGGGCAAAGGGTTGGTAAGAGAGACATATTATGCACAGTGTAGAGATAGTCACTGGGGAAGCATTCTTCTCCCTCTGTCACAATGGTTTCCAACCTTGGATCTACAGATGTTCTTGGAATCCAGTTCCCAGAGGGCTTCACCACTAACTATGCTGCCCAGGATTTCTGGGAATTGTAGTCTGAGAGCATCTGGGAACTCAAGTCTGGAAAGCATGGTTCCACCACAATACTCGCAAACTGGATCATTTGAAAAGGCTGAAATGTGAGAGACTGGGAATTTATAATCGGAAGTTCTAGAGCATATTATTAAAATATGTCATTTGCTATGACAACATATAGTCACCAATGCTGTTAATTAATAAATACTTTTAAATTATTTTAATGTTTGCATTTCATGTACTCCTTTCAAAACCTGTTTGTCTAAAGCAGGTTGTGGGAAACCTTCAGCCATCCAAATGCTTGGACCTGCAATCCCAGAATTCAGAGCTTATATTGCCAAAGATAAAAGACTGTGGACAGAGATATGTAGCTGCTTCCTGTATTTTAAACTTATGCCTGCATTGTCCCCCACATTTTTAACTAGAAGAACTTGATACAGTGAGTCTCCAACAGTTTCTGTCTGATGAAACCATTACTACTTTACTGCACACACAATTTTTATCCCCCATCTAACAGCACGACATTATTTCCAAGGCCACGCCTCACATTACAGAAATATATTTGTGCATAGACTACACAGTTTAGACCTTGGATATGTGCCTTAATGTTCAGAATTTTTATCTATATGCAATTTGCCACATGCCATCTGTGGCACAATTTCTTCTAAGTTACTGAATGCTCTCGAAGCTAAAATGAAAGTAGGGGATGTTCATTATCACATCTGATCAGAAGAGAGGAGACAGCATTTAGGAAGAGGCAGAATGTGGCTATTTGGAGTTAATCAAACTTTGCCGCAGTGGACAGGGATTTGGCAAAGAGATGTTAGAATAAAAGAGTTCAGGCTAAGTGCACCAGAAATGCTTTGATAAAAATTGCTGACAAAAGGTAATCTATACTAGACTAAACACAAATTACTTTGGGGACTAGATTTCAAAACAGTTATTTGAATAGAAAAGCAGAGCAAAAAAGATCAAACATGAAAACAACCTGAGAAAGCATGTTTGCATTTGACTAACAGAAAATATTTTAACTTAATTTGCAACTTTTTGACTGGACAACAATCTCCAACCTCTCCCTTCTCTCCTGCTCCCCTCAAAATAAATGGCTGGGGATGCCACACGCTCACTAGAACCACAGTCCTAAAGGTCTCTAGCAGAGAATACTAAGGATCTCATCAAGGTATAATCTGAAGGGTTCCATAAAATGGAGCCACAACTGTACAATTGTAAACTGCTGTAAATGGGTAGGTACTAGAGATGGGCACGACTCAGCAAAATTTTCGTTTTCATTTTCGTTTTTTCGTTTTCATTAGGTAACGAAACGAAAATGAAAATTTTTCAAAAACCAAAACGGAAACGGAAACGGAAACGAAATGAAAAATTTTGCCGTGTTTTTCATTTTCGTTGCGGCAAACACATTGATCTGAAAAGAATGCTAACGAAACAGAATTTTTCATTTTCGTTTTCGTTTTTCGTTTTCGTTACCTAACGAAACAGAAATGAAAAATTTGCGGAAAAACCCAACGAAAATGAAAATAAACCGAAACAGACCCCTCAACGAAAAACAAAAAATGAAAAACCAAATTTTTTTGAGTCGTGCCCATCTCTAGTAGGTACATATATTATTGCGGGGTGTGTGTGTGTGTGATTTTAAGGTAAAAAAGAGACGCCCACACCAACACTTCTAAGTTTATTTATTTTTATTTTTGCCAGGAGAGTTGAAATAGCAGCTTCCAAAGACTTTTAGAGGAAAAAAAACTCTATAGATTGGAACAATGGTCTTAGATGTGGGAGTAGAATGTCCTTGGGTAGAGTTTGCTGATGTTTGGATGATGTCTTCAAAGGATTTATAACATAAAATGGAAACATCTGGTTGACTCCTTGATTATAGATGGTTAAGTAAGTTGAGAGGGAATGTGGAGGTCAATGGACTGAATACAATGGTCGCTGTATTTTGCACAATTATCACCATGGTACCATTGAGCTAATAACATAGTTCATTGGTAAAGCACTGAGCACTGATATGGCTTATAAAATTGCTGTCCTGCTGGGATCATTTTTAGCCTGTGGATTTTATAACTATTGTTAATAAATAGAATATTACTTTTTCAGTTTAATTATATATTAATTTTACTTTTTCCCTTTATTCTTTTCCCTTTATTTTTTTCATTTTTTGTTTTATATTTTTTATTATTGTTTATTACTTGCCATCACTTTTGATTGTCTCTGCAATTTTGCACATTCTCTACGTCCTGTACAGCACTTTATGAGATGGATGTCTGCTCCTCCATTGAGGGGATTTTCAAAATAGGGGTTTTTATAGGATTAGGTAGAAATCGCAATGCAACGACAGCCATCAAATACAGAGAAACAAGGAACAGAGGTTTGAAGGCTGTCCCATGTTCTGGCCCTGTTGTTAACTGTCAAGTGTGAGGTAATCAACTCAGCCAGACTTCTACTCTGACCCTGCTGTTGCTGAATGCTAGGTCTTCTTTAAATAAGGCTCATTTAATCCACAATTTAATCTTGGATGAGAAGGCAGACCTACCCTGTATAACTGAAACCTGGATGGGCTCAGAGGGAGGCTTTCCCCTCTCTAATTCGCCCCCCTGGTTATGCCATCCAACTTCAGGGCAGACTGGAAGGGTAGGGGAGGAGTAGCCATTATTTATAGAGACACCCTTAAGGCTGTCAAGATCTCCACCCTGGTGATTCCAGGTCTGGAGACCCTCCATGTGATGATTGGAACTAGGGATAGTTTGGGGATCATGCTGGCTTACCATACTCCCTGTAACCCAGCACTTTCCCTTCCGGAGCTGACGACTTGTCTTGGCAGCTAAATTGTGGCCTCCCAGGTTGTGTGTCCTGGGTGGCTTCAATGTACATGACAAGGCAGGGGTTACAGGTCCACCTCTAGAGTTCTGTGAAACCATGACTTCCTTGGGCTTGTCCCAGCTAGTCAATGGTCCCACTCACATGGAGGGCTACCTCATAGACTGCGTGTTTTCTTCAGGGCAGAGAGAGAGAGAGAGGACCAATCTTCAGAGGGTCCCCTTGTCATGGTCGGACCACTGCCTAATAAAATGCAGCCTCATAATGTTACTCCCCTCTCACAGGGAGCAAGGACCCATTAAGATGGTTCATCCCTGCAGGCTACCGTATCCTGCTAGTTACCAGGAAACCATGGGGAGGATACTGGCTACTTGTCAGAGCACCTTCTCCCAACAAAGGTAAAAAGGTAAAGGTTCCCCCCGCAAATGCATGCTAATTGTGTCCAATTCTAGGGGCGGTGCTCATGTCCATATTCAAGCTGAAAAGCCAGTGCTGTGCAAGTCCATGGCCATGTGGCCAGCATGACTGCAAGGAAACACTATTTCCTCCCAACAAAAGTTGCCCATAAAACTGATCTTCCCAGGCTAGTCATTTGAGGCAATTAAGACCATGAGAGGCCACAAAGGAAAAAAAAATAGAAATAGAACCTTTTCTGCCATTGCCCTTCACCTGTGAAATAATCTTCCATGGTACATCTGCCTGGCCCACATCTTTGGCTGTTTTCAAAAATCTATTGAAAATCTGTTTTTTAAGCAGCCATTACCTCAAACTTAACATAAATCTAGTATATATCCACTAAAACATGTTTTAAGCTGATTTTCCCACCAGTAATATTATATATGGAATTTATATGCCATTTCATGTTGCTTAATTTTATTTTTATTATATTCACTGTATTTATGTTGATTTATTCCAAGCCCCGGGTTCCAGCTCGGTGGTGGATCAGATCCCCCAACACCGCTCACCTGTGCTGCTCCAAGAAGTCTCAGAGCAGCCTGAGCAAGTGGCAGCGGGGGGTCTGATCCCCCAACGCCACTCACCCGCCAAACTTGAGGGAGGGTTGCAGAAATTGTCTTAGAGGCCTGCATGTGGCCCATGGTCTTTACACTGACCTTTGTCTTCTACATGTAAGGGCATTTAAAAAGTGATTTCTAGATGCTGAAGGCAAGCTTTGTGAATATCCTGGACTACCAGAAATATAAAGAAATGGGTCCTAGATTAAATCAAACCAAAACTTCTTCTGGAGGTAAAAATGACAAAATTAAGGCAAAATTGGGCACATTGCAAGAAGTGAGGAAAATCATTGGGAAAAAATAATAATCTGGAACAGTTGAAGGCAGCGGGAAAAGAGGAAGCGCAAATAGGAGATATGTTCCTAAAAGGAGCTACTGGTTTGAGTTTGCAAAGGGTGAGCAAGGTTGGTGAAAACAGGACATTTTAGAGATTGCCCTTTCATAGGATTGCCATGCATTGGGAGTGACTTAACAGCATGCAACAGCAACAAAAAGTGGATCAGAGACAGCTTCACCATTAGGCAAGAAAATACCACAGGCAGGAACTGATGTGGCACAGCACCAGCAGTCTCTTGGCAGTTCCTCCAGTCCACAAGGTGCCACCTACCAGGATGCCACAGATTCTACCCTATTTCATTGCCAGCGCAGTTACTTTCTATATGAAGAATGGAGGAATGGGCATCATTATCTTCTTCACCTCCGAAAGGAAAATATATTGAGCCCAAACTCAGGAAAGGAGGCTAAGAGACAGAAGCAGGAAAAATGCAAATAGCTTTGCCTCACAGAAAACAACCAGGTCCAGAAGGGCTGTTTAATATTTCAGGTATTACAGCAGGCCTGGGCTATGATTCTCAGAGCAACTTACCAAATGAATACTGTTACCACCTAAACTCATCTTTCCATCTCATCTGCATAATAAAAGGCTTCCTATCAGACTAACATAATAGCTCAATGAAAAACACTTTTATCTGCTATTCTTAAGAGACATTAAACATATTGGAATGCTTCCCTCTCTTCACTTAGACTTCATCCCACTCTCCCCTGGAGATGAAAGCATTTTTTTGCAATTTATTATTGCAGATTAGTATGAAGGACTCCCAGACATGGCTATGTTCCTGAGTGTGTAATGGGTTGTGATTTTTAGTCAATTCTTTTGACATGGTCCTACAGTAAGGCTAAAGTTCATAAAATTGTCCACAGTTTCTGGTGCTTAGGACTCCTGAATTTGGTTAGTACTTGTCAATCTGTAATTAAGTATGCTATTATTCTGCTTGGAAATCACTGCATCAGAATCCCCCAATATCTCGGAGTTGAATCATGACAACTAGGCTTCTTTTACTGTGGGACTGAAAGGTTTTGCTACTCATCCAAGTACCTTCCTCAGTCTGAGCAAATTTGTCAAGAGGCTCCCAATTTATGGTTCACCATGGTTTCACCCCACCCTGGTCTGAATCAGCTCATTAAATAGACCAGTGGTTCTCAACCTGTGGGTCCCCAGATGTTCCTGGACTGCAACTCCCAGAAATCCTGGCCAGCTCAGCCAGGGATGAAGACTTCTGGGACTTGCAGTCCAATAACATCTGGGGACCCACAGGTTGAGAACCACTGAGGTAGACAATGGCCTGAATAGGCTATTACATGTGTGTGAAAGTCACACCTATTCAAACCAGGGTGGGCTGAAACCAATGTGAACTATAAATTGGAGGCCTTGCACCAATTTTCCTCAGAATGAGGAAGCTGGTTGTAAGAGTAGCAAAATGATTAAATCCCACAAGAAAATTAGTCCAGTTGTTATGACTCAGCTCCCAGATAACCTCACTTGGATGACTGTGAGAATCTCCACAGACCATCCCTTAATATGCATTTTGCTTGGTTTTTTTTAAAAATCATTTTAATTTAACTCTCAGTCAAAAACAACTTACAGAGTAATATCATACAGAGTATTTTTAACATGAAAACAAGGGAGTGTCTGCTCACAGTGTAAAACACATCATAAAATGAAAAATGGGAGGGAAGGTGGGGGGGTGAGGTCCAGGCACGATTTTGTTAGGTTAATTGGTAGTTCCTATAATGAACAACAGGGGGAAAATTCAGAAAGAACAGGAATTCGATGGGCTGCATATTTCAGCAGAGTCAGTCAGATGCTCCTCCTGATCTTCTTCGCTGATACCTCATATAATGGCTTCTACTTTGAAGCAGTTGCCAGAACTAGTGTTCCAACAAAACCAATTAAGTGCCCCTATTTATAAAGAGAAAATAATGAAATGCCCTTCTAAAATGTACATAGAATCATGGGTACTAGATGAATAAATAGGTGTGTGTGTGTGTGTGTTCTGCTTATATACCGCCCCATACCACTTCAAGTAATCTCTGGGCGGTTTACAGTTAATTACAGTATGCAGGCTACACAATGCCCCCCCAACAAGCTGGGTACAGTGGTCCCCTGCCCTTTCGTGGTTCATATACTGCAGTCCCACTATATCACGGGACCACAGTACTATACAGTTTTTCTCCCACACCCCAGCACCAATGAGCTAGAGACTGGGGCTTGAGGGAGGGAAAAAGAGGTTTTAAAAGCCTGGGCTTATAAAACCTTTTTCCTCCTTCCCCAAGCCCAGAGCTCAAGCTGATTGGCACTAGGGTGGGGAAACAAAAGGTTTTTCTCCCCCACCCCAGCACCAATGAGCTGGAGCCTGGGGCATGGGGAAGATGAAATAAGGTTTTAAAAGCTGGGACACTGGGGTGGGGAAATAAAGGTTTTTCTCCCCCATCCCAGCACCAATCAGCTGGAACCCCCATCACGCGCTGCTCCCCCATGCCTGGAGAAGCAGCACCAATGTTTAAAATGTCTTTAAGCAATGGAGTCAAGTGCTAGGCTCCATTGCTTAAAGACATTTTAAACATTGTGCACTGCTTTCCCGCGCCCCAAGGGGTCAGGAGAAGCGGTGTACGATTTTAAAATGTCTTTAGGCAAATGAGCCAAGCACTTGGCTCTGTTGCTTAAATACATTTTAAACATTGCACACCACTCCCCAGCAGCCCCAGGGGGGTGGGGGTGGGGGTGAGAGAAGCAGTGTGTAATGTTTAAAATGTCTTTAAACATTGCACACACTTCCCAGGCCCAACCCAACCTGCATCCTCATATCATGGATTTTCAATGATCGCGGTCGGGTTGGCTCTCTAACCCCTGTGATAGATGGGTGGTTGCTGTTCTCATTTTACCAGCCTTGGATGGATGGAGGGCTGAGTCAACCATGAGCCTGCTACCTGGGATTGAACCCTAGGTGGTGAGAACAGTTTTAGCTGCAGTACAGACATATAACCACTGTGCCATGAGGCACAGGAGCAGTTTCCTATTTGTAATGTGACCTTATGTGGACAAGTCCACTTCTTCAAACAAATATAATAGTGGTATCTGAAGAAGTGGACTTGTCCGTGAAAGCTCACATTAAAATAAAATCTTTAACATATGCTGCAATATTTTTATCTTCTTAATTTTGTGGGTTTTTATTTTGCCTGGCATATTAGTACAGACTAACATGTCTACCTGTTCTAAAACTCTGAACATAATCAGCATGGAACTCAGATTGGAAGTATACCAACAGTCAGTACCATTCTTTAAAAAACAGTATCATACATAACATTTTGTGAGGTGTTTCTACCGGCAATGTAGTTTCTACACTGCACAAGCTACAGCATCAATGCTGTCTTCGAGGATAGCTCCAGATGAAGTCCTGTTTTTAATGCATTGCAGCATTCAAAACAGGATATTACCAATGAATGTCCTGCCACAGTAGTTCTTGTACTGATAACTTCCCATTTTCTAATATTGTAGAGAAATGAGAAAACGCTATTCATCTGCATGCAAATGCTTCTCCTGAGACCTGGAGAGAAAAGCCTGCTGTCGTGTAGTAGCTTGCCTCAAAGACAAAACGTCTGGAGGTTTCTCGTTTACAGTATTAACAAATGAAGCCAGAATTTACACTGGAATGACAGCCCTTGCAACTCCTCATTATTATCACTGGTGTTTTTTCTTTCTAGGCAGGGAAGAGGAAAGCTAGGCCAGTAAGGAGGAGGACCTGAAGCTACTCACTCATTTGCCCTTTCTGGACTCAGCCTGCAGTTAGGTCCAATTTATAAACTGTCTCTTGATGAGAAAAAGTTCTCAACTAGTTATTCTGCTAGCAAATTGTGTTGAACTGTGTGCATAGTGCTGATAATTCTGTACTTGTGCAATTTATCATATTTGTTTAAAAATATATAGTCCCACCAGCTCCTGTGGCTGCCTGCTGCTTTAGAATTCAATTTCTCCTCCCTGTTCTGAAATGAGCACAGCTGGGATCCTTATAGATCTTTGGTTTTGGGCAGGCAGCACACACACAAAAGGCTGACACTGATTTATTGAGTTGACTTAAATAAAAGGAAACACTCAACCAAAAAATAAGAGAAAGAAAAGAAAAAAGACTTCTTGTTTTGATGATCTAGACCAGGAGTGGGGAATCTTTGGCCCTCCAGATGTTTTGGACTACAACTCCAAGAATTCAGAGGCTATATTACTAGTGATAAAGGACTGAGGGAGTTGTGGGTTAGGGTTAGGGTTAGGGTTAGGGTAATTCAATTAGTGGTAGACCTAGCCAGTACAAGTTGAAGAAATTAGTACTGTGCAATGACTATAGACAGCAAAATGTCACTGGATTAAGCCTTCTCCTATGAGGTTCTTTTATTTATTTATTTATTTGTTTGTTTGTTTGTTTAACACCCATCTTCCAAAAGGAACTCTGGGTGGGTTACAGCAATACAATAAAAATAAAAAATATATAAGATTCAAGGTGTTGGTTTTGGTTTACAAACCCTCCATGACCTGGGTCCTGATTATCCGGCAGAGCATATCTCCCTACTAGAGATGGGCACGACTCAGAAAAATTGTTCGTTTTCGTTTTCGTTTTCGGCTAGGGGTCCGTTTCGGCTCGTTTCCGTTTTCGTGAGCTAATTCCAAAATTTTTCGTTTTTGTTTCGTTATGTAATGAAAATGAAAAAACGAAAACGAAAACGAAAATTTTTTCATTTCTTCCCATTTAGCTCCATTATGTGTTTTTCCAGTAACGAAAAACGAAAATTGGCTCGAAATTAGTCGTTTCGTTTCCGTTTTCGTTCCAGTTCTGAGCCGTTTTTTGTTTTTCGTTTCGTTACATAACGGAAACGAAAAACGAAAACGAAAATGAAAATACCGCTAAGTCGTGCCCATCTCTACTCCCTACGATCAGAGCTGGCCCGACCCACCCATTCCTCTATGGCTCTCTCTCTCTCCGGGTAGCCACCCCCAGGGAGGCCCACAGAGTAGTAACTCGGAAACGGGCCTTCTCGGTGGCCGGTCCATCGCTTTGGAACAAGCTACCCGATGAGATACGCCAGGCTCCCCCATTGGCATCCTTCAGGAAAGCCCTTAAAACCTGGTTGTTCAGGGATGCCTTTGGCGACTGCTAGTGTGGTACCAAGTTGTTGTTTTTTCCCCTTCTCTTTTTCCTGGTCATTAAGTTTCTGCCTCTTGCCCAGCACTATTTTACTATTTTATATAGTTTCATTGTTTGTTTTTAAGACTATTGTGTGAACTGCCTAGAGTTCCTTTTGGGAAATGGGAGCGGTATACAAATACAAAAATAAATAAATAGAAGTATTTTAACACAACCCTTAGTGGTGGTACAAAATGCTGTGGTTAAAGTGTGCTTCCAGAGGCATGGTCAGCCGGGGTACCAAAATACTGCTCTTCGGAGTTAATGCACAATATTTTGCTACACAGTCTTTCACAGCAAAAAGAGCAGCAAAATTGTTGTGTGACTAGCAGTGACTTGAGGCTGAGATTTTCCAATGGCACATTGGTATGCTACTCTCTTTCCCTCTTAAGAGAAGCAGTGTAACAGGTCTGGGGGAACGTTTCTGGAAAATGGTAATCAAATTGTTCTGAAAGAAGAAAGCAAATCTGAAGTCTTGTCACACAGGATAATTGCAAGCTAATGCCATTGAAAGTCAAAAGCTTCAAGGAAATAACTGGAGTTAGACCAGACTGCTTTAATTTTTTTTTTCTTTTAGCAGAAGGTGGAGAGGGATATATTAACTGTGCGTGAATTTTATGCTTGAGAACTTTGGTGAGTAAAATTCAGCAGCTAATTCTAAACTACTCATGGTACCTCCCAAAGGAAGCATGTGGATTCACTTTTGTCCTAAATTAGTTTCCAGCAAGGGTTGTTACTTCCCATGCATGTTTTTACAGGCTGGCTGGGATTCTTTCAAGTCTTTCAAAATCTTTGCATTGAAACTGTCCTACATTTACAGGAGGGCCAAGCAAAAATTCTCCTGATTCTCCTGATGTTGCTTGACGGTAACTTATCAGTTCTAACATGCATTACCAATGGTGGAAATGCTCTTAGACAGGCCTGCCCAAAGTCCGGCCCGGGGGCCAAATCCGGCCCGTCAGGCCATTCTGAGTAGCCCGCGGCTGACTGGCCCACCCCTCCCTCCCCCTCCTTTGCTTATGGGTAAATGGGTGGAGCTTGCAGTGGGATGGCAGGGTCGGGGAGCAACCGGCCCCTGACACCTTCTCAGCCATCAAATCTGGCCCTCCTTACAAAAAGTTGGGGCACCCCTTCTCTTAGATGTGATCCAGCATCATTGAGAGAGTTGCACTTTGCCCCATTTTGCTGTTAGCATCACAGTGCAACACACATATACAATCATGCCTTTCAAGAGTTACAGAGTATGGGAAAGTAATGTTTTTAGTTTTATACAGCATCCCTTCAGGTTGGCATGGGGATTTGGGGTGTTGTAGTCCAAAGATAACATTTCCTGACACAGTATCTTTTTCCGGGAGGCATAATATATGGAATCTAAATGTATAGCAAAGTGTTCTTCAATACAACAGATATTTGAGGCAATGTCCGTTTAATTCTGTTCCTCAGAAGCTTAAGAGATCAGGTTGTAATGTTTTGGAAGAACAAAGCTGTAAATAAGTGGCTCCCACCCAGGCTCCCAGATGTTCTCGGACCAAAACTCCCAGAGGGCTTCACCACTAGCTGTGTTGGCCAGGATTTCTGGGAGCTGTAGTCCAAAAATATTTATTATTATTATTATTATTATTATTATTATTATTATTATTATTATTATTATTA
>JAHTLZ010000204.1:43596638-43624103 GCA_023846285.1 Phrynocephalus versicolor
GGCGAACGCAATATTGTTTTTGAAATCATGGTCCAAAAACACACAAGCACAACAGAAACACGCGAGATTTTTTACAGTAGCAGTGGGTTTTTTCTTGCAACAAAATGTCTCTCCTCTCCTCCTCTGTCCTCCATTGATTTTATTTTATTTTATTTTTTTTACACCTGCGCAATGATGGGCTGGCCGAGTGGCCATGTGGGAGTGGACCATGCAAATTTTTGGAGCCATCCCACCAATCGCATGGCCACTTGGCCACGGAGACTTCTGGGATGTGCCAAAAAGCCCCCTAAAACCTGCCCTAGCCCCCTAACTCTAACCCTAATCCTTGACTCCCTTACCCATACGTCACAGACTGTCTTCTTAGTGGGTCAGAGAGGCACCCAGAGGTGCAACCCACTAGCCCACCGTAACCTTACCCGTCACTAGCCTAACCCTAGCCCTTGCACTAACCCACCTTAACCCTAAGCCAGATCTACTTGCATTGCACTACACGCAAGTACGATTCCCTTCTTTTTGAGACATAGCAGGTACGACCCAGTCTTCACAGTTCTCCTGGACGGACGGTCGTGCACCAATGCACTGGTCTCATAGTCTGCAACTGGTATGCATATCCATATGGCTATGCATGCCATTTTGCAGCAGCAGGTGAGGAGGGGAGACCTCCATGTTGAGGGGTCTCTTGGAGCCTGCTTCCCCTTCCTAGTGGGTGAGGATAGGAGGCACCCACGGGTGCCTCCAGGAGCCCGCTTTCCCTTCCTAGCGGGCCAGAGGAGGCACCCACCCCACAGAGGTGCCTCCAGGAGCCCACTACCCCCCCCCAAAAAAACCAGTACTAACGACAACGAAAAATGAAAAAATGAACCGACTAATTTTTGCGGGCTTCCAGTAGCCCCCGGGCTACCAGTAGCCCGCGGTCTACCTGTTGGACAGCCCTGGTCTAGGTGTTGATGAGTTTGGGCATGGTTTTTGATGTGTATTCCTTTGCTATGTATTCCTGCGTGGAGTTTGTATGGCCTTGATGGCCTTGTAGGTGCCTTTCAGCTTCACCATTCTATGATTCTATGATTGTCAATATGATGTGCCTTGTGAGAAAGTTTCACTAATATGAGCCATCAAATTATCTTTTTACCATCATAAAAAAGAGAACAAAGGAAAAAGAGAGGAACTATGGATAAATACAACAGCAGAAGGACTGAACTAACATTGCTCCATAGCATCAGATCATATCAGACACAGATATGCAACATGATAGAACCAGCTATAGTCACATATAAGGTGGCACTACAGTATACTTTTAAGAAATCAGCAAGGCTGGCCCAAAATAGTTTGGTGCCCAAGGCAAAGGACAGGATGGTATCTGATCCAGTTACATATATAGATAGGCCAGATGGGCCCCTCAGTCTTTCACATTTCTAATGGCCACCAAACTCTTCCATTGCACCTGAGGGCAGCAAGCAACTTAAGGAACATTGGGCAAGTTGTATCACAGGTCTCTCCTTCAGTATCTTCAGGAGTGGCCTAACCACCCAGTGTAGCCTCACTTATTTCTCCCCTTATTTCTCATATGGTGAGTTATATAGCTGACTGGGAATCTCCTCAGCTCCACCTCTAGGGGCATCTGGAAGTTGAGTCATGGCTAATGGACTTCGTTTTCTTGAGAGATAGAAATGTTTCGCTGCTCATCCAAACAGCTTCATTAGGTTCCTTTGTGGAGTGGATGCCTCCCTGCCAAATTTTGGGAAATTGAGAGGGAGGAGGAGGAGGAGGAGGAAGTGGTGGTTTATATGAGCAATTGTGGGATGAAGGGAGAGTTTCCGCTCCCCCCCCAAAAAAAAAAAAAACCACACACATAGCCATAAGTGAAGGAATTGTCTGGCTTTGTTTTGGGATGTGTTGTCTTCCAGGTATGTGACTGATTGCTGCAATATGAGAAATGTACAGCATCCCTAACTAAGAGTCAATATAATGAGTTTATTCAATTAGACTTCTTTTGCAATTGAGCTCCAAGACAAAGAGCAAGCAGCTATGTAACATGGTCTTTCTGCCTTTTCTTCTCCATAGCTTATTACCATGCAAATTGGCATCTGCAAAGGATATAGCTTTGGGGGAGCTAAATGAAAGCTTCTTGAGAAAACAATTTTCTTCTAAAAAAGAAAAAGACACTTATGCAATAGCTACTAGCTCATCAATCTGGAAGCCAAATGGGTCATCATGAATATGAGAACTAGGCAATTAAATCTGCATTTTTGTCAAAATAAAAACAAAGAAGCCAGATTTTTTAATACAAAACAAATATTGTGAAGTATTCTCATTCCAGGTTGATTGCCTCAATGCACACTTTGCTTCAGGGTTCTTGTATGAAATAGTAACTTGGCCATTAAGGTTTTAAAGCTGAAAGAATAACAACAATCTGGACTGGAACATTTGTCAGGTTATCTTCTCTGCTGTTATAAGATCCTTTACTCCAGTAGTGCTCAACCTTGGCTCCCCAGATGTTCTTTACGTTTGCAACTTCAGCATATTTACCAAATGAAGACATCTGCACTGTGCAATGGTTTCAGCCAAATTAAAGTAGAACACCTCATAATAGAATGAATATGGAGTAGATATGTAAACCTATTCGCCTATGGCCTCTTGAAATCTACCAGCTCTTATGTTCTGCGTCTCAAAAGATGAAATATGACATCTTGTTATTGTACAGATCCACCTATGAGGAACTAATGTCTGATTATTACCCCATTCTCCACTTCGCATGCAGCAATGGGGTGTTCTGTTGTCCTTCTCATTGAGTAATTGGTATGCGAGAATCTTATGCCTAGAACACTATTTTGAATGTTCAGTCCTGGAAGTTATGGCAATTGGGAGTTCTAGTTTTCAGAATCTACTGCTTCTACAATACATCAGATCAGGGATAGCAAAATATTGTTGGGTGGGGCATGTTCGCCATTCATTCTCCCATTTCATTTGATTTTGACTTAGAAATATTCTAGCTTTCTTATTTAGAAAGCTAGTTTCAGATGTTGTTTTAGGGATAACAGACTAAGTACATACTTGTGCTGTGGCTAGTCATTCTCTATTGCTTTAATTGATTTATAACACATATAGCAGTGATGTCGAACCTATGGCACAGGTGCCAAAGGTGGCACTCGGAGCCCTTTCTATGGGCACCTGACATCGCCCCTTCATAGCCACCTGTATACAGGTTAAATTACTGTATTGGCACTTTGCAAAAAAATTAGTGGGCTTTGAATTGCAGTTTGGGCACTCGGTCTCTAAAAGGTTTGCCATCACTGACATATAGAGATGGGCATGAAATGAACTTTTAGTTCATTTCGTTATTCATTATTTGTTTCATTACATAACAAAATGCATAACAAATGCCAGAGTAGATTTAGAACGAAATGAAACAAAACAAAAAAATTGGTTCAGTTTGGTTCGTTTTGTTAATGGCAGCGCTGGAGATGTCTCCTACCTGATGCTGGTCCTTCGGTCTTCCTGGCTGCAGGGGGGAAAAAAGCTGACTGGCCCGTGAGCTACATGGTCGGCAGTAATAAATAAATAAATAAATAAATAAATAAATAAATAAATAAATAAATAATTTTTTTAAAAAAATGAATGCTGACCCGGCCCCAGGGGTGGCCGGGTTGGCACCCTAAAGTCAAGAAAATAATATAAAAAATAAAACCAGTGGTTGGCACTTGAAAAAATTTTTTTTGAAAAAAACAAAACCCAATCCGGCGTGCTGACCCAGTACCGGCCCGTGAGCACAAGACCCAGACCACGGGCCATGGAACTGGCCCATGGCCAGCAAAAGAAAAAAGCTGACCAGCCCATGCTACAGCCCCTGCCACAGTGGCCAGGATTGCCCCGCTGCCGCTGCCACTGCTACCACCACCCAGTAAGGATTATGTGTTCTTGATTGTTGAAGATGATGATGATGATGTGGACTATAAGAATAAGAATGGGGATGCTGCCAGTCCAGTTTGTGCAGTAGCTGTCAACATCTTTTTGTTGTTGTTGTTTTAATGGTTTTTCCCACCCGTGCACTGTCAAATGGATTAAATCGCGCAAAGTGGGAAAAACGAATAATGAATCAACAAACCAACAAAATGAATTTTTCAAAAAATTCATTAAAAATGAAATGAATCGAACCAAAATGAATCACCATTTTTTCAGTTTGTGCCCATCTCTAAACACATGTAGTGATTCTGACCCGCCATCAACCATCTCATTCTTCTGAAATAGGAAAATGATGTTTTGTGAGAAGGCCACAGTTTGTTTGTTTATTTTATTGAATGCTGCAGTTTGTTTTTTATTTGTTTCTTTAATATGGCATAACAGAATACAACATTATTGCATGCGACTTCACGAAGACAATATGAAATACATATAAAATACAAAACATTAAAAGAATAGATTCTACAAAATATTTAAAATGTGCAACATAACTAATGAATGACTGGTGAAATAAATTATGTATGAGCAATTACTAGAGCAGTTACTACACCTAAGGGCAAATATCTAAAACATTTGATCACTGAACAGCAGTGCCTTCAGGATGATGCAGTTCTTCTAGGGAGCCACGGAATCTTCTAAGGTGGCATTCCATTGCAGTATGATGCAAAGTTTGCAGGGCACACCCACAAACACTAAACTAAAATTATCGGGCAACCCCCACGTGTGTTTCTGGAATTGGTACCTGCCTTTTGCTAGTTGGAATCATTTATGCACTGTCCAGTTTTTCTTTGGGAGATCAAAGCCATAGAGACATGTTACTGGATCAGGTACTTGGTTAATCAAATCTGGATTAGATGTTGCTCAATCCTTATGCCATGTTGTCTCAAATGTCAAAATCTTCTCTGACGGGTTGCTGTCCAAAATTCCACAGTGGGTTCTAAGATTTGAGTCTAAATACTTGACCATGAGAGTCCTTATGTATAGGTAATAGTTTGCCTTGCATTTCTGCCACTCCCTTTTAAAAGCTGATTGTCTTCTGAGGTGTGTGGGTGGTATACTAGATAGCACCAGTAGCCACTCAGAAGGTTTAACTGGATATCCACCAGTTTTGTTTGCACACTATTTAGCCAAATAGAGCTGCAGTACTCAGCCACTGAATATACTAAGGCAAGAGCTAAGGACTGTGGCACTTGCTCCGCAGGTGGTGCAGAGAGTTTGTGTAGGATATTGCTCCTGGTTTTCATTTTGTCAGTGGTTTTTCTTAGATACTCCCTATAGGTTAAGGACTGGTCAAGGATCCCTCCTAAATACTTTGGGTTAGAGTTCAACTTTAGCAGCTGATTCCTGATGTCTACTGTTGGTAAGTATATAATTGGCTTGCCTGTTGTTCAAATGAAAGTAAGGAAACTCATTTTTGTTGATGCTGCCTTTTAGCCTCCATATCTTTAAAAAAAATCATTTTGGGGGGTTGCAGTGAAACTTCTTAATCCCTCCATCACAATACAATGACTAACATCTATTCTTTTGCATAGGACAAGTTTCCTCTTTCCCCCAACTTAAAAACCCCACAGTCTCACTCACTCTATACCCCTGAGCACAGTGAGAACTCCTAGTTCCTTGAGCTCCTTGCCCTCCAAAGATGCCGGCCACAGAGTATGGCAAAACTTCAGGAAGAAAAACTTCCAGAACATGGCCAAACAGCCTGAAAAATGCACAACTCACAACTCACATGGGGGGGGGTCTTCAGAGGTATCAAGCTCTTCAGATTGTTTAATCAGTGTGATATCATCGGCATATACAAAGAGAAACTTTTTTAAGCAGTACAGTGGTACCTTTAGTTACAAATTTAATCCATTCTGAATGCATGCTCTTAAGCTGAGCAACTCTTCAGTAGAGGTACTATATCTTATAAAATGAAAAAAATAAATTTAAAAATTTAAAAATTTAAAAAACCATTTGTAACTAGAGCAGACTGCATCTAAAATTTGTAAGGCGGCAGTTAAAATGCCAATTGTTTTCCGCTCTTAAGTCGAATTGCTCTTAAGTAGAGTTGTTCTTACATACAGGTACCACTGTACTTGGTAAGTCAGATACATAAATATTAAGGAGTACTGGAGTCAGCACAGAATCTTATGGTGGGCTGTCATTTAACCTATATTTGTGACTGGTTTGGCTATATAGATGTACTTTGATTTATCTATTGGAAAACATGTTCTTGAGTAGAATAACTGTTTTGTTTTAGACGTCACAAAATGCAGACATTTTAAGACCATCCTTTCTCTCCACACAATGTCATAAACTGGTGATAAATCAACAAACATGCTGACAGATTCTTTTTCCCCACTGAAATCTTTTCTGTGAAAAATTAGTGATATTACCTGGTCAAAATAGCTTCTTCTTTTTTAAATCTGAATCCAGCCTGTTCTATTAGTATGTGTTCCTCAACCAGAGGTTTAATTCTGTTTAAAACAAGTCTGTCCAGCAGTTTGTAAGAGAAGCTTAAAAGCACTATACATTGGAGGTCCTTGGCAGATTTCGCTTCTTTACCAGGTTTTAAATGCCCCAGTGGAAAGTATGTTTCAAGTCATTTCTACTGTGAAGTCCATATGTTGATTTGGAATGGAATAAAAGAGATATCCATTCAAATTACTTTCCAGTTTGTTGATATTTCTTTGGACCTCCAAAGGAGCTATTTTTTAAAAAATCACAGAAGCTTAATATACATATTAAAAGTTTTATAATCACTTTCATTTTATCAATTCCCTGTGGACAATGCACCAACATAAAGTAATTAAAAACTTATCTTCTTTTTGTAAGTGGGTGGAGAAAGTCTTAACACTCTAATTCGTCATTAACAATTAGCGCAGCCAGATAAATTAAAAAGAGAGAAAGCATTTACTCGGCTAAGCTATTTAAGAGGACAGGAACTGTTGCTTTGTATAGGGTCTGAACTGGGCACTCTTGCTGCACATCTGCTGTTAGGAAAACTGGTTGGGTCCCTATGATGAAGTTCATTGGGGCATGAAGGGTTCATAGGGAAGATCGCTGCAGATAATCATTCCGGCTCTGCTGATCCACAAATCTTTGAAAGAGACTGAAAACCACCATTGTCTACTGTGCTATGAAAGTTCATTGACCTGCCTACTTCATAGACCATAACATTTTGAATTATTTGAGAAAGACATGCCTTTTAACTGTGTTCTCCAAGCTTAACAGGCCTACAACACACCCGCAATCCTGTCTTCTAGAGGAGTTTGTCAGCATTTGCCAAACTTAGGAGAGCTCTGGAGAGACTGCTATTGCACGTTCTCCCCTGTGGACTTGTGGATCTCTTGTGAGCTTCCCCCTCTTAACAGGACAAGAGCCTTGCTGCCTCTACCTTCCCCTTCCACTGACATGTGCCACCTGTCTGAGGGACAAGTAGCCTTTAGAACTAGATCTTCTGCAAGGGTAGACTTGTCATTGGCTGGGGGGGGGGAGTTGGCCCTTTAGGAAAGACACAAAGGCCAGACTTTCTGCTCAGAAGGACTCTTTCTTTTTTATTTGCTTGCCTGTTAATGCTTGGTCTGCTGTATTGATAAGGTTACTGTCTGCTGTGGGAGATATGTGTCTTTCAAACTGGGAGGGCGAGAAGGGATCAGCCATTCAATCAATACAGGGCAGCAAGACTTATAGAAAAGAGAAAGAAATGCATTATAATTGAACTGAGAGTAGGAACACAATCCTGGTTCCCTCACAATGATCATCCCAGTGGATGCCCAGGACAGGATAGCAATACTGTTTATGCACCATCTACTCTCCTGATCAATTGTCTCTTTTTCCAAGCTGGCTGAGTTGCTTGTGGAGGTTATTCTGGAGTATTGTAGAATAAACGGTATAGAAATCCAATACATAGATGATAAGGCACTTTATGGGGACTGGCTCAGGATGTTATGTCCTCTATGATGAACATGGGTCTGTCCTAAGTGATATTTGGCCGCACTCACACTGTAGGGTAGGGGTGTGGTGGTTCAATAGAATAAGGCTTCCAAAAACTGTTGGCTGCAAAGTCGCCAGCTCGGCAGTTCGAATCCCGGGTGCTCCCGCTGATAACCCCGGCTCCTGCCAACCTAGCAGTTTGGCAGCATGTAAATGCAAATAGATAAATAGGTACCGCCATGAAAAATGGGAAGGCAAAACAGTGTTTCCTTGAAGCCATGCAAGCCAAAACTGGCTCTTTGGCTTGAATACAGATCTGAGCACTGCCTCTAGAGTCGGACATCCCTACCATGTATGCCCCGGGGGGGGGCGACCTTTTCCTTTCCCATTTACACTACAGGGCACCTAAATCTAGTGTGCTGGACAGATGGCATGGGGGTGGGGAACTCTCTGTAGTTCCATTATCATGGACAGACCGCCACCTGTTAGGCTTTAGACTTATTGGAACTCACAGTCTTTGCAGGATGTGTCAGACAGGCCAGTTGGGGTCCTGGTTGACATCTGGAATGGAAAAATGGTCAGGACTGGGAACACTACTAGTCCTCCATTTTCCCTCCCATGGAATAGATTTATAAGACCCCACTCCACCCTACCCCTTGATTACCAGGGGGCTGGTGATAATGAAATGAGAGGGATGGAAACTGGAGTGATGATGTGGGAAAATTGGAGTGAATCTGACTGAACATGGGCCAGAGCTCATTTGAAGGTCTCTTTTGTGTTGGTGGCTGAAGAAAAGAAAGGATTCTTCTCTTCTTCCACTGCAACTGTACAGTGTTATCCAGGGGAGTTGTTTCAGGTTGTCAGGGGCTCAATGGATGCTCCACCAAAAGACCAACCAGGGGATTCTGAATGCTGTTACCAACTCACCCTGCTTCTCCCCATTTAATGTATATGTTAGTACAGCTTCAGGATGTCACCAGGGTTCTTGGAGAGGTGAAAGCCATCACATGCATGGTAGATCATTGCCCCTCCTGGCTTGTAAAAACAGCCAATGGGGGCAAGGCAGAGTGCATCAATGGAGTTACTGTATGACCCCAGCATGTTTACAGGGAGCCAAAATAATTACTGAAAAAACCTCCCTTGAATTGCTCTGTCCTGAATTGCTATCAGTCAGTCTCATATATTCCATTTTTAGCAAGATACTGGGTCATGAGGTAGTTTTTTCAGTTCCATAGATTATGGGATGAAGTGGGTTATTTAGATTCATTTCAGTTTGGCTTCCGTCCTTGCTGTGGGATGGAGACTGCTTTGTTCATGGAGCATTATAATCTGGAAGGTTGGCAGTGTAAGCAAATGTTCCCACAGTAATGATACCTAAGAATCATGCCTCGTCAGTATAGAGAGACTGGCAAACAAAGTTAGACCCAGCATCTTTTCATCCCTGCATGCACAGACTAAACATCTGTGTAGAGTTTATCTGTTATGTTCTGAAAATGTGCTTTCTAGATACATAGATTCCATTTGCACATACCACTGATAACATAAGCCCTATTTAGATATTCATAGAATCATAGAATCATAGAGTTTGAAGAGCCCTCAAGGGCCATCCAGTCCAACCCCCGGGCAGGCAGGAACCCCCATCAAAGTACTCCTGACTAAAGATGGGCATGAAATGAATTTTTTTAATTTTGCTTTTCGGTTTTCATTTCATTCCCTAACAAAATGAAAAATGAAATGACCCCTCCAAGGAAAAGGAAACAAAATGAAACAGAAATTTTCATTCTGTTCCATTTTGTGTTTCATTTCCCATAGAAATGGATTGAAGCAATGCATTCCTAGGGGGGAAAGCCCACAATTCCCTCCCCCCATGCACCCGATTGGGTGGGGGAAAGTGTGGAATTTTAAAACTTTTTTCGCCACCCTAAGCGGTGCGGCAAAAAAAGTACCGACTGGCAGGGCCCTGGTTGGCGCTAGTTTAAAAACAAAACAACAACAAAAGCCGACTGGCCTCCCCATGCACCAGCTGGTCAGCAGGAGAAAAAAAAACCCATTGACCAGGTCAGTGGGAGGGGAAGAAAAACCACCAACCGGCCTCTTTGGGCTTCCTGCATGTCAGCTTGTTGGCGGGAGAAAAAATAAAATAAAATAACTGCTGACCAGCCTCCTGCATGCCAGCTGGTTGGTGGGAGAAACAAAAAAACCCTGCTCCCCAGGCTTCCCACATGCCAGCTGGTTGGCAGGAGAAAAAAAGAATTTTTTAAAAAAATTGCTAACAGGCCTCCCCGGGCTTCCCATGCACCAGCTGGTTGGCGGGGGGGGGGGGGGGGAATAATTAAAGACCCACCAACCAGTCAACCAGGCCCCAACAGTGTAAAAAAAGAGACAAAGAAATGAAAAATGAAACAAAACAAAATATGAAATGATTTTATTAAAACAAATCATTTCAAAATAAACAAAATGGGGAAAAGAAATGAAAAACAAAATGAAATACCATTTTTGCAGATGGCCATCCAGCCTCTGATCAAAAACCTCCAAAGAAGGAGACCCCACCACCCTCCATGGCAGCATATTCCACTGCCAGACAGCTCTAACCATCAGGAAGTTCTTCCTAATGTTCACATGGAATCTCTTTTCCTATAGTTTGAAACCATTGCTTTTTGTAAGGCTAAACATTCCCAGCTCCCTAAGCCGCTCCTCGTAAGACATTTCTTCCAGACCTTTAACCATCCTGGTTGCCTCCTCTGGACCCATTCAAGGTTATCAACAACCTTCTTAAATTGAGGTGCGCAGAACTGGACACAGTGCTCGAAGTGGTGCCTGACCAGAGAAGAATAGAGTGCTACCATCACTACCCTTGATCTCGATACTATGCTTCTGTTGATGCAACCAAGAATCACATCGACTTTTTTGGCCACTGTGTCACACTGCTGCCTCATGTTCAATTTGTGATCCACCAAGACTCCCAGATCCCTTTCACATGTACTATTCTCTAGCCAGGTGTCTCCCATCCTATATCTGTGCAAAACATTTTTTCTGCCTAGATGCAGGACCCTACATTTCTCTCTATTAAAACTCATTCCATTAGCTTTCGGCAGTACTCTAATCTGTCAAGGTCATTTTGGATGTTTATCCTATCTTCTAGGGAATTAGCAACCCCTCCCAATTTGGCATAATCTGCAAACTTAATCACTCTACTCTCTATTCCTTCATCCAAATCATTAATAAAGATCAATGGGGGCAAATCTCCCTGGGTGCAGTGATCTGAAGGAACCAAATTGACATTACAGGGACATGAGCACCTTACTGAAGCAGACAGCCTCCTTTGCTTGAGTAGAGAAGGAGGAGGGGGAGGGGGAGGAAGGGGGCAGGCTACCACTACAGCTGGGATGGATGGACAATCTCTCTCTCTCTCTCTCTCTCTCTCTCTCCCTCCCCCCCCTCTCTCTCTCTCTCTCTCTCTCTCTGTGCACATGTGTGCACATGCATTCATGCATACATGTAAGGTTTATGTTGGTTGGTGGGCAAGACAAGCTGAGTGGGCAAATTTGTGGAAGCACCAGCACACACACACACACACACACACACACACACACCGATCTTCTCAGGTACATTGCTTCAACATCTGTGTTGACTCCTCCTCTCCTGATCATCTCATTATGTCCAACACTACATGAGGCTTTCTTTTTTCCACATTGCCTTCAAAACTGCCCTGAGAAGTAGACCAGCCAGACTTAGTCAGCCAGGGAGGTCTCAGTTCTGTGGCTCATTTCATATTTTTCTTTTAAAAAAAACTATTATTTCTATTTTGCATTTGCATTTACTTTGGTATTGAGCACAGGGCTCTCCTTTCTTTCTGTCAGCAGTCAGTGGTGATGTCAGTAATGGGTAAGTGAGAGCAAATTGTAACGTTGCTTCTTGGTCATCAAAAAGGCATTTCAGGAAATGGGAATTCCCACCTGTAATACTTACTCTGTCCCTTAAAAATGATCTGAGTAAAAGGTGGATCTTGGAAATCAAGAACGGATCCTCTTGATTTCATTAAAAAGGATTTTGGAGCTGTGCAACCATTAAAACAAAGTCAAAACTAGACTATGGGTGATACTTTCATAGGTTGCTAGTAGAAAAATTAAAAAAATTGCTGAGCTTTCGAGAACACAAGTCCTCTTTTTCAAAGTGGTTATAAAAGTCCAAACATGGCAAGGGATGTAATTTGTCAAGAGAGAGTTTTTAAAAGTTCATCTGGCAAGATGGATGCCAGGTTTTCTTCATGGAAAAATCTCCATCAATTCATACATCTCATTTATGTCCAAACACTACACAATAATAATCATGAGTCCTCCAGTGCATGGCTTAGCAGTGCGCAAAAACATGGATCCAAGGCATGGATCCTCAGGAATCTAACTCATTTTTAACCAGAATCACCTCCAAATCAGTGTCCCATCCTAGGCCTCATCTCTGCACACAAACTGCACACTAAAAATGAGGGGTCCATCAGTACATAGCCCCACAGTGGTGCAAAAACAGGGATCCACCACACAGATCCACTTGGTTTCACATGACTTTTACATTGGATCATACTAAAACCACTCTCACATCATAGGCCCCATCTCTGCCCACAGATTACACACCAAAAATTGTAGGTCCATCAGTGCATGGCTACACAGTGGTGCAGACACATGGATCCAAGGCATGGATTGACACAGATCTACCTGATTTTCCTACAGGATCACCCCCAAACACTCTGCCATTATAAGCCCCATCTCTACACACAGATTGCACACCAGGAATCATGGGCCCTGGCATCCTTGCATATTGTTGGACTTGCCACTGCAGGAAAACCAGACCAATGCCGAAGGCTCATGCCTCCTTGGGACCCCTTTGGGCAGTCCAGGGCCAGCAGGTGATCCCCCTTTTCCCCCAGGAGTGGAGGGTACCTGTAGCCATTCCAAGTATTCTTTGGCGGCTGATGTTGGGGGGGAGTGCAGGAGAGATTGTGGACAAGGAACACCCACCTCTACGCCAGGCAGAAGTGCATCTGGCATCCTTTTCCCCAGAGAAGCTGGATGGGGCTGGAAAAGGGCTATCTCAAAGAAGTAGAGAAGCCCTCATCTTCCCAGACATTACCTTCTTTTCCCAAGAGTTGTGGCTGGGTGGCAGAGTGCATCCTTTCTAGAAGGTCCCCTGAGGGTGGGGAACAAAAACTGGCATTGTCCCTACATGCTGAAAATCCTAGTTACACCTTTGATATAGACATTTAATAGCACCAGACCTAGAACAAAACAACAGAGCAACCCACTAGTCACCTCTCTCCATGCTGAGGAGAAGCCATTTTGTATCACCCTTTGGGTATGATCAGTCAACGAATTACAAATCCACCTAACAGTAGCGCTATCTATCCTCCATTCTACTGATTTCTTTGTTTCCCACTGGCCAACAGACATGTCAGAGAAAGTTAAAGAGGACAGAGTTGTCTGCTTCAGCACCCTGGAGAGAGGCAAAAGAAGGGGCTTCTAATAAGGGGAGGTTATTGCCTGGAATCCCACAGGGTTCCTCAGCACAACTTTTCCTCTTAAGCTGCACCCTCTTATCAAAAGGGAGTTCCTGAAAGGAACAGGCCTTTGCCCAAGGAACCTGGCAGAATGCCTTATTTCATCCCATTTTCCAGAGCAATTGTCTGCAATGGCAATTAGATTTGAGAAGGAAGACCTTGGGGTAGGAGAGGGGGAGTGCCTGTGTGTAAACCAGCTGGTTTCTCAGTTGCTGGTTTCTCAATAAGGTTTAAGTCAGGATAGTATTCGGTGCTCCTGGTCCAAAGGGCCTTGGTTGACGCACCCATGCATAGTGTCAAAATTCAAATCTGGGGTTGCTGGGTGCTGCATGGCATGCGACTGACTGTTAAGAAGTATGGATGCACCCCTATTGTTCTTCTCAGGCATCTAACAGTCTTGTCAAGGATGGTACTTGAATGGGACATCTACTGAATTCTTAATCCTATATTAATTTATCTTTTAAATTGAGCTAATGAAAGACACACTCAGCCTTGGCCTAAGCCAGTTTATGCATAAGTAAGTACTGTAGGATGTTCTTTGTGAAATACATAGAACCGCAGCCTAAGGGGGGGGGGAGTAGTTAGAATTTCCAACAGAGTTGGTATGAATTGATATCAGTAGATGTATTTCTGCCTGTGTGCCATTTAGCAGCTGGGCTTCTTAATGGCTTCTTTTTTTCAGATGAACTCTCCATTGGGAAGTCTTGGTTGCTATGCTGGTAAGTGCCGGAGTTGAGGAAACTGGCACAAATTGAGATGACACCAGTTACACACAAGTTCCATTTGTATGGATACTTTTTGAAAATGCAAAATCATGTATGCAGCTTTCTTTTCCAGAACAAGGGGAGTTATATGCTGCAATAAAGTCCCTATCTATTGCAACCTGATTTTCTAACCTATGCATATTTTTTTCCAAGAGAAGGCAAATTAATGTCTAGATATCTTGGGAGCCCAAGTTCAATTTAGAGCTGAAGGAGAGCGCTTCTGACTCTACAGTGAGCAGCTAAATCATACCTTACAGGCTCTAGCTACTGTATATAATAACATAATTACTGTACTGACATGATGAATTGTGACATTACTGCTACAACCGTTAAGGCAGGCATAACGTAGCATGACTGACCTGGCTGGTCATGTGCAGTATTTCTTATTCTGCCATACCTAAATGGGAGTAATATATTTCACCTCCCTAAACAAACAGCAGCTTCATCCAAATCATAAATTTGTTTTCACAAAGCGATTTGAGAGTCCTTAGTTATGTCTGCAGCAGCCACTGAATTAACATCCTGACACTGGAACACATTAGAATTAAAAGGGTAGGCACATAAAACCAAAAGCCTGCCTATTACAAGGAAGGAGAAACAGGGCTCAGGGGCATATCCGGGGGAGCAGAAGGGTACATCTGACCCAGGTGCAGCAATCTGGGGGCACCTCGAGGGGGAGCAGGAGGAGGAATCCATGCACCCTCCCGCTGCCCAGCAATCCTCCTTTCCCCTAAAGCTCTGCCTCCTCCACCACCATTTGCCAGGCAAGCACGAAGCAGGCAGGCAGGCAAGAGCGTGGTAACCATGGCACCCTCCTCCTCCTCTTCCTCACCTTGGTGGGTGGGTGCACACACATACAGACACATGCCCATACACCCACACACCCGCACCCACCCCACGCCCGCAGGGTTTGACCCCCCCCATTGCTGGGTGGGTGCAATGTGGGGTGGGTAGCAGGAAGGGTGCAAAAACTGATTTGTCCCCAGGTACTCCAAATCCTGGCTACGCCTGTGGATGGGCTAGGAACTGAAGCTATTTCTTACAAAATTTTAACTCTTTTTCTTTGAACACCTGTCCCTGGTGCTCTGTCAAAAATTGTGGGCCATGTGGCATGATCATGGGGGAGACTGTTGTTTGATAAAACAAGTCTGAAGTTCCCTAGTGCTCATGTAGCTAGCTTCATAGTTCTTTGGTTACTGTGTTATCCAATAACATTGAAATGCTACAGCTCCTGCTACAATATATGCCGTGATGTAGTTATTTTTGCAAGAATGAAGTTAACAATCTACACCACAGGTCCAATTTGCAATTTTATGAAAGTAAGTTCTCTCACAGCTATGGCCATAAATCATCTTCAGCTGGCACACATTTACAATCTGTCAAGTTTTAAAACCCCTCTTAGACATACTGTCAGCAGTAGGACATACATTCAAAGCTAAAAGTATACTCTGTGGTGTCACTTATTTCAACCTGTCATTGCTCAAAATGACCACAGCTGCTGTCTTTGATCCTAGCAATGGGAATGTCTATCAGTTTATCATGAGCTTTAAACTGACATGGGTAGGAGCAAATGTGGCAGTAAAAGCAATGAACAGAAGGAACTGTACAACTTCTCTTCTTCTCTCCACAACAGCCTTAAATAAATCATATCATTCCGTATTCTGTTTTAGTCATTTTTTCCTGAGGAATGACAAGGACTGGCTCTACCATTGGGCAGACTGAGGCACCCACCTTAGTGAGCAAATCTGGAATGTCATGAGAGGGCACGACATGTTTTAGGAAAGACTGAACAAACTGGTGATATTTAGCCCTTGAGAAAAGGAGACTTGGGGGAGATGGGGTATCTCTTTTCAAATACTTGAAAGACTGCAATGCAGAGGAGGGGTAGGCTCTGTTCTTGATCGGCTCAGACTGCAGGACATTTAACAATGGTCTCAAGTTACAAGAATCCAGAATTTAGCTGAAGATCAGGAAAAACTTCCTAGCTGTTAGAGCAGTACAACAGTGGAACCAAGTACCTTAAGAGGTCATGAGTGCTCCAACCATGGAGGCACTCAAGAGAAATTGAGACAACCATCTAGCAGATGTCCTATGCTATTGTATTTCTGCCTTGAACAGGGGGTTGGACTTGATAACCTTGTAGGCTTCTTCCCCTTCATGATTCTATGTTTGTATATTTGCTTTGTGAATATTTATTTTTATTACCTGGATAGAGAAAGGTACTTGGAGGACTTTCTATGGCATGCACCATAATAACTTGGCACTATACTATACACTGTGACTGGTTGAAAGAGGTAATCTGCTTCTCTGCTTCAGGTAGCAAAAAGTCTTGAGTGTCTCCTGTTGAAGAGAAGCATGGACATAAAATGAATAAATCATCAGTCTTGCCCAAACCATGCTAGGGGTTAATTGCAGCTAAACAGTGGGTCCTGATTCTAATAAACATGCAAGGGATAGACCTGTAATAGAAGTTTATTGATTTATGGAGATCATAGCTATCCACAGACATGTCAAGGCCATTTTAAAAATCTCTTTTGATGCCAACTCTGAGTGAATGCCATGGGGCCCTCTGCCCCCCCCCCCAACCAGACACTCATTGTGCTCATTTTTCTTATGTTTATTTAGTGCAAGAGGGAAGAAAGTATGAAGTATGTTTCTGAAGAAAAAAATCCCTTTCCCCTGCACATAGTAGACACATATGGGTGAGGTTAGACAAATAATTCTGTCACAGAGAGAAGTCCCAAATTAACAGAGGAGCCTCGTTCTGTGAGTATAGTCTTGGTATGTGCCTTATTTCAAGTTCTCACACAATCTAATGAAAAAGGCCACCTTCTTTTCCTTCTAATTATCTATGCATATTTTTTTTTAAAAGCTTAAATGCATTGGGCTAACTTCTCAGGATGCCTATAGCTGAAGTCAGCAGAGAACCGGATGGCAATGAAGAACTTATATGAACCTGATATTTCATGAAATGTTGGTGTCAGATAGGAAAAAGATATTAATGATAATCCAAGTTAGGGAGTCTTGAATCTTAATTTATACCTTAATATCCTTAATAACTTTATTTTATTGGCTTGTAGCAACTGTATAGAATAAAACCCTTTTCAGAGGAAAAAATATCCTTAATAACTTTTTGTTTTTCTCTCTGACCATCAACTTTTATCCCTTCTCAAAAGGGATTTGTGGAGTAAACTCCTCTGTAAATTCAGTTTAATCAGTAGAACATGGAGGGAAGCTGAGTTACCCAATCCCCACGGATTCACTGGGTCTACTGCAGTGCCATTGACTACAAAAAGCAACAGGATTTCAGGCAATATAAGACTATTAATTATTTATTTATATTTTATACTTATTAACCGCCCGATTTTCCCAAAGGAACTCTGGGCGGTGTACAACACGTCACAAAAGCAGCAACTGCCCAAAACTACAACCCCATGACATACCCAATCACAATACAAATAATGAGAAAAAAGTTAGAATACAATACAAATAAATATAATAATACGATATGAAAATACTAAAAATAACAAAATAAAATAAACTTAGCACCACGAGCAGCCATAACAAAGTCAGATCCAGCAAGAAAAAGCTAGTGCTAGCAGTTAAAAAAATAAAAAATAAAAAATAAAATAAAAAAACTGATACAAAATCACTGTCACTGTCACAATGTGCTCAGAGGTCCCCAAAGCATTCCCTGAAGAGCCAGGTCTTCAAAGCCCTTCTGAATGCCGACAACGAATCCGCCATCCTCATCTCCATTGGCAGTTTGTTCCAGTATGCCGGGCCCACCACCAAAAAGGCCTGATTCCAGGTAAAAACCCTTCGGGCCTCTCTCGGTGTAGGCACCTAGAGAGAAAGGGATGACGAAGCTCTGGTTGGTCAGGACGAGATGGACACCTAAGAAATTTTCCATAGCAAGGTTCCCTCTAAGTAAGCTGTGTGGCCATGCATGCCTCTGGCGCCCTCCGTGCAGGGACTTTCCACATCTGTTGCAACCATTTCTTGATGTGACAGAACCTGGAGGGGTGGGGGAGAAATTCCTGGCCCACATGTGTCTAGCACCTGTGCACATGCACAGAATGCCCTGTGCAGAAGGGATGAAAATTAGAGGGCAACCTTGCACCACATATTTTGTTGTTTTTGTTCTTTGCAGGACAGCATTGCATTAGAGATCCCCCCCCCCCACTTTTTCTATTTTTTTAATTCTGAATATCATTTGATTTTGTTTTGTTCTGTTACATACATGTATGTTTGCTGGTGATACAACAAAAAGCATTGACTGCGCCTTGTGGTTTAATCCCAGGGTCCAAAATCCCTGAACGGCACAGTGGTACCAGTCTGCAACCTGTTAGGAACCGGGCTGCACCAGCACCCCAGTGGCTAGCTGAGTTACTTTGAAGGTCTGCACCTGAGTAAGTGGGTTACTCTTCCCTGTAAGATGGTTTTTATTCCCCATTCACCTGTCACAGCCATTTTTGTTTTGATAAAAATGGTGCCAGAGCAGGCTGGGCATTGCCTGCACCCAGACATGATACTGTTCCCCAGCAACAGAAGGGTTGGGTACCACTGGTTTAATCAATACACATACATTATTGTGTGTGTTGCCTGTCAGTAAAAAATGCAGTGAAAACTGTTCAGCATATTTGTGTTGTTCTGACTCCCATTCTTGAGAGAAAATCAGGTATGATGAATGATGCATATTTTTCTACATACTCAAGGACAAAAAGTTAGAACTTCAGTTTTCAAGTTATAGAAGTAAAACAATAGAGTAGACTGCAGAGCAAAGTGAATACTTAGATTTTTAATTTTTAAACAATAAATATTTGTAAGATGAAAGGTTTGTTCCAATGTTCTGCTTTCTATTTATGAAGTTCAATTGTTTACATGAATATGAAGTTAATTCAGTAGTTTCCCCTTAATTTAAGGCTGCAATCCTTGCTCATGGGCAAAATCTGTTTATAAGGTAATTAAATATCTTCTATCCCTCTTTTTAGGTTCCAAGGCTTGCTAGGGCTCCCATTAGCCTTGGGGAAGCTTTTCGGAGCCTCATGATATAGAGAGGAACCTTTAGTTAAAAATCACCACTGGAGTCAGTGGGCCCAATCCTAGCAGCAGTGGTTTTTATTATTATTAAATGATACCCGCACACACAAATGCACACTGAGTCCACCAATTCCTTCGTCAGGGCAAAGTACACCTCTAGGAAGCCTCAGAACCTTAAAAAGTGTGGGGGTGTTAAGAAGCTTTCAATTATTTTAAATTAAATTATTCTTCGCATATCATGCAAAGTTACATGATAGGATTTTGCCCAGTGTATTACAAAACATATTTTTTAAAAGTTTCTTTAAGAAAATTAGAGGAAGGATCTGTTAGATATGCAATGATGGTTATTAAGTGAAGCTAAACATTACAAATTACAGCAGGAAAGCACGTTTGTGAAGCAGTCATAATTTAGTTTTACTAAGCAAATGTGACCGTAGGCTTTCCAGCTGTCTCTTCCATTCCTTTGCAAAAAAAGAATGTGTATATTTGCTATATGAACTTCAATTAAGAATATTTGTTACTTTGCTTCCAGAGAGCATCTGTCATTGGAATTGAACTGAATTTAATTTGCTTCATCATTCACAAGCAGTCTTTGTTTTATTGCATGAATCTTAATGCTGTCTTGTCTAGAGGCATTTGTAAAGTTCTTATACTGGTCTTTTTCAATATGATGCATGCAACAAGAATTATCCAGTGGTTGAAATCCTGTTGCACATCGGTGCGCACAGCAGAGATGACATCATCAACTGTGGCAAATTGCCACAGAATAAAGGCCACTTGCCAGATATTGAAGGTAGTTTCAGGTTGCATGTGACATGCATACAATGTGATGCAGTCATCTGCCCTAAATCACCCCTTTTGATCTAAATGGAGGAAGGGCAGAATAATGACAATGATATTGTATAACAATGCAACTTCGCTTTCCGACATTCTCCTCTACTCACTCCCCTGCACACACACACAAATCTTCTCTGAAGATATTCTTTGATTCTTTGAAGATATTATTCAGCCAGGATCTGATAGTTGTGAGTTTTTCAGGCTGTTTGGCTGTGTTCTGAAAGTATTTTTTCCAGAACACAGCCAAACAGCCTGATAAATTCACAACTTCTCTGAAGGGTCTTCCAACTCTCCAGAGAAAATTTGTACTTCAAGAGGCAACCTGTTCCATCAGCAGAATCAGTCCAGTTCCACTGGTATGTGAGCTACGAGGACACTCACAGTACGCCCAGCTTGGTAATCTTGAGTAACATTGTTCTTGTAGTCCTTGCAGGGCGAGCAGCATCTCTGATTCCCAAGAAATTTTGCTAGTCCCATTGAAACTCACGTCACAACCAGTGCTCAAAATTTGCCTTGAAATGTTCCATGAACACTGCCATAATATTTATTATTTTACAAGGAGTGTGTACTGACACGTGCATGGCAGGGCAAACATCAATCTTTGTACCCACATTTGAGCTCAGACTGGGTTGCGAGTGCCAGTACTCACCCCTTGTAAAATTTCTGGAAAATTTTTGGGTGGAGGAACCCAATTTCCCCCCCTTTTTTCTGTTTGTTTTTCATGAAGTCTTTTTTACATGCTTCAAAATTTCTGGAAAGTTTACATCTCTAGTCTGGATCAATGTCAGTATTGGTATATTTCGGGATCTACTGGAGAAGCCCCTATCTGTGTAAATGGGAAAACACAAACAGTAGTTGTTTTGGCTGTGGAGTTACTCAGTGCCATCAGAATTATTTCTTTTTTTTTTTTAAAAGTTTTTTTTTTAATTTATTTCACATAGTATATACAAACAAAATTCAACAATAATGAGGGTCACATTAAACTATTAACACAAACCAGAGTCTATAATAAATCGATTCTGTCCCCTTATCTATTGCTAATATAGAGGTATTAGTGATTCCACCCTTAAACAGCCATCTGCCAGACTTCCAGATTTAGTGTCACTTTTTAAGCGTCTTTATGACTATTTTGCCCCTTGTTCATTTATCTGCTTCTGGGCCCAACTGTATATCATCTTCCAGCTCTCCTTTACAAAGTGCCTTGGGTGGTCTCGCAACGCCTCTGAGAGCATATCCAGTTCTGCAACGTCCAGTAACTTTTTCAAGAGTTCAGCCTTAGTTGGTATTTCAGTTATTTTCCATTTCTGGGCCCAGAGCAGTCTCGCTGCCGTATATATGTACAAGAGAATGTATTTTATTTTTTTATCGGTAATCTCTGGCATTATATTCAACAGTAACGTTTCCGGTCTGAAATTCAATTTAATTTGTACAATTTCTTGTGCCACTTTCCAAGTCTGCCGCCAGAACATCTGAGCTTGATCACATGACCACCATGCATGATAGTAAGTCCCTGGGTTCTTTCTACATTTCCAACAAACATTATTAGACCCTTTTGACATTTTGGCTATTTTTACCGGAGTCAGATGCCACCTGTGAAACATTTTAAATATGTTTTCTTTGAGACTAACAGGTTTAATTAATTTGTGATTGTCTTTCCACATTTTAGTCCAGTCATCAATGTCGATATTATATTTAAAATTTTGAGCCCATTTAATCATTCCCTCCTTCACTCTTTCATCCTCCAATTCATATTCTAATAAATATGTGTACATTTTTTTGATAATTCCCTCATTTGTATAAATCCACAGTTCATCCACCCGTGTTTTCCCTTCAAAGAAACCCATACATTTATCTTTTTTGTATCTTGATTCCAGTTTTGCCATAGACCACCAATCTGTTGCTAGGCCCAATTTCTCCAGTTCTATTTTATCTTTCATCTCCTTCTCTTTAGTCAGCAATTCTTGATAAGTAAGAAGTAAACCCTTTTGGTTTATTGTTTTTAGAGTAAAGGCCTCTATGGGTGCTACCCATTCTGGAATTTTTTTATAGTTCTGTGCTTGAAACTTTTGCCAGACTAGAGAGAGTGCTTTCCTTATTATATGGTTTGAGAAGTGTGTCTGTTCCTTGATTCCCCCATACCACACATATGCGTGCCAGCCCATTCTTAAATCCTGGCCTTCTAGTTTTAGTATTCTTTGGTTCCTAAGTGTTACCCACTCTTTTATCCAAACCAAGGCGCATGCTTTGTAATATAGTAACCAATTTGGTAACCCCGTCCCTCCTCTTTCTCTTAAATCTTGTAATGTTTTAAGTTTTATTCTTGGTCTTTTTCCTTTCCAGATAAATTTTGAAATCAGTGTGTCTAGGTCTTTGAAGTATTTAAAATTTAGTATAATTGGTAAATTTTGGAAAAGGAATAACAATTTTGGGAGGACTGACATCTTGATTGTTGCGATTCTACCCAACATTGATATTTGCAACTTGTTCCAGTCGTCCAAATCTCTCTTTATTTCTTTCTGCATTAAGAGATAGTTTTCCTTCATTAGATTACTCGTTTTTTTGGTGATCATTATCCCCAGGTATCTTATTTTTTGGACTTCCTGAAATTTTGTTTTAAGGCTGAGTTCCTCCACATCTTTTTTATGAATGTTTTTAGTCATGAATTTTGTTTTGGTGTAGTTTATTTTTAGGCCTGCCACTGCTCCAAATTCTTTTATTTCTCCTAGTACTTGTTCGATACTGTGCAGGGGATTATCCAATATTACTACCAGGTCGTCTGCATAGGCTTGCAATTTATACTCCTCCCCTTTGATTTTCAGACCTCTAATTTCCTTATTCCCTCTTATTTGTCTATTCAGAGACTCAAGAATTAGAACAAATAGTAGAGGGGAGAGTGGGCACCCCTGTCTCGTGCCTTGCATGATTTGGATACTTTCCGTCATTTGATTATTAACTTTGATCTTCGCTCTCTGCTCGGTATAAATATTTTTAATTGTTTGTAGAAAGAGTCCGTGTGCCCCCATCTTTTTAAACTGTAGAATCATAAACTCCCAATTCAGATTATCGAAGGCCTTTTCCGCGTCTAGAAAAATCAACATCATTTGTTTTTCTGGGTGTTGTTCATAAAATTCCAGGATGTTTATTATTGTCCTTATATTGGATGTCAGTTTTCGTTTGGGGATAAATCCTGTTTGGTCATCATGTATCATTTCTTCAAGCACCTTCTTTAGTCTTGCTGCCCAGATAGTTGCATAGATCTTATAATCGACATTTAGAAGAGAGATTGGTCTGTAATTTTTAATTTCTTTTTTTTCTGTTCCTGCTTTGTGTATCAGTGATATATGTGCTTCCTTCCATGAGTCTGGAATTTTGCCGTTTTTTCCAATGTAATCCACTAGTTTTTTGAATTGTGGGGCTAGAAGTCCCTCCAATCCTTGGTAAAATTCCGTCGGGATTCCGTCCGGTCCCGGCGCCTTCCCCTTCTTCTGTTTTTTCCATGCCTCCATAATTTCACAAGTTGTTATTGGATTGTTCAGCCTCTCTAAATGTTGGTGACTAAATTTCCAGCTCCCGATCTTGTCTAGATATTTCCACTGATCTTCCTGCTCAATTTCTTTTTTTTTATATAGGTTTGTATAATAATCTTGTATTATTTTCTCAATTTCTTTCTGCTTATGTATTCCCCTGCCTTCTTTGTTTTCTAGTGTGCCAATCCTTGTTTTCTCTCTCTCTCTTTTAATTTTATATGCTAACCATCTTCCTGGTTTGTTCGCGTTTTCAAAGAAGTTTTGCCTTGCAAACTTGATTTTTTTTGCCATTTCTTCTTGTTCCAGCAGATGGATTTCGTGTTGTAGAATGTTTATTTTATTTTTAAAGTTAGAGGCTGAGGGTCTTTTTTTAAGCTCCTGTTCATTCTCCTTTAAGGATGTTAGAAGAACTTGATATTGTTTCTTCTTTTCTTTCCTTTTTTGTGCATTATATTGTATTGCTAACCCTCTGAGATAGGCCTTCCCTGCATCCCAGATTGTTGTCATTTCTGTATCTTGCGGTTTATTTGTTTGGAAGAAAAAATCTATTTCCTTTTTCATTTTGGTTATAAAATTTTCGTCCCTCATCAGATAAGTATTTAATCTCCATCCTCCTTTCCTTCTCGCTTGTCCTAATGTCATTATTATTGGGTTGTGGTCTGCATACGTATTTGGCAATATTTCAATTCCTTCCACTTGATGTGTCAAATCTGCTGAGATCCAACAGTTGTCAATCCTGGACCAAGACTTGTGTCTGCACGAGTAAAATGTGTAATCTCTTTTATGTGGATTTCGGGTTCTCCAAATGTCAATTAAGTTCAGCTCTTTTGCCATTTCTAAGAAAGTTTTAGGGATCATATTTCTTTTCTTTTTTCTTCCTGCCCCATCTGTCGTTGAGGTATCCTTTGCTTTGTCCACTACTGCATTAAAGTCCCCCATGATGCATATTTTTTTCTCTGGTTCTTTTGTTAGGAGTTCTTTTAATTGTATGAAGAACTTGTCTTGTGCTTCATTTGGTGCATAAATATTTATTAGCAATATTTCTTCGCCCTCTGTTGTTATCTCTGCTGCTACCACTCTTCCATCTCTTGAGGTGTGGATTAGTTTTGGATTAAGGTCTTTCTGTATATACATTGCCACACCCCTTTTCTTTTGTTTATCTGCTGCTATAAACATTTGTCCTAATTTGTCATTCTTTAGCATGTTCTTATCTGATTCTTTAATGTGGGTTTCTTGAATTAATATGACATCCGCTTTGGTTTTGTATAGTTTATTGAAGATTGAATTTCTCTTCTGGGGTGAGTTCATCCCTCTGACATTAACAGATAGGAACTTGAATTCTTTTGACATTTTAGCGGTTTTTACTGTCTGTTTTATATGCTTTGTCTTTGTTTTTGTTCCAGTTCCTTGTTTTCCTGGGTGAGGGGGGTATTAAGGTTCTCTGTGATTTCCATGCTCTGTCCTCCTTCTCTTCTGGCTCCCCTTCTGATTCTTCACTGGAGAACTGCAATTCTTCTTCCGTTAACTTGAGTTTGTATCTCATCTCTTCCAGGAAGTTTTTTGCCTTCATTTTGCTATTTAGATTAAATCTTCTCGACTCCCAGTTAAATAAAACGCCTTCTGGGGTTAGCCATTTGAAGGGGATTTTCCTATCTATAAGCACTTTTGTAAGAAACGCATATTCCTGTCTTTTTTTCCGCATGCTCCATGGCACCTGTTTCAAAACATTGACTTTAGCCCCCCTTATCGTCAGGTCTTTCTCTTGGTTGACTTTCAATATTTTCTCTTTTGTTGATCTCTTTATAAACTTTATGTGCACTTCTTTTGGCAATTTGTGCTTCCTTGTGTATGCATTGCCTACTCTATATATTCTGTCTATGGATTGTTGTAGTTCTTCTTTGGTTAATCCTGTTTGTGTGGCCCATTCTTCAGTTATTAATTGCTCTAGGTCTTCTCCTTCCTGTTCTTCTACGTTTTGGATTCTCAAAAAATACGATGCTCTGTCCATTTCTATCAATGTCAACCTGTCTTGATCCTTACTCTTTTCTTCCTTTATGATTTCTAATTCTTTTTCAATTTTAGTGACTTTATGTTCCACCTCTTTAATTGCCTGTGTGAAGGTGTCAATTTTTGCATTATTGCTATCTATTCCGGCTTTGAGCTCAGTCTTAATCTCTTGCATCTGATCTAGGATTTGCTTTACAATGTTTGCTTGAAGGTCTTGAAGGGCGTTCTTGAATGGGTCTTGGGCTATGAGTCTCATTAGATTTGCTGTTTGGTTGGGGGAATCCTCTTTCTTTCGAGTTGCCATCTTCCTGAAGCTCAATTTGGCCCCAAAGTTAGTTTATATAAATATGAGCCCCTTTTTCAGTTGCCTTTTATCCTTCTCCCCCTCTTTTGCCACTTATTTTAATATAAAACTTAACCCTTAATAAAACCTATAACATACAACTCATATCCACCAGTTTGATAACCAAAACAAATAACAAAGGCAAGGATTAAAGTAATGTTATTCACCACTATCTGATATAGGTTGCTCTTGACCAAAGGTCTGGCCAGGGCTTGCCCATCCAAATGACAGCCACTTATAAGCGCTTAAGAAGACCCATCTAATACCGATTTTCAGGCTGCAACCTTGTATTGTGATTTCAGTTTAGTTAAAGTTAGACACCTATGCCCTCTTGAGTTAGGAATTACTTTGCCCAATATGTAGAAACCTGTAACAAGGAAACCAGATTCTTCGTGTCATTGGAGATGGCTATGCCAAAGGCTCCAATAACACCTTGCGTGTTCTTAATTATATCCAACTGCTTGCGTGCCCCACTCTTCGTGCTAAGAAGCTGGCAGCTGCCCAAGGCTTCAATAGCACTTTGATGTCCTTATAAATCCACAACTTTTAGGGATGATGGATGAAGGCTAAGATTCCACTGGTTCGGCTCAGTTTTAAATCACCAGCAACACGAGTCAAGCAGTTAGTGGGTGATTCAGGCTATCAAAGGGTTAAAGGCTGGAACAATCTCCCTGTGTAATGGCTTCTGGTCAGACTTATCAGCTTCGGGTTAATTACCCTCGATCTCCATTCTTGCTTTGATGCTAATTGTCTGTTAACTAACTGCTGACCGCCCTTCCTTGTGGAGATAAAACAGCTATTCAGGGCTTTACAGCCAGTCACTGATTTATTTCAGGTCGATAAATTTAGCCAAAGCAAAAGAAGTGAAAGAGAATTCCAAAGGGGGGGGGAGGTCTTCTATGCCGCTTTCCCTCTTTCAGTCCCAAAGAAATGTTTGTGGAAAAGGCTTTATTACTCCCATCCACTTTTTGCTGCTAATTCTCTGTACACACTTCTCGGTTTGGTATTCCTTATTCCTCGATGTGTCTGGATTACCTTAAAGCGGAATCCTGGCGTGGCTCAGCAGCTGAATCGCCATCATGGCGCCGATACAGATCGCTCGCCTCGGGAGAGAAATGCTCCAGGGGTGAGTTGCTGCTCAACCCCCCACACTTCTTGGTTCCTTATCGGCCTGGGAGTGTGCTCTCCCGCACACCCCCCTGCTCCTGATTTCTTCAGGAGATCTCGATCTGTCGTAACAGCCGTTTCTTCTCGGAGCCCCGAGAAACGCTGCTGCTCCGCTGCTATTCCAGCCACGCCCCCCCTTAGGGATTCCTTTTAAAGGAGAAAGCTTGGTTAAAATATGTAAAAGAAAAAAAAAAGTTAAAAGGCTTACCAAAAGAAAAAGCAAGTGAAATCTGGGAACTGTTTTATAGGTTGATATTTAATAAGTTTTGAAAGAAAGAAAGAAAGAAAGAAAGAAAGAAAGAAAGAAAGAAAGAAAGAAAGAAAGAAAGAAAGAAAGAAAGAAAGAAAGAAAGA
>JAHTLZ010000204.1:43637576-43654179 GCA_023846285.1 Phrynocephalus versicolor
GAGAGAGAGAGAGAGAGAGAGAGAGAGAGAGAGAGAGAGAGAGAGAGGGAGAGGGAGAGAGAGAGAGAGAGAGAGGGAGAGAGATTTTGAAATACAGGACTGAGTCATCCAGCATTGCCTCTATACAGGGCACTAACTGCCAAGCTAAACGCTCACGGCTTTGCTGTTAAAAGTATCAGCCGAACTGCAACTATGCATCTGTTTTTCCCCCTACATACATTTTGAGTTGCCTAATGTAGAATGTCAAACCTCAGTGGTTAATGCTAGACAAAATATGTTCATCCTTTGCCTCTGGCCCCTCATATGGGCAAAACAATTACCATAACTGTTATCCAGAAATTATGTATTGATCTAGCAAGGGGAAAAATTTACCAGTCAAGGAGTTCATTTTAATGCTCGGCGCGTTCATCAGAGCTTGAGACAATTACAGTAAGTATTTCCCAAAATACTAAACCAATTAATAGATTAAACTTTCTTCATTGTTCCTGGTGTGAATTTGTGATTACTTTAAAGTGCAGGATGGCTCAAGTAAATTAGGTCTAGAATGTGCAAACATGAAAGCAAAGGAAAGCAGACTACAATGAAAAAGTAGGCAATAAACATGGGATAGTACGACCAGCTCACTAGAATGTTTCATAAGGGACTGCACACTGAAAGTCCTTGAATATGTCCCCTGAGATGCAGAGTCCTTAAATTGTCTAGTGATGATCCAATGGACTAAAGAGATTTTGTTCTTTAATCAGAAACTGTGGTATTCATGCAACGGCCACCGTGTCATGCTGTAAAACAAAAACAGACCATGCTCCAAATAGGGATTGCTCTCCAGTTGGTAGGCCTAGAGCTGTAACCATGTCGGGAGGGTGAGCATGTAGGAAGGTGATGATTATGGCCTGTGATCACACAGTTAAGCCTGACTTGCATATATCAGAATGGAGTACATTGATATCTTCAAAAATTACTTTCGGCTCTGCTTCATACTAGCTACTAGAGATGGGCACGAAATGAAAAAAAAATCATTCTGTTATTCGTTATTCATTTTGTTATGTAATGAAACGAATAATAAAAATTGTGATGAAATTGGAATGAACCAAACAGAACCACGAAAATTAGGTCTGTTTTTAAATGTTAAAAAAACATCCTGAATATGTGTAAAAACCCAGCAATAATTATTTATTCTGCCTGATAATACCTACCAGGGGGTTGGGATCCTTAAAACGTGCATTTATGTCTTTTCTCATATTGCTGTGGGTTTTTTTTCCTTTAAGGGGAATTAGGGGACATCGACCCAAAATGGCTCCCAGATGCCTAATATTGATTTCTTGGGTATTAAAACGCCCTGGACATCCGTAAAAATGCAGCAATAATTATTTGAAATTATTACCTACCAGGGGGTTGTGGTCCTTAAAATGTTTGTTTTTGTCTTTCTCCCATCACAATGTATTTTTTCTTTTCCCTTTAAGGATGACACAAAATGGATTCCAGCCACAACATGGAGGCAAGCCATGTGATGGGATCATGTATATTCTTGGACAATTTCAACCAATAGCATGCCCAGGTTGCAGACTGGGTAGGTGTGGCAGCCACAGAGGGCATAAAAATCTTTGGCAGCCCCCGTCCTCCTTGCAGTCTGTGGTGGGAGTTAGGGTGGGATTGTTGTCTCTGTGACTCGTTACTTTAGGCCAGCCAGGCAGGTGTGTGTCTCTGTGTTCCTGCTGGCTGCAGCCTGGCTTTTAGGGGACAGAAAGAAGAGATTTTTCTTGCAGCCTGCCTGTGTGCGTGCGTACCTCTCGGTGAGTACCCTCCCCTGCTCTGCAGTGCAGTCACTCTGCGGCTGCCTTACACCCTGGGCAACGCCTGCCGCTGCCTTTGCAGCCTCCCTGCGTACCTTAGTCTATACTGTGTCTCTGCCAGCATCTTTTATTATTATTATTATTATTATTTTAGTGTTTTCCTTCTGGTCTGGGGCGTTGGGGGACATCCGTGCACGGAAATGCTTTACGTCACGCAAAAAGCGGGTAAAAATGAAAAACGAAAAAATGAAAAAACAAAACAATTTTTTTTCAAAAAATTCATGAAAAATGAAAATGAACCGAAATGGACCTGCAACAAAAAATGAAAAACTGAAACATCATTTTTTCGATTCATGCCCATCTCTACTAGCTACCACAGATACCATAAGAATCTCAGGGCATCTGTAAATACAGAATCACCAGAGATTAAATACCTGTTGATACATAGCTTTGTGTATGGTGAAATGCACACTGACATATATTTTTGAAAGAAAATTTCTGTCATGTTATGCACTCTATCACTGCATGGAATCCGGCATTGGACTATGGACTTGCTAGGAGATGCCGTAAAGCTATTTTACAGATATGAATGACAAGGCATTTTGAAGCCAGTTGGAAGGTAGGATAATTTTAAAGGCTCAGTTCAGGATAACCTCAAGCTTGGAAAAAACTTAATTTAAAGTGATTAGACTAGCGGATATAAATAATCTTGCATCTTGTTGCATCTAATGGCATTTAGTTAAACAAAACTTCCATAAGCACTAATAGAATTCCAGCAAATGTATCCCAATCATTCTCTAGGAATCCCTACTTTTTTTCTGTCTTGGCTCCATTTTTCTAACTGTATCGAGCATCTTCCTGACAGAACCTGTGTTCTGGTAAACCATGAAGTGCCTCTTCTCATTATGAGAGTTCCCATATGCAGGATTCAAAAGTGAATCCCAAAACATAGGCAGCTGTGTTATATCAACAAACCAATTATAGCACTTTTCATCTTCACTAGGAATATATCTTTTGAAAAGCTTTCTTAATGTCTTATTCAGGACAAATTATGGTTGCTTATTTGAATATGCAACATATTTTGTATTGCAATAGGGAGAACTCACAGAAGACATTGTCCATTCCACTTCCCTGTCCATGTAGACACATATACAAGGGCACTGCTGGGGATGTAGAACATTAAGAGTGATTGCAAAGTAGGTCAGTTTTGGGAAAGTAAGAAAAGACAAAAGAAGATTTTTTTTACCCATTGTTTAGTTAGCCTGTGGAACTCCCTGCCATAGGATGTGGTGGTGGCATCTGGCCATCTGCCAAGTGAGTTGCGCCTGGCACAGTCCCTGCCTCTCTTTGAAAAAGCTTTAAAGACCTTGCTTTTCTGAGAGCCATTTGGCGACCTCTAGGGTTTTTTTTCCCCTTGCTACTTTGTTCCGCCATTTTGCCGAGTATTCTATCTCTTTTGCTGGTTTTGTTGCATTGCGTATCTGATATTTGTTTTTATCATTGTTGTTAACTGCCCGGAGTTCACATGCGAAAATGTATAAAAATAAATAAATATATAAAAAGTATAAAAAATAAATAAATAAAAATATATAAAAATAAATAAAAATATATAAAATAGTATAAAAATAAATAAATAAATAAACAAACAAACAAAACGGGATTGGACAGATTCCTGGAGGAAAAGTCCATCATAGGTTACAAACCATGATGGAAATGTGTAATCTCCAGGCTTAAAACCAGGGTACTTCAAGGGCCAGCTGTAGGGCAGTGGTATCAGGAGACTGATATCTAGTCTCGGGCACTCCCAGAGGCATTTGGCAGGGCCACTGTGAGATCCAGCATGGCTCCTCTTATGTTCTTAAGTGTCCTTGGTAATCAAAATGTCCAAACGCTAGTCATGTAAGTTTTGGTTCTTTTTAGATGATAAAAAAGAGCTAAAATTGTTTTGTATCATACTGTGGACAAGCCAAAGTAGGCATCTGTTCAGGATTTTGCAGATATGTGGCAATAAATTCTAATATAATATACTTAGAACTGCAGAGCTGGAAGGGACCCTTTGGATCATCAAGTGAAGCCCCTGTCAAGGAGGCACAGTGGAGAATTGAACCCCCACCTATATTTATAGCCTTCCTTATACTTTAATCTAATTGGGTTTTTCCATGAAAATTACTTGTGTTCTGCCATGCAACTGGGAGTGATAATCATGCAATTAACTGTTGCTGGAGAAACAAAAATGTTTGACTCATTCCTTTCAAATGAATTCCATCTTGAAAATTCCTTATCTATAAAAGCTTAGAGTGGATGCTTTGATTCACTGACTAATTAGCATGAAGAATTTGGAGATGTTTCGGGGAGTTTTCCTCCTTGCCTTTCAAAACAAACCATGTCCGTCTCTGGATGGAGTGGAGCAGGTGAAAACCAGGGGGTTTTAGGTGTCAGCTATCCCACTCCATAAATGTCTTCTTATTCGCACAGTGACCAGACCTTTGTCCTTTACATAGATCTCCTTGGGAGCAGAGCTTTAACAAAAGTATTATTTGAAGGGGAACTCGCAGACCATAGTCATGTGGCTTCTTGACCCCATGATTCTGGAAGCCGAAAGCCATAAAGGAACATTTTCCAGGTTCTGCCGTTCTTTTATTCATTAAACTGAATGAAAGTTCTTTTCATACTAGTGACCCTCCAACTATTTCTAAAGACCACAGAAGCTGTTGATAAGAGACTTTCAAGTGTATAAATCCTCCCTTGGTATTAATTGAGGTAGCACATATAGATTTCCTCAATCCATTAAAATGAATGGGTTGTCGAAATATAAGGAAGTTTCAAAGTACTATTCAGTCCATGCCTATTAAAACTGAGTTCAAATAAACAGGCATTGTATCACACAGTACGTAGAGGTTTGGATTGCTACTAATGTGTTTAGGATTGTTGTTGTTATGTGCTATTGACTCAGAGCCAACTTATAGAAACTCTAACAGGGTCCTCAAGGTAAGTAAGATATTTAAAGAGTGGTTTTACCAGTTCGAAACCCACCATGAGTTTCCATGGCTTAGCAGACTTTCGAATCCAGGCATCATGAGTTCTAGTCCAGCATTCTGTCTATTAATTAATTAATTAACTTTAGAGTATTTTTACCCCGCCTTTCTCCTTGGAAAAGGACCGAAGGCAGCTTACAGTGATGAGGGATAATATACAGTCCAGTACAACTGAGACATGTTCAAGTATTTGAGAACAAGGAATTGAGGGACATCTTACAGCATTAATAGACAAACATTACATTAAAGCAACACAGTTATAAGTAGTTCAGTCGTTTTGTTGAACTGGTCCATTACTCTTGAATGCCACCAAGATCTGATGCATCTTGGAAGCAGTGTCTTCTGCCATTGGATTGGGCCCAGTATTCCAGTTAATTCTTTCGCCCAGTATTAACTATTAACTAGACATTGTAATAGACAGGGTACTAGGCCATCAACAAAAAATATTGTGAAAGGTAATTGTCTGTTTTCAAAATAGATATGATTTGATTGACATCCCACCAGACTCCCCATTTGGTTCACAAAACAATGTCTTTTCATTTCTACACATGTGCATGTCACCATCAATGTTAGAACCACTCTGTCAACTGTAATTTGGGCCACTGGCATATTTATGATGAGGCCATTTATCAGTGTTGGTAGTGAAAAGTTTGCAAGCACACTCCTGCTAGAGAGAAATGATTTTCTTGCAGCTTTTTTTTTTGTGATAGACTGTCATCCTGTCAAATTTTATGACACTGTCCTTAAGCTGCTGTAATTGTACATCATGACGATTTGCCCAGAATGAATTTATTACCATTGCATCATGGGTTCATATACTTATATTCTGTCTACTGATGATGCTGCCATTGCTATATCGGATTACTAGAGAGCTTGGAAAATGTATCACTTTCATTTTGTGGAACCTAGAAGAATAAAGGCATTGTGGGGCACAAAAGCATGCCTGCATTAATGTAATCTAAAGTAATCCTCACATTAGATATGAACAACTACAAAGTGTGACAATGTCTTAGTGTAGCCATATTTTCTCAGCCACTTTGCAACTGTCAGCTCTGAAAGCACCTCTTAAAATAGAAGGGTTTGTGCTTTTTTTCAGTTTTCCCGCAAAGCTTCTGCATGTGGGCTATTTCAATCCCATTATTCCCACATTTTCAGGCTCTCATCTTTCCTTTTGCAGTTGAATTGAGCCTCTGTCATTCCTGCAGTCATTAATTTAGCTTAACTGACAAGTGTAAAAATTCTAAAATGAAATGATGGTAGATGCCTTTTAAATTTACCGCAGAAAAATTTCAAGAACAAAATAGAACTAGTCCTGTCCACGGTGGTTGCAACATTTAATGCTCATATCCATCTCAGAATGCAGTTCAGCTGGTTCCTGAAATGTGCAAAGAAATCTTGAGGGGAGGGGGCTCCAATGGGATTGCTTCACTGATGCCAGGGCTCAAAGTAATACAAGACAACTTGGACACTTGGCCCAGAACCCCCCTCATTTATAGGGCACCAAAATCTAGAGATGAATCTGCTGAGGAGTGTTAGAAAAAGAAACAGAATCTCCTGGCCCTGTTCTCTTCCCTTGTTGAAAAGCTTGGGTGTTTTCTTTCTTTTAGAGGGACACCCACATTCTCCACATTTTTATTTCATTTAAGGTGTATATGCCTTAGGGCAGGATAGAAAAGAGATTGTGTTGCTTGCCCCAGGAGCCAAAATTGCTATTTTCAGCTCTGAAAATAGTTTTTCAAGGCACAAGTGGGATGGGATACTGTTCTCCCCCTCCCTATCCTGCAGCCAAATTCATATCCTCAGAAATTGTTCCACATGGCTGGGCAGTCCTAGTGAAGGGCAACTGAGGGAAGGAGAAAGAAAGAATGACTGGATCTGCTAGGGAGGAGTTGGACTTAATCCCTGATTTTCACATGTGAAAGTATATGTAGTTCTGTACAGAATTCCATGTAAACAGTGGCACTAAACCAGTTGTATCCTAGCTGGGAATACAACTCACGGTAAGCACCCAGTGTGGGAAAGCTGTCCTAAACTTCTGTAAATGCACTTGTTGGTGTTGAGTCAATAATCTTGTAATCTATTTTGATGAGCATGTAGATGAGGTGACCATTGGCATTTTTGCCCCTTCCTGCCTAGATGCCCTAAGCACATCCGATTTTGCCTGATTTCGGAAGCTAAGCAGGGTCGGCCCTGGTTAGTACTTGGATGGGAGACCACCAGGGAATACCAGGTACTAGAGTTGTCATTAGTCGGGCCGGTTCCGTTTCGGGTCGTTTCCGTTTTTCGCAAAAATTCGCAAAAATTAGTCGGTTCGTTTTCTCGTTTTTTCATTTTCGTTAGTACTGGTTTTTTTGGGGGGGTCGCGGGCTCCTGGAGGCACCTCTGTGGGGTGGGTGCCTCCTCTGGCCTGCTAGGAATGGAAAGCGGGCTCCTGGAGGCACCCGTGGGTGCCTCCTATCCTCACCCACTAGGAAGGGGAAGCAGGCTCCAAGAGACCCCTCAACATGGGGGTCTCCTCTCCTCACCTGCTGCTGCAAAATGGCATGCATAGCCATATGGATATGCACACCAGTTGCAGACTATGAGACCGGTGCACTGGTACGACCATCCGTCCAGGAGAACCATGACTGGGTCGCACCTGCTATGTCTCACAAAGAAGGGAATCGTACTTGCGTGTAGTGCAATGCAAGTAGATCTGGCTTAGGGTTAAGGTGGGTTAGTGCAAGGGCTAGGGTTAGGCTAGTGACAGGTAAGGTTACGGTGGGCTAGTGGGTTGCACCTCTGGGTGCCTCTCTGACCCACTAAGAAGACAGTCTGTGATGTATGGGTAAGGAGTCAAGAATTAGGTTTAGGGTTAGGGGGCTAGGGCAGGTTTTAGGGGGCTTTTTGGCACATCCCAGAAGTCTCCATGGCCAAGTGGCCATGCGATTGGTGGGATGGCTCCAAAAATTTGCATGGTCGTCCACTCCCACATGGCTGGTCACTCGGCCAGCCCATCATTGCGCAGGTGTAAATAAAATAAAATAAAATAAAATCAATGGAGGACAGAGGAGGAGAGGAGAGACATTTTGTTGCAAGAAAAACCCCCACTGCTACTGTGAAAAATCTGGCAGTTTATAAATTTTCGCGTGTTTCTGTTGTGCTTGTGTGTTTTTGGACCATGATTTCAAAAACAATATTGCGTTCACCGCCCCATTTTGGATCCCCCGCCCGCACCGCATGGCATGGTGACTCGAGTCTGGCTGCCCAGGACGGGATGGAGGCGGGACCCCCCCTCCAGAAACCACCCCTTTGGTAGGTGCCCTGAGCCCTTAGTCAAGCAGGCATTTTTCCGCCTGCTTTTTGGCCCGGGAATGGGTGGGGGAGAGAGTTTAAAACTTTTTTCCTGTGCCGTCCGTGCCGCTTGCTTGCGCTTTAATTTGCGGCGGCCAGCGGCGAGACTGGGCTTGTTGCTGGCTGCGAGCCTGCGGCGAGTCCCACCAGAGCAGCCCAGGACGGAGGAGGGGGGGAGCCGGGGACCTCCAGAAACCACCCCTCTGGTAGGTGCCCTGAGGCACGGCAGGCATTTTTCCGCCTGCTTTTTGGCCGGAAACCGGGTTTTTTTAACCTTTAAAAACTTTTTTTCTGTGCCGCGTGGCATCGCGTGATCTGACTGAAAACTGTGAATAGAATGCTTTAAAAAATATGTTGGGCTAGATGAGCTTTGGGGATGGTCTCTAGTATGTTTCTTCTTCTGTTTATGTTTCCCATTTCCTCCAGTCAACAAGACCCTTGGCTGTACGGCCCATGGATGATGAGTGGGACTGGGAACATGGATTTTACACCAGATGGTGCGGTATAGAAGTCAAATAAATAAACATCAGGAGGCAACAAGTTGGGGGAGGCTGTTGTGCATTTTTTAGCCTTACTACCCCAGTCACTACTACATGGTCTCCTTCTCCCTCTCACCCATTTCTCGTAGTGTGGATGTTTTTCATACTGAAAGAGGCAGCAACAAGTTATGCACATCTGTACCAGGCTGCCTCCCCACAGATTCTCATCCCCATGGATATGACACGAGTACCTCTAATTTAAAACAAAAACAGCTATTGTCAACAAGACTAGATGAAAAATACTCCCGGTACAGGCTAGAAAGGGATGTGGACACTCTGTAAAATAGAATTCTGCCAAGTAAAAATGAACAAGAAAAATAACAGCCCTTGCTAATGCTGCTCTTTGATGTATCTCATTATAAAACCACCATGCTTGCATATACTGGCTAATTTTTAAGCCCTCATTTCAGCTGATTAAAAACTGAATCATCAGGCTTCAAATCACAGATGATTTATCAGCATGAAGGTGCATTCCATTTTTTTTCATCATCCTGCTGTGAGGTCCTGAATTGTAATCAAGAAAAAAAAAGGTAGGAGCAGTATGTCAGTAACATTTTAGTTTACTCTCCAAATGCAAGTCTCTCTCTCTCTCTCTCTCTCTCTCTCTCTCTGTGTGTGTGTGTGTGTGTGTGTGTGTGTATGTCTCTCTGTGTGTGCATGTACCAGTCCCTGGATGCTGTCTATATCTGGATCTATATACATATACATATACATATACATATACATATACATATACATATACATATACATATACATGTACATATACACATACAGTACCATCTCCATCTCTTTATCTCCTTGTGCAGTAAGTTTATCAAACAAGCCATTGTTTAACAAATAGTTATGCCCACAGTTTTCAAAAAAGCCCACGACTGATGACAGTGTCTGTTAGAACAATTCCAATCCTAATCATTTCAGCAAACAATCTAACAGCAAAAAAAATTTCCACTATTTAATTTTTTCTTTTAAAAAACTTTTTTTTAAAAAACAACCAGGTGTGGTTCCAAATAAAAGTCAGAAAAGAAGGTTTGAAATGGAAGTAGGGGGAAGTAAAATGGGACCATTCCAGAGTTTCACCACAGTCAGTGAACGTTTGTTTTCATGGTCACTTTCTCACCAACTCTTTGGGAATCTTGGTGCATAGTGGAAACAGGATTAAGAACAGAATCAGAGCTAAGTACCGAGGCCTCACTGCACTTTTCTAGGGCAATGGACAATAATGTACCTCTGAATTCCTGGATGGCAAGGGGGTTGGACTGGATGGCTCTTGAGGTCTCTTCCAACTCTGTGATTCTATGATTCTATGAATTGAGAACAAGCTGCAACTTATTTTTAAAAATGCAACAAAGAGACACAATAAAATTTTCTATTTGTTGAAAGACACAAAACATGTCATGTATTATCTCCTCAAATTTTCCCCACCTTCTCTCCTTTATGGAGCTTTCCAGTTAGTACATGGCTGATGGGTTTTCAGGTAGCTCATAGTATGTTTACTTCTTCCTCTGTACAGGGAATGGCCCTACTCTTAAATATGCTATATGTTTATTAATATATACCCCACATTTGCTATCAAGATTTTGGGGGAGGGTTAGTGCTTCTGGAGTCAATATGAATGCCCCTGCTTTGCTCGATCAATCAAAATTTTCATTTCCAAATTCTAAACTTTAAAAGCTGCTTTGGTGCAGATATACACAAATACAGAAATGTATACCACAAGTATTTCATGTCTTTTGTACATAAATGTATGAACTGTGGAATGCTTCATGCAAAGGTAGCGGTGGTGGACATCATATAACTACCTTCAGAGTAACAATTGTGGTGGTGAACCTTTGATACTTCAGATGTCTTGGACCAGAACTCTCAGAATTCTAAGCCTGTATTGCCAATGACAAAGAACTGTGGGAGTTGTGGTCCAAAACAAGTGGAGTGCCAAAGGTTCGCTACCAGGTCAAATTCACCCTAGTAGTGAGGCTGGAGAACATGTTAAAATAGTGGTTATTTGGAATTTATTAAGAAATGTGCTGCTTAATTATCACACCATATTGCTTAAAGTACTCTCTGGGCTGTTTACAGTTTAATTATGCAGACTACATATTGCTCCCATTGACAGCAAGCTGTGTACTCATTTTACTGACCATGGAAGGATGGAGTGAACCTTGACCTTTCTATGTGGAATTGAACCTGGCCATGAGCAGACCTTTGGCTGCAGCCATTCCTTTCTAGCTTTCCCATTATTCAATTTTTTCATGCAATGCTTTAGTTGAACTGAATATGGACTTTATAATTCCACTGGATTTTAAGTAATATTATTGTTTTAATTGTAATAGTATCATCACCCATGCAATTTATTGTTTGTTTTCATTGTTTTTATGAGCATCTATTAGATGATGCAGGAGCCACATGGTGCAGGGGTTAAGTTGCAGTGAACCTCTCAAGACTCTGCTCATTACCTGAATTTGATCCCAAAGGGTTCAGGAAGTATGTTCACAACTGACTCAACCTTCCATCCTTCCAAATTGAATACCCAGCTTACATGAAGGGGGGGGGGGACATTGCCTTTCCCTACATAATCAAATTGCAACCCCCCAGGCAGTGCTTTAAGCACTATGGGGCAGTACATAAGCAATACACTTTGCTTTTAGCTTTCCCCTTGGAATGGACAAGCAGTCAGAAAGCAGAAGTTCCTCAGAATCCTTGCTCCTCATTTTAGATTAATCATCTGATTATCTAATGAACAAAAGGAGAGGGTTTTGTCAGAAAGGTCTCTTGCAAGCAGAGTTCTAATAATGATGCACGCTGACCACGTGACAGAGTACACGCTTGAATTAGGGCACCCAAGTTCCTGCCCAACTAAGCAAGCACTCTTTGGCTGGCAAAGTCACTTGATCCTTATCCAGGTCTGCAATGATATTTGTGTATTTCTAGACATACTTGTATGTACTGTTTATTTATCTTGAGAAAAACAGATGGGGAAAACCTTTCACCCTTGGTTGTCTCTGACCTTTGCCAGTCTCCAGCCATTAGAGGTTTACAAGCAAGTTTGTAAAGAGCATAGACTTTGAGGATTTAATCAAAGATTTTGGAGCAAGAAAGGCCAGGAAGGTTCATTCCTGAAGTGAAGAGAACTCTCTTCTTCTCCATTGCTACCAGCTGTTGTCTTTAATTGCTCTTTCCCTGCTTGTAATTGTGAAGCCTCTTTTTAATTTTCACATTTTTACTCCTCAGATGCCAGGTCGAACACATAGGATTTGTGATAGGGGTGCCACTGTATACCATTATGGCCTCTGGACTCTTGGCTATAATCCACGGTCAGCCCAGTAATTCAGAAATATACACATTTAGATTTTACATGTTTGTCCAAAGACAGGGGACATCTCTGGCCTCTAGCATCATAGATCTTAATTTCTGACACATTGTCATTAAGCTCAGATTGTCAATTGCACTGACATTGACAACAAGCTATTATCAGAAGAACAATACTGTATGGTGCCCAGTAATCAAAATACTCTGTTTACTTGATTGTTCCTATTGAAGACAAGTGGAATTTAATAACCTGTATAATATGATCTTCAGAACTACTAGTACTGGAAGGAGCTACAAAGGGAACAAAAATAACAACCTGAGTGTTGCACCTTTTTCTTTGTATATTAATTAGAAATCCAGAATGATAATTAAAATGACTTATTTACCTTATGATCTCACTCAGCACCATGGTTAATTATTTTATTTTATTTTGCTTCATTTTATCTACTTAACAAGATTAACCTTTTGTACTTATGAGGCTTCCAAAACACCATGGATTTGGGTGGTGATTTGAAGGGGCTTCATTTTTCCTCAAGAATGTACTATGTGTGTTTCTGATTAACATGATAGGCCTTCTCCTTTGGAAAGACTAGCACAAGGCTTTTGCTTTAAAGACATTAGATTTGCATACTTGGGATCAGGAGGACATATGGCTAGTGTATACAAAAATATATAAATACAGAGTATCTCTCTGAAGCACCTGACCATTCTAAATCCCCCTGAGCCATTTCACAGATCTAAATGGCAGGAAATGCAGGTTTATCCCCAGATATACACTTGTTAGAGAGCTACAGTCATGCCTGACTGACGGATTACTGCACCTGTATTATACAACATACAATATGATTGAGTTAACAATATGATTGAGACATACAAAATAATGCAGGGCATGAGTAAAGCGGATAGAGGGACATTCTTCTCCCTCTCACAAAATACCAGAACTAGGGGACATACACTCAAATTGAGGGCTGGGAGACAAAAGAATTTTTTTTTAACCCAGCATGTTATTAGTCTGTGGAACTCCCTGCCAGAGGTTGTGGTGATGGCATCTGGCCTGGATGCCTTCAAAAGGGGATTGGACAGATTCCTGGAGGAAAAGTCCATCACAGGTTCCAAATCATGATGGAGATTAGAGATGGGCATGAAACAAACATTTTTTTTGTTTCCATTATTCGTTATTCGTTCCGTTACGTAACAAAATGACTAACGAAAATTGTAATGAAAATGAAACGAAACGAACAGAACCACGAAAATTGTGTTTGTTATGCTTCGTTTTCGTTACTGGCGGCGTGCAATAAAATGAGCTGTTTTAAATGTTAAAAAACACCCTGGACATGCATAAAAATGCAGTGATAATTATTTATACTGTCTGATAATACCTACCGGGGGGGTCCTTAAAAGATGCATTTATATCTTTTCTCAGATTGCTGTATTTTTTTCCTTTAAGGGGAGTTAGGGTACATCGACCCAAAATGGCTCCCAGATGCCTAATATTGATTTCTTGGATATTAAAATGCCCTGGACATCCGTAAAAACGCAGTGATAATGCGATAATTATTTGAAATTATTACCTACCAGGGGGTTGGGGTCCTTAAAATGTTTGTTTTTGTCTTCTCCCATCGTGATATATTTTTCTTTTCCCTTTAAGGATGACAAAACGGATGTCGTCACTCCAGCCACAACATGGAGGCAAGCCATGTGATGGGATCATGTAAATTCTTGGACAATTTCAACCAATAGCATGCCCAGGTGGCAGACTGGGCAGGTCTGGCCACCACAGAAGGCATAAAAAGCTCTGGCAGCCCCCGTCCTCCTTGCAGTCTCCGGTGGTAGTTAGGGTGGGATTGCTGTCTCTGCAACTCTAGCTTCAGTCCTGCAGCCTCCCTGTGTGCCTGTGTGCGTACCTCTCGGTGAGTACCCTCCCCTACCCTGCAGTGCAGTCACTCTGCGGCTGCCTTGCACCCTGGGCAACACCCACCACTGCCTTTGCAGCCTCCCTGCAAACCTAGTCTATACTGTGTCCCTGCCAGCATCAATTTTTTTTAAGTGTTTTCCCTCTGGTCTGGAGCGTTGGGGGACGCCCCTGCACAGAATTGCTTTAAAAATCATGCAAAAAGTTGGTAGAAATGAAAAAAAATGAAAACGAAATGTTTCCAAAAAATGCACAAAAAACGGAAATGAAACGAAACAGACCTCTCAACGACAAACGACAAATGAAATGCCATTTTTTTTAAATTGGTGCCCATCTCTAATGGAGATGTGTAATCTCCAGGCTTAAAACCAGGGTACTTCAAGGGCCAGATGCAGGGGAGGGGTATCAGGAGACAGTTATCTAGTCTGTGCGCTCCCAGACGCATCTGGTGGGGCCACTTTGAGATACAGGAACCTGAACTGGATGGGCCTTTGGCCTGACCCAGCATGGCTGTTCTTATGTTCTTAATACATATAAAACCAAGCTTGGGCAATACCATAAAAGTATATTACCCAGATCTGATCTGGGATGTTGATTGCAGAACTACATGGCTACATCTATTTTCTAGACTACATTACACATTTTCAAACATGAATTAGTCTCAGTCACACATTAAATGGTTGGAAATGCACTTAATAGAATATACTGTATATACCACTTAATAGAATATGTACATGCTCCAACTTGGATTCCTGCACTGAGCAAGGTGTTGAACTTAACAATCTTATAGGTCTCTTCCAACTTCCATTAATCTATGATTCAAAGATTTTAACAGAGTAATCAAATACAGTAATACCTCAGATAAAGAATGCCTCTGATAACAAATTGTTCGGATAACAAATGGAAATTTCTGACTCGGATAACAAATATTCCCTTTGGGCTGCCATGGATAACAATTGTTTCATAATGCCTTGCAAAAAAGTGTACCCAGGATGTATTGCAACATCCATAGTTTGTGGAGGGGCGGGAGGAGTTAGAGTGAGTTTTTTCATTATTTTTTTTGAGCCATTCTAGATGTGTTTTGCTCAGGGATTTGAACCTTTTGAACTTGGTAGGGAGCTAGCTTTTATTAATCGTTGCACTGCTTTTATTTGCATTTTTGGTGGGAAAAGGCTAGAGTAGTCATGCCTCTTTCTTCTGTCCTTGTTTACATTCTTTTCCATTGCTCTGCAGGCAAGAACAGGCTGGATTTCTCTTGCTGCTTATGTTTGTCTGTTTGCATTTTCCACATTGTACCTTGGACAGGAATAGGGTGGGGGTAGTCTTGCTAGTTGCTCTTGTCCATGTTTGCATTGCACTGCAGGGGAGGTGTTCTGGAGGGGGTGTTCAAGCACCTTTAAAGTGTACTTTATAAAGAGGTCTAGAACTCCCCCTCCAGCTTTTTTACCTTTTCTTGGACCTCTGGAACAGATTAATTGGTTTCAAAGGGGAACCCTGTTTTGGATAACAAATTTTTCAGGTAACAAATTGCCTCTAAGTATGAATTAAATTTGTTATCGGAGGCATCACTGTATACTAAATAAAGCTGTTTAGCATTTAGCAGGTATTCAACCAGTATGATTCTGCTAATCAGTTTTTAAATTTTAAAGGATATTGAGGATATAATGCAACATAAACTATACTTGTGCTCATTGTACCTTTGACTGTAATGTGATTCTCTTCCTCTTCTTATTTCACTTTAAAAGCAGTCACATGTGACACACTCTCATCTCCTTGCTGAATAGTGTTAATTGGGAATATTATTTAATGACTCTTTTGCTTATTAACTTGGCTAAGGAAATTCTTAGGTGGTGGGGAAGCCACTTTCAGACAGTTAAAGAGCTGCAATGTTCACAAGTGATTATTTTGAGGAGGAAAGGTTGAGAAAAGGATAAACTATTGCAAAACTGCCTGCCATTTCCTAAGTGTTGTCAGAAAGACATATGATAGGTCCAATTTGAGTAATAAAATGTTCTTAGGAAGCAGCACTCTGTTTTGACTGTATTCCGTTGACATCTCTGCTTTCTGTTGTTTTCCTTTTGTGTTTCTATTTTTCTTATCTTTTCTTTTCTTTTTTAGCAAGGCCTAATTAAGGTTGGTTTCCTTTGTGGCATCATAAAGTACCCTCTCTGCCTAACCTAAGCAGCACAGAGGCTGCTCTGCATTTGCTCTTGCGAGAATGATGTGCCAGAGTGAAATTGGAAATGTCTCATTGAATCATATATAGCAACATCTTTCTAGAAATAACAGTGTGACTACCTGACATCCAAAGTGAGAGGAAAGCGCAGATGTAGGGAAGAAGTGGAGATTGTCTTTTCAGTACATTTATTACTACAGTTTGCTTTGCTTTCCAAATATTCTAAATATCCCTGGAACTCACAGGAAAACTACACTTCTATATCAAGTTTTTGGAAATAAATATATTAACTGTTTTTGCATCAGAAAAGTAGATGCCATTTTGTGGCCCAAAAAGTTCATAATTGTTTCAATATAGCCAATAATTCACATTATACCTTTTAAACAATTAAACATAATTTACAAGAGTAACTTCATTTTAGGTGGTTGGTTGGTTGGTTGGTCGGTTGGTTGGTTGGATCTTTCTTTCTTTCTTTCTTTCTTTCTTTCTTTCTTTCTTTCTTTCTTTCTTTCTTT
>JAHTLZ010000204.1:43654189-43673142 GCA_023846285.1 Phrynocephalus versicolor
TTTCTTTCTTTCTTTCTTTCTTTCTTTCTTTCTTTCTTTCTTTCTTTGTGAGGGACTATATCTATTAGGAAAGTTCCTTCTGTATAGGAAAACTGTGGCAGATATGGATTTTGTAAAGCTCCAGATATAGCATCACTGGCATCTGGATTTGATATATCATGATATATATCCAGTCTAGAATATTTTATGTTTTAGATCATATATTTGAATTTGAAACAATGGACCATGGCTGATGAATGCAATTACTAAAAACCATTTAGTTTGAACTGCCTCAGGCTGTGATAGCCAGTTTACCAGCTGCATTTCATGCATCCGTTCACTCAAGGCTCTGTGCTTTGCCATGCCAATATGATAAGTACAGACAGTCAAAAAGCAGTTGTCTACCTTATCTGCAATTAGGAACATGACAAATAGGATCATACTGGCACATCACTGGAAAAATGAAGGGATACCTACAAATGAAGAAATATTTAAGAAGATTGTGGAGTGTGGGAACGGACAGACTTTGAAGATTAAAGGGAAGGAAGATTCAGAATATCTTCAAACATGATATCTGTTCTATCAGTGGTTAGAAAAGAGAGGTAGAGGCCGAGGCCCTAATTGGTACTAACATAAACAGAACCCAGCACAAATTGATTTATTAATAGAAAACTAATTAAATGTTTTTAAAAGTATACTAAATGAAGTTATTTTAAGTGTTGTTAAGACTTCAACCAGTATAATTCTTCAAATCACTTTTTAAATCAGCCCTCCTCCATACTAGTAGTTCCTAATTATCATTTTTAAACCTTGTAAATGTCTCAGTTGCAATAAGAGAACAAATAGCAAAATTATTAGATGCAAATGATTATCTGTTAAGAAATCGCCATATACATAATCTGTTATGCATCCCCTAACTGGACACTGGAACCCTTACTACATTGGTCCAATCACTGGTAATCTTAGGGTTAGATTACAGCCGTGCTCTCTCTTTGGACCTGTTGATGAGGCTACTTCCAAAGCTTCAACTGATCAAGAAAACAATGGCCAGACTACTAAAGGGGTGAGGTGATATCACCATATATGCCCCACAGTGGCAGTTCTGCACTGGTTACTGGCTCGCCTCCAAGCCCTAAATAGTTTAGGACCTCGGTCACTTTCAGAGCACTTTCTTTCATAGAGAACTGCACAAACTATCTGCTCCTCACAGGCAGATAGGGCTTTGACTCTGAGGGAGGTATAAAAAGCAAAAACAAAGAAACAGGTCTTCTCAGTGGTAGCCCCTTGCCTGCCGAATTCCTCTACCCTCTTATCCACCTGGCTCCCATACTGGGTGTGTTTACACACACATTAAAGACCTGGCTATTTAAGCAGGCTTTCCTTGAGTCTGGGACACAGCTCTAGTGTTTGTACCTCAGTCTAGACTTATACTGCCTCTGCCCTTCAATGAATTGTTTGTTGCATTATTGTCTATATTGTTTATACTTTAATTAGCTTAATTTGGTTGTTTTCTCATAATGTTGTCTTATATTTTTTATTTATTTATAAACTTAAACATGTTTTTAAAAGTAGTTCTTCTAAGCTCTAGTAATCCCATTTTGTGACTGGTGGTAATGGGCTTATATTAAAGTTTGTATGAAGTCTTGATAGAATTTTGTTGTGCAGTTCTAAAAACGGTATCAAGTTTAGACCTAAATCAGAATCCAAAAGACATGGCTGTTTTTTGAGCAGGACTGGTCCCACAAGCTTTGAGAGAACTCTTTAGGAGAGGGCGAATTACTTTCACTTTGGTCTTGAGTCAGTGTCATTCTCTGAATTTTTTTTTTATTTTTCTTATTTTTTGCATCAGAAAAGTAGATTTTACAGGCAAGCACTGGTACACATATGTTTCAGTGATACTGAAGGGCCCTGGTTCATGCAAACATAGTGGGGTTGGAGGCATTCAGTCAGATTTGAATGTGTACTAAACAGAGAGGTATGAAAACACCTAACAACTTAGGAACATCCCCTGTGTAGCTTACAAAACAACACCAAACAATTTTTGTGATATATTAACACTATACATTTCCAAAGTCTTGGTGCAGAGGAAAAACTGTTATGCTGCACTCTAGTTTACAAAGAAAAATTGAAGTGAGATAGCTAGAGGCATTTAGCTTCCCAAATGAATAATATATAATGCTGAGTAAGCAATGTCCTTGATTTCTTTTACTACTGTGGTCAGTGAAAAATACATTAAGTGAACAATCCTATTGTAATGCCAGAGACACCTATGTGGACATTGCACTCTAGTATTTCCCAAAATCTGTTGGGCCCCTGCCTCTAGGGCAGGTAAGTAGAAAGGTCACTGCTTTCAGTGACTGCTCCATCCATAGCAAAGCACTTCCTTCTGTTTTATTTTAAAACAATTATCCATTGCTTGTATTCGTGCCATTCCTTCCTTTCTTCTGTGGCATTGCACACACCCTATTGGGCCATCTTACTTCCTCTGATATCAGAGTTCTGACAGTGGGGAGTAAAGAAATATGGATATTTCTGTAGGAGCTGGATCTATGTACAAGATTAGAACTGACGTTTTGATGTCAGAATTCTGTCTCTATTCTCAAAATGGGAGATCCTATGCCTCCTTAGATCCTGTCCTTGGTAGTATAAGATTATGATGTAAAATAGCAAATCAACAAGTCTTTAGTGTTTCACATGTTTATGTCATTTGAAAAATCAAAGCTGATTTAACTGGAGGGCACAAGTGACCAATGGTCTGCATGCAGCACCCCCCAAAAGTCCCCTATACTCTGCTGAAAACTCCAAAATATATTTTTCTTGGAAATGGCCCTTTGTGATATTCGGAGTGGGGGAGGAGGGTTTATGGAGAATTTCACTACTTGTTCAACCCCTCTGACCTGTAGTAGTAGGCCCAGAAGGAACTGTCTATCAAAACCTGAAGTGACATTTTCAGTGACATTTTGAATGAACGCTAAAATAGGCCAGAGACACTTAATATATAGTCAGCTTGCCCAATAACACCCCATAAAGGTTATGAAGAGCTTTCTAAATATTTTTTTAAAACTTGGGGATGTCAGGAGCATGGAGGGTCAGTAGTATTGGGAGGAACTGTAGACACCCAAAGTCCAGTAGGGAGCACATATATCTCCCTGATGTCTGGAAGTTGCCTGGTCATGCTATAGAACACAAATGACTGCTTCCACACATCTTTTCAACTGAACATATATGTAGGGTTGAGGGCTTAGGGGTGCTGTTGTCTAGACATTTACTTCAGCAAGCCACACTTAAGAAAGTGATGTTGTGGAGAATTTTTCACTTCCATGAGTTTCACCAAAGGAAGGTAGCCTGCTCTTGTCAGCCACATTACAAATATATCTGGAATGGAAAATATATTATTTGGAGTCGTTATCAGTCTGCATGCTATAGCAAAGATTATATAAGTTAGTGCTGCTTCATATGCTTACAGCTGTGCTTTTTTTTTTTTTTTACTATTCCTTCTTTTTAACTGCCCACTCTTTGCTAAAGTCAATTATTGTATTAATACAGTTATTCCTTTTCCTCCTTTATGATAACCTGGTGAGATAGGATAGAGTAAGGAGTGATAACTAATAATAATAATAATAATAATAATAATAATAATAATAATAATAATAATAATAATAATTAATAATAATAATAATAATAATAATAATAATAATAACTTTATTTTTATGCTGCCTTTCTCCCCAAAGGGACTAATCCCAGGTTATCTAACATTTTTTATAAGTTGTATTGAATCTTGATTCTGGAATAGCAGCTACGTATCAATGTGAGTAAGGATCATTTAGACAAATGCTTAGCATGTCTTTAGCAGAGACACTTGTCTGGATGCTGAAAGATGAGTTTTCCATAAAATGTGATACCCTAAAAGGAAGAAGAAGAAGAAGAAGAAGAAGTCTTTATTGGCCAAGTGTGGTTAGACACACCCAGAATTTGTTTTGGTAAAAATGCTCTCTCTACATAAAAGTAAATATAAGAATCATATAGTCAATAATAAAAACACAGAACAATACTACAATATAACCTATTATTTAAAAAGGAAGAAGAAATGTAAAATTTAATTATGCAATAGTTTTATAGCACTTGGAAAGAAACTATCTCTATATCTAGTTGTCCTAGTATGCAATGCCCTAAAACGTCGCCCTGAGGGTAACAATTGAAACAGATTGTGTCCAGGATGTGTGGAATCTGTATATATTTTCATCGCCCTCTTTTTAGCTCGTGTGGTATACAATTCCACAACAGATGGCAAATTAGTAGCAATATTTTTTTCTGCAGTTCCAATTATCCTTTGAAGTCTATATCTGTCATGTTTAGTTGCAGAGCTAAACCAGACAGTTATAGAGGAACAGATAATAGATTCAATAACACCTCTATAGAATTGAATCAACAGTTCTTTTGGCAGTCTAAACTTCCTAAGTTGACGCAGAAAAAAACATTCTTTGTTGTGCTTTCTTAATAATACTTTCAATATTAGATGACCATTTTAAATCTTGAGATATAATAGTACTTAAAAATTTAAAGGACTCCACTATTGACACTAAGTTATTTGATATCATAAGAGGTGGCTGTATAGAACGAGTCCTCCTAAAATCCACCACCATTTCAACAGTTTTGCATGTATTTAATTCAAGATTATTTTGAGTACACCATAAAACTAGTTGTTCAATCTCTTGCCTATAGGCAGATTCATCATTGTCTTGAATGAGACCAATCACCGTAGTGTCATCTGCAAACTTCACTATTTTAACAGAGGAATCCTTTGAGGTACAATCATTAGTATATAAGGAAAACAGAAATGGAGAAGCCCTGAGGGGCTCCTATGCTGACCTTGCTAATATCTGATATAATTTTACCTAACTTCACCTGCTGCTTTCTATCTGTTAGGAAGCTTAGGAACACAAATCTTTAATGAGACTGAGACATGAGGCATGCAAACAAAGCTACACTAACAAAAGCAACCTAATTTGCCAAAGCAGAAATTCATGTTAGAATAAACAGAGAGATTTCCCCCCCTCTTAACAGAGTTTCCATTCTAATGACATACTAATTTTATTGCCTAAGAGGTTCTTACACTGCTGTGCTTTGACTGGATCATTGCTGTAGGAGAGTCTAGTTCAAATTGTCTGCAAGGACATATTTAATTGTTTAGATTTCTGTCAAACTTGTTCAGGCTTCTATTTCCAACAGGAAATTACTGCACAGGAGGGTGAGAGCTATGGCAGATGGCAATACAGAATGATTTTAAGAAACAAATCCCTGACACACTGCAAATGGCACAGAGGGTACCATGAAGAAACTAAATCTGAATTTCTTGAGCAAATGGACATGCCTTAAATATATGATCTCAAGACCAGAGAGTATAAATTGCATTACTGTGATAAGACATGTGGGAGGAGAGGTCACCCATCTGTAAGAAGCAACATTTGGGGCATAGGCCTTAGCGGTGTAACGATCGGACACGTATAAAACTGATTTTCAGCTAATGAGCATCAACCAGTGCTCTCCTTTGGGGAGCCAAAGGAATACCTGATTAATAGGGCTGTGACCTGGCTTAAGATACCTTAGCCTGTTAAGTCAAATAAATGATTTAGGAAGAGAAATCACATTCTAATAACATCATACATTTTGCATTATTAATAATATACAAGAAATAGGTGGAGATGTGACATTCTCTGTACTGTTTATTCAGTCCTTTTTCCCTGTCCATGCCACGCTGTCCTGGCCTCGCAAGAAAAAATGGTGAATTGATTTGGTTAGGAGCAGCATATTCCTAGGGTTTTTTTTTCTTAATTAAGAAGAGATAATTGATGGTATGCTAAATAAATAAACAGGGTTTTCAATAGTCGTTTGAATGTAACTCAGTGAATTGAAGGATATTTCTTCCCTTTCCCAAGACCAAGATATCACTCTTTCTCTAACGATTTTGACAAAACCTCTGAAGTAGTAACAACAAAGTTCTTGAAAGAATACATATCGATTTAACACAGAAAGCTTTCTTCTTAGAAAAGTAGTGCATCCTGATATTTCCTAGTCCAATTGATTTAGTATTCCTTTCTGCAGCCTTCTCTCTCTATTTTGTTTTTTTTCTAGCAGTATACTCAATAGCCTTTTATATTGGTTTCTTTCATCAGTCCCTTGATGAAGAGGGTTTTCCCGGAATTAGAGGTGCCTGTTTTATTGTTTTATAATGAACTAGAACTTCGATAGAGAACTAAAGAAATTATATGTAATTCCATAGACTTTTATTCTTTCTTTGCATTTCTGGTGTCCTTTTAGTTTGCCCAGCTCAATTATTGATCAAACCATTCCCTTTCGGGGTTTTCTGCCAATCTGGACAGAAATCATATGACACCCTCAATACCTGTATTATCCCAATAGATAAGGACGTGAAACAAAATGAATTTTTGATTGCAGCTTGTACTTCTTAGCACGTACAGACTGTGACCCAATATTCCCAGTGATCTCTGACTGCTAATAAGCTGGCCCTACTAATTATTAATCAGTTGTAGAAAATGGCTAGATAGCAATTAAGAACCAGAAAGTCATACTGAAGAATGCTGGGGAAATATTATCTATGCAAATTTATGTAAGGAAGCTATTAAAAAGGTAGAAAATCTGCAGTAATATATAATTTTGAACAGGTAGGGGGCAAAAAGAAGGAGTCATTATACTGTATTGATGTTCATAGACATAATCAGAATGCATATTTGTTAATCTTTATTAATACAAAACTTGGTTTTAAAAATAGAAAATCTATACATTAATACATTACTTTGATAATACTGTACAATATTTTACATATAGAAAGATCAGTGATCTGTAAGAAAGTGCTTCCACAAAACAGGCATTTTCTCTTCATGAACTATCTGTCCTGTATTCATTCAGTTCTTCCCATATTTTTTTTGAAAAAGAAGTATCAAGTGTCTACGTATGCTAAGCAGCGTAATAACCAAAGAAAGTTCTTTACAACATGATGAGGCACAAGGTATGACAAAATTTCATGCAGCTACATAATCAATTCAGTGCTTTCAATGCTGTAAGGAAAAAAATTCTATCAAACAAAAATGGCTGTAGCATGTAGATATTAAATGTCTGAATTTGAACTATGTCAACAGCCATAGATTATGCAACCAATATTATATAAAGTTAGTAAATCAAAATCAGAGATACTACAAGGCAGGAAACTCTTCAGTCAAATAAGGATGGGGTTCTTTTTAGTGCTTGAAGTCCAATTTTTCTCTTCCTGAATAGTACTATCAGTGGAAAATTCCAGGCTTAAAACAACTTGGCAATTCCAACTGCAATTGCAGCAATTACTGAAAAAAATACATTTAGGTAAATCCCATGCATAGAGTATGTATAATGTACCTGATATTCCCAAAGTACTATTTACCTCATGTACTTAAGATGTGGTGTAACTTTTGCTTAATATGTCTGACGACAAAAGCAGCAATACCAAATTAGGCAAGTTTTAATGAAATCACTGAGGCCAAGATCCACATAATATGCCATATGTAAATATTAGCTATATGTAAATGTACTTTCTTCCCTTAAACAAAAATCTTCCACAAATAGAGACCAGTATGCTATTGGAGATTTACCTCTGTAGAAAAGTAATTATGTAAATCACAACAGTGAACTGGTCCTAATTAATTAATTGCTGCTTGCATATCTGGACATCTGCCAGTTGTATAGAACAAGAAATGTGACTGGTCATTCATTCATTACTGATAATTCACCACTGAGATTTATATATTTAAAAATAATTAATAATTCCATGACACCGAGTTTATACTGATATATAGCAACCCTTCTAAGTATTTTCTTTGTTTACAGCAGTGGTTCCCAGCATTGGGTAATCCATCTTTCTTGGACTGCAATTCCCACAGCCAGCCAGCTGGTGGTGAAGGCTTCTTGGAGCTGAAATCCAAGAAGATCTGAATTGTCCAAGGCTGGGACCCACTGGTATAGTTTTCAGAAGTCGTTTGCCATTCACTTTTTCTGGGGTTGCCCTCAGACTGTGTAGCTTGCCGGAAGCCACACAGGTTGATTCTTCTGCTGAGAGAAATGCTCTCCCACACAGCCAGATACCTAACTCACTGAGCTGTCAATCCCCAATAGGTTTCTGAGCATATTTTCCACCTATGATCTCCTAACATTGACAAATACAGTGGTACCTTGTATAAAGGAATTAATTCGTTCCAAATGAAATTATGTTAAGCAAATTTTCCTTTATACAAATTCCCATAGGAATGCATTGAAAGCAGAGTAATCCCATTTTTATGTTGTACGGATTTTCCCCATAGGCAATTATGTTAAGCAAATTTCCCCTATCTCTGGAATTTTTTATGTTGTACAAATTTTCTGTTATACAAGCTGTCTGTTATACAAGGTACCACTGTAGTAGCAAAAAATCTATGTTTGGCATTATGAGAGAATTTAGTCTAAGTAGATAGCTCAGCTAACAAAATCTTAGGTCTATGGAGAAAGGTTATTTATTCTATGATTAAACAAGGTATAACCTCACATCATTTTGCCCCAGACAGTCTACAGAACTTTTCCATTTAGCAAACAAAAATCTGACTAATTAGCAGACACAAGAAGACTTTCCATTTGCTTCTCTTCCAGTGATATGCAGGAGTCCTTATGAAATGCAGAACACCTGTTCACTATCAAGAAATCTGGATCTGACATGAGATATGACTTGATTATCACCGTATGAACATTCTTTGGACACGTCCTTCAAAATCTTCACTTCTGAAGTTTCAAACCATTTATTCTCTTCTCAGAACTGAATGCATTCCAAGAAAGCGATTCCCTGATAGTAAAATCATTGCAGGATTCCTAGATGTCCGCATCAGCTGTTAGCACTGCCAAGATTTTAAAAATATATAAAATAAAGATATGAAATGGCAAATATTACTTAATACTACAATTAAATTAAATTAAATTAAATTAAATCAGTTCAATACAGTATCTAGGTCATTAAAATTAGAAAGGTGTAACTTCATTTTTGCAGCTTGGCTATGCATGTTAGTTGGAATTATTCTTTAAATCTTACATATTTTCAGAACTTTAAAAAAAAAACGAAAAAGCAACCCATTTTTCATATGAGAAGAATGATGGTAATAGGACTGACCAAAAATAATGAATGACTTATTTTAGCAAAGTGGTCTCTTAGTAAAAGTGCACACATTGCAGGTCAGAGATTCCAATGTTATTTTCCATCATGAATGATGGAAATCTAAATCTAAATCTCCACTGAGCCATTACGCTCTCCACGTGGCCTTAGTCAAGTCACACTCCCTCCGCCTGGCCTATCTCACATGGTTGCTGTGAAGATCAAATAGAGACAAATACTGTTCTACTCTTAAATTCATTGCAAGAAAGGTGGGATAGACACACAGCTAATAAATAAAATACTGTACTTGTTGTAGTCTATTGCTGGTAATTTGCTGTAGAACTGTGCAAACATTTATACAATAAAGAATGATTTCTTGAAATGAATTATCCTAAGCACATAATCAGTGATTGGATTTACACTTAAACTTAAGCTGCATGTTGCTGTAGAGAGGCGGGCATGATTTTAATAAAGCAAGAGTCACATGTGCTACCTATCCTGTTCCTCAGAAACATCCTTTACATCTCCTTACCCCAAAGAAATGGTTGAAGAGCAACAATTGCTTTTCCTTCACCTTTCTTCATTGCTGGAAGAACTACCCAGCCCTGCTCTGAATTCAACTCTCTGTTTTAACTACAGCTAAAATGGGGATTGAAACTCTCCTGTAATCCTTCTTTTAATATAAGAGCATTCATATGCATACGAGATTTTCCTATTAATTAAAATGAATTGTGCATCTCCCAGGAGAAACCAACCTTACCTGCTGGCTGATAAGGTCTTCCTGCCTACAGTCTGGGGTGCTGCTGGCTCACAGTGGAAAAATCTTTTTATCCACCAACATCTATCGAACACTTCAGGTAAACCTGCGTAAATGAATACAGACACAGTTTCAGTGACTAAATGAATAATATAAATCCAAGGCCACAAAACGGCATTTAATTTTAATGAAGCAGCAATACCACAGGAAAACAAAGCCTGCTTAAACCTCACTGAAAATGTATGGAAATTAAATGCACAGCTGAAAACACTAGTACAAATTACTCTCATAAGCACACTCAACTTTTTTGAGTTATCGCTAATAATTTTAATAAAGCCACAATACCGTTGAGGTGTTTGTCTTGGTCTGAGAAGGTCACGGGTTCAGAACAGCAAGATGAACTGTTTGAAGAAATACTGGCATCAGAATTCAGTCGGGCTGTACATGAAAAATAATTTTACACTTCATTAAGAAAATGGGAGGAAATACTTCTCATGTTTCACAACATTAAAAGCATATTTTTAAAACAGCAGCTTGTTTGCAGTTCAATTTGTCTTCACTACAATCCAACAATATTTCATGTGCTAGAATGCAAAAAAAGAATGCAAAAAAAAAAAACAGACAATGGAGGAAGCAAATAGCATCAAATGAAAAGAAATAAGACTTTATTATCATAATTAAAATTATTTTAAATAAGACTGGAATAAGCATCATTCTTTTAGAATTAAAGTTTCTCCCTCAGGACTCAATAAAACAAATGCAGAATCGGGTTTAGAAGAAACAACTCTTCCTGAAGAGGTAATTATGGAGTTTGTGCTGGTTTCAGGAAGACAATATCTGTAAGCCTGGCACTTGTATATACTGGCATATGTTTACAACTGTTCAGGAAAGAGTATTCACAGAAAATGTATATTAGTGTCCATTTAGCTAACAAAACCCACACCAATGTTGTGATGAGCTGTATGAGTGTAAATTCATCATTTTACTTCACAAAGCCAAACCACAGAAACATGTTTTCCATCAATGCCTTGAAGTGGGCAACAGTTACAAAAGTTATGATATTTATAAATGGGATGAATGTAGGGGCACTGAAAACATGGCTGCCCCATTTTGCAGTCTAAGGCAGACAGGGGTACAATATCTTGCTTAATTGCACCATGCTCCCCTCAAAGGCCAAGTTTGACACAACCGGTTATATCCCCTCCCCACAAAAGCCATCATGAAACTCCAAAAACAGTTTCCATTCTGCTTCTAAATGCTTCTAGGATTAGTTGTTTCACAGTAAAAACTGGGGTGTTCAGGGCCCCATGCTTCAAATCCTCAACAGTGAACTAGAGGTGGACATCCAACAATATTGTATATGTATGTGCTTTAACAATATCTACATACACCAGGGACTGGTGTAGTCCCAGAGGGTTCAGGGGGAAGAAAATCAATTTCTAGACATCCCAGTGTTGTCCACCATATCTAGGAGCAGTTCCAAACCAAAAGAGGAAAATCATAACATATATAACCACATTGTTCAATCTGTCACATTCTCTGGAAACACACATTTTCTAGAATCATGTCAACCTCCTTCAGACCATAAGAAAAAAAGGCATGAAAAATATCCAGATGGAAACTTACTTCGGTAATACTGGTTCTTGGCCAGAAGACAGCCAGCTGAGGGCACAGCTGCCATTGCAAAGGTACTGCTGAATATCAAAAGTCGAGAATTGTGGAAGGACACCTGGAGGTCAAAAGAAAATGTTCAATGTTTATGTTCATTTTCTAACCACACTAATGCACACCAACATGTATTTCTCCAGGGCACTGTATAACAATAATTATAGACCTTAGACATTGTAGGTTGCAATTTCCTGTGGTAAACAAAGAATTCTTTCCTATTTACATCTTTCCCTTATGTGACCCAAGTCCTGAAATTTATGTTCATTATATGAAAATGCACCCCTCAGGTTACACAGCTATAAGATCCTATTTGCACCTCATCAATTCGCAATGCATAAGTAAATAAATTATCCTGCAACTTTTGGAACCGTTCTAAAGTCAGAAGATGGGTACGCAGAAAGAAGGAGCTTAGGAAGAGCACAAAATCAACACACCAAATCAGTTATTGGTCTATTTAGACTCTACACTGCAACACTGTCTGATTTGGTTGGGAGTAGTTTTCGAGGATTGTTCACACCAGTTGCTAGGTACATATGTCCAGAATGAAAACTGGCACTTTTTCCATGTAAAACCTATGCGCCACTGTTGAGGTATGCGGGAGCTGAATATTTTGTTAAATTGTTCCGATGAATTTAACCAAACAATTACTTTTCAGGTCAGAGAAAATTCATAGTGTTCCAATCAGTGCTTATTTCCGAAAGAGAGGTACTGCAGCTCTGGGGATAAAGTGACAAAACAAGGCAAATCAAGGATATTTGTCTGTAACCAGAGTAGCTATGGAGCTGGTTAGAATCCTCCTATAAGCCACTGAGGTTTATTTCACTGTTGTGGTGATGGTAGGCTTAAAAATGCTGGCATTTAAATAGAAGCACCCAGAGGCAGTTGGAACGGATTTTAGAATTAGTGAAGCCTGTTAGCTTAGCCTATTGTAAATACTGCAAATATTAATGTACATACTAGCTCTGTTGTTAGCTGATATCTGAAGAGACTCTGTAAACAAAGGCCAGAGGAGATTCCAGCCAGATGCAAGTGAGATTTGATTGGTCTGTAAGCAACATGTGATTGTTGTTTCCCATGCTTGTGCACAGTCAGAAGGAGAGAAAAAGGACTTTTTAGAGGATTTTTGTCTGTGCATGAAGTCAAGATTCCTGCTTAATAATGTAGGTGAAAGGGATTTAGAGGGGCCTACGCCTCAGGCCCTATAAGTTAGTGTAGAAATCATTCTTTGTTATGTTTCAGAGAGAAGTAATATTTTTGTAACCTCCAGTAGTTTTAATAAATATATTTTTGATTATAAAGACAGTGGCTTGAAAGTGGTTTTTTGTAAGTTTAAGCTCTGAGCAATAGAGGAATCAAAACAGGAATACACTAGAGCAGAAGCAGAGGGACAACTGAAGCTCCTGTGAAAGATGATACACCTGGAAATTCTCCAAGCTAACCTTGCCAGACTCTATTTATTCCCAGCCATCCAACAGAGAAATCATTATGAGTCCAGACCGGGCAAAAGGACATTACTTCTTAGGCTGTTTGCATTCTAGAATTCTCTACCTTTTTATTTTAGATAGCTACACTGAGTGTTCATTGCAGTTAAGCCTGATATTTAAGATGAATAACTGACTCTGTTGCACAGGCTCTAGCTGGGTAGTTTAAAGTCGAGCTAGGGACTTTATCCCAAACATGTTCTTGTTTAGAGATGGGCACGACTTAGCGGTATTTCCGTTTCCGTTTCCGTTACTCGTTTCCGTTACTCTACGGAAACGGAAACGGGAATTACTCCGCCAGACTTCGAGCTCGAACCGACGAACGAACAATTTGGTCTGATTTGTCGTGCTCGTTACTTGCATCGCGCGATCGCGCGCGATGCCAAGCGGCACAGAAAAAAAGTTTTTAAAAGTTAAAAAGCCCGGTTCCCGGCCAAAAAGCAGGCGGAAATATGCCTGCCGTGCCTCAGGGCACCTACCAGAGGGGTGGTTTCTGGAGGTCCCCGCCCGGCCTCCCCCCCTCCTCCGTCCTGGGATGCTCTGGTGTGGTGGTGGGACTCGCCCGCCGCAAAAAGCCCAGTCTCGCCGCCGGCCGCCAAAGCGCAACCAAGCGGCACGGGCGGCACAGGAAAAAACTTTTTTAAACTCTCCCCCGGGTCTCCCCCCCACCCATTCCCGGGCCAAAAAGCAGGCGGAAAATGCCCGCTTGACTAAGGGCACTCACTCAGTAGGGCACCTACCGGAGGGGGGGTTTCTGGTCTGGAGGGGGGGGTCCCGCCTCCCCCCGTCCTGGGCAGCCGGACTCGAGTCGCCTCGTCGCCATGCCATGCGGTGCGGGCGGGGGATCGAAAATGGGGCGGCGAATGCAATATTGTTTTTGAAATCGTGGTCCAAAAACACACAAGCACAACAGAAACACGCGGAAATGTATGAACTGCCAGATTTTTCACAGTAGCAGTGGTTTTTTTCTTGCAACAAAATGTCTCTCCTCTCCTCCTGTGTCCTCCATTGATTTTATTTTATTTTATTTTATTTACACCTGCGCAGTGTGCAATGATGGGCTGGCCCAGTGGCCTGGCCAGCCATGTGGGAGGGGACGACCATGCAAATTTTTGGAGCCATCTCACCAATCGCATGGCCACTTGGCCACTGAGACTTCTGGGATGTGCCAAAAAGCCCCCTAAAACTTGCCCTAGCCCCCTAACCCGCTAACCCAAATCCTTGACTCCTTACCCATACGTCACAGACTGTCTTCTTAGTGGGTCAGAGAGGCACCCAGAGGTGCAACCCAATAGCCCACCATAACCTTACCCGTCATTAGCCTAACCCTAGCCCTAACCCTAATCCACCTTAGCCCATAGCCAGATCGACTTGCATTGCACTACACGCAAGTACGATTCCCTTCTTTGTGGGACATGGCAGGTGCGACAAGAGCCTTGTGTAGGGCAGGTATGACCCTATGACTCTCACTGGTCTCACTGCCTGCAAATGGTATGCATAACCATATGGTTGTGCATGCCATTTTGCAGCAGCAGCAGGTGAGGATGGGAGACCCCCATGTTGAGGGGTCTCTTGGAGCCTGCTGCTGCTGTCCCCTTTATAGCGGGCCGGCGGAGGCACCCACCCCACAGAGGTGCCTCCAGGAGCCCGCTACCCCCCCAAAAAAAAACAGTATAACGATAACGAAAAAAACGAAAAACGAAACGACTAATTTTTTCCGATTTTTCGCGAAAACGGAAACGAAACGACTCGGACCCTAGCCGAAAAAGAAAACGAAAACGAAGTTTTTTTCCTGAGTCGTGCCCATCTCTATTCTTGTTTTCTTTCTTTTAATGTATACAAGGATATGTAATACAAGTGCATGTATATGATATGTATGTATTAGATCTACATGGACTTGCTGTCACCCTTTATTTGCAGAATCATTTTTTTTTTACCTGCTATGGTTGACCATTTATGTTCCAGAGTAGATGGGTGCCAAACACACAGCACTCTAATTTTATTAAGCACTTGGGCTAGCCAAGTTAATGACTGGGGACACTAAGAGGACATTTTGCACATTCCCAAATACTTGTTTTGGTAAGCAGGTCTTCTGGCTGGGCGACAGGAAGCAAGTAAGCAAGCTGGTAGGAGCTGGTGCCTAGACACTGGACATCCAACACATTTCCAGTGCTGATGACACTGCACTATGTCAGGTCCCTGTCCTTTATTTTCCACATTTTGTCCTACTGATTTAGAAACATACAAATGCAAGTACTTTCAGGAAACCAAAAATAAATCTCTTTAGGCCACCTGTTTTGGGTTGTTCAGACCTGATTGTATGCCAAATACTTGTTTACAAATTGGAGATCTCTTAGCATTCACATGTAATACTGAAGATCAGAACATTTTGCCAATATAACACTTTAGCTTGGGGGGGAGGCAATCAGTACAAACTGCAAAATACTTTTAGAGTCTACAGCTCAGAGACACAATACCGAGAGGCAAGTACTGGATTATACATTAATGAAACCTAACTTGTATTCATCCCAAATGCAATCTTTGTGAAGCACGTATCATACTAGGTACAGAGTACTAAGAAGTAGATTACCATTCCCTTCTTTTGAGGGCAACCTGTGACTGCGCAGCTTATCCAAGGCCACACAGGCTGGGTCTTCTGAGATGCCCATTAGGAAACTGATATCTCAACTTCTGGCTCTACTACCAGATACCTAAGTCACTGAGCAGTCCTGCCAGCAATGATAGCTCTGTGCTGTCAAGTCAGTTCTGATTTATGGTGACCCTTTTCAGGACTTTTCTAGGTAGACACTAGCACTCAGAAGTGTTTTATCATTCCCTTCTTCTGGGGGTATTCTTGGGAGGCTGCAGCTTGCCCAAAGTCACCCAGGATGGCATCTATAGACGGGGTGGGAAATCCAACTCCCAAGCTTTGGCTCTGCAGCCAGATTCCTAATTCACTGAGCCAACTAGCTAGCTATTATTGACTTACAAAGTCGCCTACACGATCAGTCAGTCTGGATGGTTCCGATTAGATAAAAAGCAAACTGCAACTAGTCATGGCTGTCGTCGTCATCTTCAACACAGAGGGCAGAGAAGGAATGCGCTCGCTGCAAGCCTGGGTGCTCCTTAACAGGATATGCACGAAATCCAAGTTACCTGGAATTCCCCGTTTGGGACAGAGCACTTCCTCTCGGGGCCGCCTCGTCTTCCTGCGGCAGTGAAGGGCTGCTTCTCCCTCAACCGCGGCTGGTGGCAGCAATCCTGTCGCTTGCTACAGCCGGCGACGAGCTCCCCGCCTGCCTCCCGACCCTTTGCCTCCGGGCTGCCTTTTTATAAGGAAGCGTTTGGCGAGGGGGCGGCAACTTGAGCTGGCGACCGGAGGAACGGGGACGGGCAGTTTCAAACTAACGTTGCAGCCCTCCCTTGCCCGCCCCAGAGACCTGTCCTCATGAAGCCGGGTCAGCCAAGCAGAGCAAAGTCTCCCCTCTTCCCCTCCCTCCTTCCCTCCGTCCCTCGGCCACGTGCACGACGACAACAACAGCGTACGAGCCAGGGCTGTGCGCTCTGGACACGTGTCGCCTGCCTGAGCGAGGGACAGGGCGCGCGTGTATTGCCCTCCGGTCTCTCGCATCGGCTGTGCGAGTGAAGGGCGGCAACCCTTCCAAGCCCTGCTTTCGGGTTGTTTTTTTGGAGGTGCCGCGGCGCTCCTTGCCAAAAAAAATTAGGGTTTCCCTTCCCACCACCAGTGACCCCCCCATCTCCACCACCACCGTCCCCCACAGGGGGGGGGGAGTTTGAGGAAGGGAGATTGTGAGGAAAAGCAGAATTATCTGCATCCAGTACAATCGAAGCAAGTGGGATCAAGAACACTTGCTCATCTATATAAATGGAATACCCCTGCTCCATCCCTCACACCACCGTTGTGAGATGTAGCGGTGTAACATGGCTATTGGCTAACGTTCCCAGGACATAACGGAATGAGCAGAGACGCATTAGATTTTCATATGCATCCACCGCCACCTCAGGGAAATCCATTTCACTGAGAGACAAGAATGCACAAAATCATATGCAGCATATCCACATATTATACACACATCCTCACAGCTTTCTCCAGAGGCTAAAGGATACACAGGAATCCAAAAGCAAGAAATATCTTGGGTAAACCAGAGCTGTAGAGTGTACAATCTACATGCCACATATTATATGACTGAAACATACAAAATAATGCAGGGCATGAGTAAAGTGGATAGAGGAATACTCTTCTCCCTCTCACAAAATAACAGAATTAGGGAACATACACTCAAATTTAGGGCTGGGAGAGTAAGAACAGACAAAAGAAAATATTTTTTTCACTCAGCACGTTGTTAGTATGTGGAACTCCATGCCACGGGATTTGGTGATGGCATCTGTTCTGGATGCCTTCAAAAAGGGACACGACAGATTCCTGGAGGAAAAGTCTATCACATGTTACAAACCATGATGAAGATGTGTAATCTCCAGGCTTAAAACTGGGCTACTTCAAGAACCAGATGCAGGGAGTGGTATCAGGAGACAGATATGTAGTCTTGTGCGTTCCCAGACACATCTGGTGGGGCCATTGTGAGATACAGGAAGCTGGACTAGATGGGCCTTTGGCCTGATCCAGCATGGCTCTTCTTATGTTCTTCTGTTCTTATGCATGTGTCATTATAGTCGTGACCGACTCTTTGTGACTCCATGTCCATGGAGTTTTCTTGGCAGGAATACTGGAGTGGTTTGCCAGTTCCTACTCCAGGCGCCTACAGCAGCTGGTATTCCCTGGTGGTCTCCCAGCCAAGTACCAACCAGGGCTGACCCTGCTTAGCTTCCGAAATCAGGCGAGATTGGATGTGCTTAGGGCATCTAGGCAGCACCACTAAGGTATACAATAGCTGAAATCCTGTTGCTTTGGATACTGGGGTAGCATTACTGAATCAGTAGCACTTTGGTGAGTCTATTCATTCGTAACTGGAAGTTGAGTCATGGCTACTGGACTTCTTTTTGAGGGATAGAGACGTTTTGCTGCTCATCCAAACAGCTTCATCAGTCTGAATACAGCTAGTGTGAGTCCTCCATCTTATAGTCAGTCAGCTTTGACCTCTTGTCACCCTGAGGTGACCTCTTGTCACCCTTAGGCTCATAAGATGAACAATGGCCTGAATAGGCTTGCGGGAGAGCCGTTGCCACCGCTTGGGAGCTTGGGGGGGGGGTCAAGGTCGCACAGATCGCCTCTTCCAAGGGGTGACCTGTGGCCATGGCTCCCTGTGCTTCCTTTGGTCCCCACCTTCCTTCTTTCCTCCCTCCCTTGGTCCCCACCTTCCTTCCTTCCTCCCTCCCTCCCTTGTTCCCCACTTTCCTTCCTTCCTCTCTTGTTTCCACCTCCCTCCCTCCCTCCCTTGGTCCCCGCCTTCCTTCCTGCGGGTGGGGTTGCAAGGGGTCAGGGGGTGGGGCTCATGGATCAGGGGGTGGGGCTTGCAGTGGTATGGCCGGGGAGCAACCGGCCTCTGACACATTCTCAGCCACCAAATCAGGCCCTCCTTACAAAAAGTTTGGGCACCCCTGGTCTAATATGTGTACATCCTCATCTTTGAAAGAGTGCCCTTTGTCCTTCAAATGGAGTTGTACTGCTGACTATAAGATGGAGGACTCGAACTAGCTGTATTCAGACTGATGACGCTGTTTGGATGAGCAGCGAAACATTTCTATCTCTCAAAAAGAAGTCCGGTAGCCATGACTCAACTTCCAGATAAACTCACCTGGATGACTGAGAATCTTCACAGACAATTCATTTGTAAGTTCCATTCTTTCAAATGGTTCACTCTAGTTGTGATTTCCTACATTAAAGTAAGTCACAACTAGAGGATGATCATCTGAATCAATGGAACTG
>JAHTLZ010000204.1:43681024-43701386 GCA_023846285.1 Phrynocephalus versicolor
TTGTTGTTGTTGTTGTTGTTGTTGTTGTTGTTGTTGTTGTTGTTGTTTTAAGATGCAGGTAAGGTTGCTCCATTTTGGTTCATTGCCAGCACAAGCAATGACTGGGATCAAACCAAAGTGGAACTTCCTGCTTTAATTTCTCTTACGGTTTCAGTCTCCCAGTATTAGTAGTGGTTTAAACAATCAGCTTAGCCACTTAATAGTATTAAAAATTGGGAAATTAAAAACTTCCTTCCTCTGAGGGGCAGAAGGAGGAAGCAAAACATTTTTGTTTTTCAGCCCAGTTAAGGAAGTGCTGATGCACTGTACCCTTTAAGATTTTTAAAAAATGAAATCTTCTTCCTAGCTGGAGGGAAGAAGGAGGGATTTACTCTACTTATTTTCTTAAGAGGGGGAAGGGCCAAAAAGTGCTGTTTGAGATACATATGCCACCTGGATGCTAAATTGTACTATATTGCATACTGGACCTCTCCAGAGCCTTAATGGCCCTATTTATCCCGAACCTTTCTGTTCCAAATGAGCTATCTAGCTAAGCCCTAACTAAGGCTTTCTGTAAATGTTATGGTCCTTATGAAGCATATATGGAATTTTTCTTTGTACAAAACTTCCAGCAGTAATTATAGTAATGATATACATATACAGTAGGTGATAAAGAGTATTCACATATAGTATAACATTACATCTGTATCCTACGTCTCTCATCTAAGCAGTATATTATCTGCTTGTAGCAACACAAAGAATTTCAAGTAAGTCCATATCTTGTACTCTTCTCTGATCTATGTGGAAGCAAAAACCATGTAAATATTGGTTAGTAAATGAATATGAAAGATGGGTTTGTGCCAAAAAAACAAAACAAAAAAATGAACGCTGTCACTTCAGAATAGAAAATTATAGGCTTTATGGATTGCAGGTTTATTCATGAAGCAGAAGGTGATTTATAATTTATATGTCATGGCCTGTCTTGAACAGTCATGATGATTGTGTTGGAACTGATGTTGGCATTGCAGTAGGGTTTTTTTTTGGTTTTTTTGTTTTTTTTGTTTGTTTTTTGGTTTTTTTGGGTTTGCTATTATTACTGCTGCTTAATTATTTAGTATTAAATCAGAAACTCCCTGGTGAAATGTGGATGCGAATGTTGAGATTTTATTAAGCTTATACTTTTATTTTTTAAGTTGACTTAATAAAACAGAGTTTCACATGCATATACTCATCAAACCTTCCTATGCCCTCTTTTAGCCTGGATTTCAAGACTGACAATCTATTTTAAAACACATTTTATGTTTATTGCATTCTAATTTCTTGTTAGTTACTTAAGAGGGCCTTTGTCCACACTGCAAGACCCCTTTTCACTTTTAGTACACTTTGATTCCATAGGTAGGGCAGAAATCAGATACAGTAGTACCTTGTATAAAGGAATTAATTCGTTCCAAATGAAATTATGTTAAGCAAATTTTCCTTTATACAAATTCCCATAGGAATGCATTGAAAATGGAGTAATCTCATTTTTATGTTGTACGGATTTTCCCCATAGGCGATTATGTTAAGCAAATTTCCCCTATCTCCAGAATTTTTTATGTTATACAAATGTTATGTTATACAAGTTGTTTGTTATACAAGGGTCCACTGTAAGGGGAAAAACTAATTTAATTAGAAGACCAGTAGCTAATAACTAGGAAGACTTGGAAGTAAAAGATCTGTGGCCACCAGTTGTGTCCAATGTCAAATATAAAATTGAGTGAAGAAGACCCATCAATAGATTGAGATGAAAAATGAGGCTCCCACATCCTCATATTCCTTAGTTATCTCCTCAGAGGATGAGAAATTCTTCCAGGGCAAGATGGTTTAAAGGGCTACTGATGCAGAAAATATTGCAGGCAGGCAGGGAGTACATGGAAAAGGAGATTGCTTCTTTTTGGGCCTACTGAAGCAGCTTCCTGTTTTGATAAATATTCCGAGTCAGATCCTGACCATAGGGTTTTCTCCAGAACAGCACATATGATAACAGTCACAAAGCATTCCGTAGCATTTTGAAGCTTGACAGCTTTAAAAGTTGTTGCTGTTATTCTGGGTGGTTTACAATGTAATTGCACAAACAACAGCTTGTGCCCCACTGAACTGAATTCTCATTTTACCAGAAGGATGGAAGGCTGAGACAATCTCGAACCTGCTATCTGAATCTGTCAAGATAAAACTCAGATTGTTGAGCAGAGGCTTGACTGCAGTTTAATCACTGTGCCACAAGGCTCAGCGAAAAGTTTTCACAGCCTATGAGACATGCTGTATAATAAACAGATCATGATATTTAATCATGCAGAGGCAAAAAAATCTCTTTTAGACCCATCTCAATTTCAGCCACTCTTAAATTATTCACTAAGGACCGAGAAGAGGTAGAAGCATCTAAAAGAGATTACAGTGGTACCCCGACTTAAGAGCAGCTCGATTTAAGAGCAATTCGACTTAAGAGCGGAAAATATTCGCATTTTAACTGCTGCCTTACAAAATTTAAATATGGTCTGCTTGACTTACTATTTTTTTTATTTTTTATTTTTTAACTTATTTTTTTTCAACTGTTCAGATAGGCACCCCGACTTAGCAGTAGTTCGACTTAAGAGCATGCATTTGGAACTGATTAAATGTATAAGTTGAGGTACCACTGTATAAGGCTTGTACGGTATGATTCCCTAACATTATTGTTAAAGCAATATCACCCTGCAGCCTTGGTAAATCCTTCAAAATTTACCATAGGTCATAGAATCTCCATGAACCACAGCAAGGTATCTGTTGTTCTATAACAAAAGAGCAAATAGCAGTGTTCACTGTGGCATCTTTCCTTTTCTTGGCAAATGACCTACATCCTGGTCAGAAGCATTATATATGCCCATTTTGTTAGCATGATTAATGATTAATTTATATCCTGCCTTTCTTCCAATATGTGACCTAAGGTGGCTCACAACATTTCAAAACAACAGAAAGCAATGCAAACAGAAGCTGTAGTATTGAAACACATTGTACGAATGGTATTCAAACTGCAAAGTTTAAAACAATTTGAAACACAGGGAAGCAAAGCACATAGAGAGATAGCTTTGTATATTATGTGGACAGAGTTCTGTATTCTCCACTTCCTTGTGTTGACATGTGAGCCCTGCCAGCCCTGTCCGCTTCTGCGAAATGTCCCTCCTCCATTCTTTTGTTCTTAAAAGCACAACATGAATGATCAGACTCAGTAAGATTTATTCAAAGCTGGATGGGGGAATACTCCAAACAGCTTGATCAGAGTCATTGGGCCTAGTTGTATTCGCTGGTCTATATTTTGTATTTCTGTAGCTTGACTGCTCCCAACCCCCTTCATCATGAGGGGCTTAAGTATGCCCATGAGCCAAGTTTTGGTCGCTGAAGTTCCAGCTAGTCCCGATCCTATGGCCACAGAGATGGGGCTTCTCCACCACCACACTTCTTAAAAGAGGGGGGATTGTCTCTCCGGATTTCCACACATGCCCTGGCTTCCTGGTCTTATTTTCTTCCGCTCTTCCCAATGCTGATGCTCACACTGCTGCTCCTGCCACCAGCATCAGCTTTGGTTTGGCATGGGCTCTTCAGTAGGGTGGTCAGGGAGGTGGCTCGTGGTTCTCAGCCCCCCAATCTTCCATAGGAACCAAAAGTTGAACCCATCCACATCTGGGGGTGGGGTCTTCCTTATGATCCCACTCCTCTGGGCATTCTGGTTCATCTTCCACATGATCCTCTGCCTATAAGATCTCAGTCCACTTCTCCTGACTTTCCCCCAGAAGCTTCTTTACCAATGTCATTTTCACAATGGACTCTTGCTACTGTACCTTCCTCTGGGTTCTGTAGGGTTTCTGCCTCTGCTAGTGCAAAGGTGGCTTTTATATCTTCCATCTGCCAGGGGTGGGCTAATTCCCTCTTTTCTTAGGGATATCTACTGATCCCCAGATTTATCACCGTGTGGATCTTGGTCTGAGTCTGTCCTGCTCTCGCAAGATTGCCAAGTTTCAGTGCACCTTCTCATTGCTCAGACTGGTCAGACCCCTCAGAAGACATTCTGGAGTGGGCAACAGACTACCATTCACAAAGAGACCCAGGCCTTAGGACCGAGTGTAGTGGCTTGCCAACAGGGCAATTTATGGCCCTGTCCTTCTCACGTTGCATTTACCAAAAGGTAGCAAATTCTGCTTTGGATCATATTTATATTCTGCCATTACTTTCAGCCTCTGACATAAAGAAGAATATGTGATTATGTTCATTTTATGCTTTTGGCATTCATTGACAATAAACTGGAGAGTGATATGAGTCATAAGTCACAAATCAGTTTCAAGCATCTCCTTTTCCCGAAATCAGTGTATGGGCAGAATTTCCCAGAAGCATGGAGTTCAACCATTTTGTGTTGTTTTCATCATTAAGCAAAACCTTCATACCACAGGCAATGGCTAGTGCCCTGTTCAACAAAGCAAAGGACACCCTGAACATTAACAACACCAACGGCAGCAGCCAAGATAGTATACAGTATACCTACTACCATTCACAAAGAGACACTGAGCAGGGAAAATCCCCAAAGCTGATTCCTTTTTTCATCAGCTAACCAATTCTCACCCAAACACAAAGCAATTGTCAGGGCTATTTTTTGTCAAGTGCAAATAGTGGTGAGTTAAGGGTTAATCCTCCCCTTCTGAGGGATGGCAATCCCCATCAAAATTTGGGCTACCATATCTACAGAGGCATAGTTAGGGTTTTCAGAGCCTGGGGACAAAGTCATTTTTGGGAGGACAGGGACTTTCTGGAAATGATGCACCCTACCCTCCAGCTGTGCTCTTTCTCACCAAGCGGCTCTTAAGAAGAGAAGGCGAGGGCTTCTCTGCTTCCTCAAAATAGCCCTTTTCTAGCCCTATCCAGCATCTCGTGGACGCAGGATCTGGGTGAAAACAAGAAGGAAGCCAACCACACTTCTGCTGGGTGCAGAGGCGAGTGCTTCTTGCCCGCAGTCTCCCCTCCTCCAACCCCACATCAGCAGAAGAAAAGAAAAGCAAAAAATGCAAACTGTTCTGCTTATATACCACCCCATACCACAACAAGTAGTCTTTGGGCAGTTTACAGTTTAATTATGCAAGCTACACATTGCCCCCCCCCAGCAAGCTGGGTACTCATTTTATCAACCTCGGAAGGATGGAAGACTGAGTCAACCATGAACCTCCTACCTGGGATTGAACCCAAGGTCGTTGTGAGCATAGTTTTACCTGCAGTACAGGCATTTAACCACTGTGCCAAAATTACAGAAGGGCTACATGCACCCTCCCCTCCAGGGGGAAAGGGGCCCACCCACTGGCCCAGACTGCCCAGAAGGGTCCCAAGGAGACGCAAGCCTCCAGCGTCAGTCTGGCACTCCTGTGATGGCAACTCAGCAACAGGCAAGGATGCCGGGGAATGTGCGCAGCACCAGCACCAAAGTAAAAGGCAGATTTTTACGGGTCATATGATTTTTTTATGGGATCCTTTCCAAATCACCATCAAACTATACATTTCATTAATGTCCAAGTACTACACATTAATGGGTTCTCCATAGCATGGCTGTGCAGTGGCACAAAAAGCCCAATTCCATGCTAGGGATTATCAAAAGTGGATTGAAAATAAAACAGCCGACATTATAATGTCATTTTACAAGATGATAGTAAGGCCACACCTGGAGTATTGTGTACAATTCTGGTCACCACCATCTCAAAAAAGACATAGTGGGTCTGGAAAAGGTGCAGAAGAGAGGCTGGGGGACCTCCCTTATGAGGAAAGGCTTCAGTCTGGAAAAAGACGCCTGAGAGGGGATATGATTGAGACGTACAAAATAATGCAGGGCATGAGTAAAGTGGATAGAGGAACACTCTTTTCCCTCTCACAAAATACCAGAACTACAGTCATACAGTCAATTTGAGGCCTGTTAGAGTGAGAACAGACAAAAGAAATTTTTTTTTACCCAGCGTGTTGTTAGTCTGTGGAACTCCCTGCCACAGGATGTGGTGATGGCATCTGGTGTGGTTCCCTTTAAAGGGGGACTGGACAGGTTCCTGGAGGAAAAGTCCATCACAGGTTACAAACCATGATGGAGATGTGTAATCTCCAGGCTTAAAACCAGGGTACTTCAAGGGACAGCTTCAGGGGAGTGGTATCAGGAGACAAGATATCTAGTCTCGTCCACTCCCAGATGCATCTGGTGGGGCCACTTTGAGATACAGGAAGCTGGACTAGATGGGCCTTTGGCCTGATCCAGCATGGCTGTTATGTCCTTCCCAAATCACCATCAAATCATACACCTCACTAATGTCCAAACAGTGGACATTAATAATTATGTGTCCCCTCAGCATATGGCTATGCAATGGTTCCAAAACATGGACCCAAGACATGGATCCTCAGGCATCTAACTGATTTTTATCCAGGATCACCTCCAAACCACTCTCCCATCCTATTATCCATCTCTGCACACAGATTGCACACCAAAAATCAAGGGTCCATCAACGCATGGCCCCAGAGTGGTGCAAAAACATGGATCCAATGCATGGATAAGAACATAAGAACATAAGAGCCATGCTGGATCATGCTAAAATCATATGAAGTCAAGAGGATCCGTTATTGGTTCCAAATATCTGCCTTTTACCCAGACCAGGAAGGGAAGAAACCTTTGGATTCACAGGACAGAGTTCTGAGAACAGTCAGGAGGAGGAGAGGGTAGGAGGAGGGCTGTCCAGGACACTGCAAGCTGACAGCTCCAACCCTCGCCTTGCGCACACCTCTGCCAGCCTGCTGCCTTCTCCTCCCTTTGACCAGGTCCCTGCAGCTGCTGGATGCACCCCTCTCCCCACCCCCTGTGCTACAACAGAACAAACAGTGTGTGCCTGCCTCTGGTGCCTGGGCACACTTGGCACCCCAGCAAGGTTTCCCTGCCTCCCAGAGCAGCCCAGCCAAGGGATGTGGGATGCTTACAGGTGGGGGTGGGGAGAGAAAGAGAGAGAAATAGGGATGAAATACCTGGGTCTGACATCTGCAGGGGAAGGGATACCATGGATTCCCTTTGAAGAGCCCCAGGATCCCAGCCCAGTCTTACTTGGCCTCTGCCTCCCTCCGAACGGGGCACAATCATCATGCCCCCTCAGCCTTGAAAACTTTGCTGTGCCCGGAGGAGAATCCAGAGCAAACAGCTCCTCTGTTCAGCTCTCCCGACAGGGAGTGAACACAAAATGTGGCGCCCTGCCCCTCACCCCTTTTCTCCCATCAATTTCCTAATTAGTGACACCTTTTTGTGTAGCAAGCTGTTTCATATAAATGTGGCATTATGCCTTGCTGGAGCAAGATACCAGAGAGGCTGCTTGGGTGGTGGGGAAAGCTCTGAGCTCGCTTCCTGTACAAGTGTTCCTTGGGAGCCCAATGTGCAGGTTTGGCATGTCCCAGGCAGGCAAGCAGTGAGGCTGAAGGTGGGTGGGAATGTGGTGGCCAGGTGAGGGGACCGGGATTCTGATGCAGCTCCACAGCTCCCACCTGCAAGGATTAGCAGGAGGCTTTGGGATACTCTTTGCCAGGACCCTGCCTGTCACAGAACCTGACTCTGAGGGGTTAAATGGTGAAGAGCTGCTGGAGGAGCCTTGCAGCTCAAGTCAGCAGGCAGCTGGGTCTGATGACTCATCTGAAAACATATCTTCTCCCCCTAGAAGGGCCATGAGCAGGATTCTGCAAAGACGTGCTATCAGGAGAGCTAGGGAAAGGGTCTTTGATGCTAGATGGGGAATCAGGTCAGGAAGCCCTGAGTACTAGCAGGAGCCTTTCCAGAAGTAAGGGTGTGTTCCCTGTTTTGAGATAAAGCTGGTAAGCTCACCTTGAGCTCTCTGTGGGAGCAAAGCATCATTTGAACTTGCAACCACATTCCTGTCTGTGACCTTGGCTCTGTTTCCTGATTTCGGACTGGCTTCCTGGACAACGGCTTAATCTGTTCCCTTAGGTTTGGCATCTGGTTTCCGTGAGATATTCTGCTTTTGACTTCGACTGTTAATTGCTGGGAGTTGGATTCTGTTATTTATCTGGCACTTGATTGTTGGCAAAGGAATTGAACTTGCCTGGCTTTCCACTAAAGATCTTGGCAAAGAACTGAACCCTGTTTGTGTGTGTGCTCTGTGTGCGGGGCTTGACACTCTTTCCCTAAGAAGGAGCTGCTTTGGGGGGGGAAAATCACCTGCTTCCCTCTCCCCCTTTTCCCTGACTGAGGATTGCCAAGCATTAGCTGGGGGAAAGGAGGACTGCTGGAGGGAGGGTGCATGGCTTCCTCCTCCCTCTCCCCCTCCAGGCACCCCAGATTGCTGGGAACCTGGGGCAAGTGCACCCTCCCACCCACCCACCCACCCCAAAATATGCCCCTGCATACCTAATATTGAAATTTTTAAAGTCCCTGATTTAAATCACTAACCATAAATTTATCATAGGGTGCAGTTTAGCGATGGGCATGAATAGCACTTCAGCGGTTCAACCCAGTGCACTTCGCTCCCCTACCTCCTCCAGGTGATCCTCCACTCACCAGCAACAACACACTTCCCTTTCCTGCCTCCTCTGAGCAATTGCCCACTCACCAGTAGCAGTGTGCGTCCCTTCTTTGCTTCCTCGAGTAGCTGCCCACCCAGACATGGAAGTGTGGCAGGGAAGCTTGCACTGCCACCAGTGAGTGGGGAGTTGCCCAGGGGAGGCAGAGCAGCAAAGCTCGCAACAACTGTGCAAACGCCCTGCTAAACCAGGCCAGACGGCCGAACTGCAGTTCATGCCCATCTGTAGTTGAGTTCCATCCTGTCTTGAGAATGCCCGTTCCTTGTTAAATGAAAGAACTGTATTATTTTCCTGATCAAACCTTTGGCATGAGAAGTGTAGCTGGTAAAACAGAGATACTGTAGTTGCCCTGTGCTATTTTGTTTCTCATCTGGAGGATATGTTTGTAGCATTTATCTGTCACCCTCTTTAACAGCATAAATGTCTTTCAAATGAAAACAAAACACAAGACAAAACTGGGATTAGTTTTCAGCAAACCACAACAGTAACACTGAAGCAAAAATAGAAAGCAGCGTATTCCGTGGGGGAAGAGGGACCTTGATCTGAGCTACAAATGTTACAAGAAAAGATAAACAGGATTTTTTGCCCATTTTTTTCTGGGAAACGTACTCTAGATCTAAGGGACTCTGACCCATGCACCTTTGTCACTGCCACGTTGTGTGTGTATTTAGAAAGCAAGAGCTATGAATATGCATACAGACGTTCCGTTCAAATGTTTTCAGTGCTGTTGAAGTGGAGGACGATACCAGGAATTCCAGGGAAATGTTAACCATTATTTTTTTTTGCCAAAACCTAAGGCAGATATAACAAAACTGACCCATTTTACAAGCCCATTATACTGTGTGTGCACCAGAAATGTGAAAGATGACTGTTTAGTTATTCCCATATTTCTTTCCCATAAATGTTCCAAGTGCCCAGGAAAATGACTGTCAATAAGCCCAGTATTCACATAGAATATAATCTAGTCTTCTGTACATGCTTTGAGGGAAGCAGCTAGCCCGGCCTCTCTGTTATAACTTTCACCACACTTTTAACACCAAGTCTGAAGAGGATGGATACCCAGTGTAGTGCAGTAGATAAAGTGACATGCTAGGACTTAGGAGATGTGAGTTCAAATCCCCACTCAGCCATGGGAATTCACTGAGGATGCAGAACTTGTAAAACCACTCCTTAAATATCTTACCGACCTTGAAAGCCCTATGGAGGCCACTGCATGTTGGTTACATAACAACCATAACCGAAGAGGAGAGATTCCTGTTTAGCTGTGGACCAGAGATGGGGTACCTGGGGTTACCCTCTTTTGGGGGGGTTATGAAAATGAAACTTGGCCCTTAGTTTTAATTTTGCCATCAGGAGTCCAGCAGAAGAAAATCAGTTCTTGGTATGCTTTAAACAACAGTTCGCACACCCCATACATTAAAAGTGGTCGTTATAATGGAGGAAGGGGATTTCATAAAAGACCTCCTTTGCCCTCAAATTTAACATTATGTGCACAAATCCTTTAGGCCTATCACAACATAAACAGGATTCTGGTATAGATTTCTAATAAGAAGGGCATCACCGGGATAATTTGCAACTTTAAATGGGCTGGGTGGCGGGGGGGGCAACACATGCAAATATTTTCTAACTCACAATGTACCATAAGACATATGTACTTCGAGACACATCAAGGCAACATCATTGTTTTAGGAATGGCCAGAGGTTAACACTGCTGAAAGGCTAGGGACCCAGCCACAGACACCTAAGTGGCTGAATATTATGCTAAATGCCAGAGTCAATACAAAAGTATGTACATAAAGAAGCAGTACACATAAGAATGACAATTCTTGACATCCGCATGATTTTTCAGAATATATCATATACACTATTATTGTTGTCTATCACAAAGTAGTATGTTTGTTCTCATGTTGCAGGTGTGAATCTGTAGATTAATGGTGGCTTATACCATTTGGAATTTGAGTATGTCTAGCTGACAAATGAGCCTGCTGAAACTCCCCCCTCTGCACAGCTATTAAAATTCGTGCTTGGGGCCCTGATTTACCTCCCAATCAATCATCTCAAAATTATATCTAATGCAAACTGGAGTTCCCCTAAGATCTCTTTGCTGCTGCCTGGACTCAGGTTTGTCCACTGTTTGTGGTTCTTAACATCTAAAAATACTCCTTTGGGGAGATGAAATTGGCTCTGACTTGGGCATTATTTTTCACAGTGCTGTGATACTTAGGAACATTTCAGAGAGAGGATTAACTGTACTAAATCACAGATACGCAACTTTCCAGGTTTGGAGGCCAGGCACTTACAAAGTTTGCCTGTTTCTTCCTTGTTTGCTCCTTGTTTTAGGGCGTGAGCACATGAGGAATCCAGATCATGTTGGATCACACTGATTGCTTCACTGACTGCAATCTTCACTGAAGTGACCCATTCCTACACATGGGAGCCACCCTTGATCATTTCAGCTCCAAAAAGGGGGGTTAGGGAGCAGGGAACAGGATCATTTGGAATTTCCTGAACATCATCTGGTCACAGAGAGAGAGAGAGAGAGAGAGAGAGAGAACTTGACCATGAGGAAATTGGTACAAAATCCATCCTACAATCCTGTCTGATTGCACCTCGTTGTAGGAATGGGTAGGTTTGTATGTGAACTCCAGATTTATATACCTTACTGAACTGTTGCTTCAATCTAACTAAGAATTTAAAGACTACATATGAACATAAACTCCCAATACTCACACTCAAACCTAAAGGTACATTATTAGGGGGAAAGGCCAATACAATCTGTAACATCCAACCTACCTTAACAAACATCTCAGCCAAATGCAGGAAAATGTATCATGCAAGAGCATATAAACCCCCTAAACCGCACTCAGGGATGCTCCCCATAGTCTAATTTAGAAGGTACAAAAGAGATCTTCATGGGCAGGGTTTTTAAGCTGTCAGACTCCTCAATGTTTAGCATATGGTACCACCTGAGCATCTCCCTTTTTGTTGCTTCCTGTATCTCCCCTACTTCTCAGCACATCCTTTTGGAACACTATTTCAACCCCTCCCATGCCTATTTTTTCTAGTACAATTCAAGGTGATCCCAGCTTACACTGGAGTCAAGTGAATGTTGCTTGTCTTGATTTGTGATGCCTAGCAGTTATTTGCATAAATCACTGTTATTTGACACAGAATTTGGTATTCATCCAAGGCTGGGCCCCTGTTCTAATTAAAACAACAAGGGCTGTCTCCTGCCATTCATGTGGCCACCCTGGCTATTAAGCTGACCAGATAATCTTGAACCAGACACGGTCACACAATCTCATCTGCCTTCAAAAACTGTGAAGGCACAACACAATTGACTTGGGTGAAGGCCAAGAGAGAAAACCATGCGTCTTTCCAACAGAGTCCCTTGAGAGCCACAGAGAAAAGGTCACATTAAAATACAATGCATAAATATATTGCTCTGTGCTCAGCCAGTGTGTTTGAACTCCATGCACAATTAATCCTTTCTTGAACTCCATGGAGAAAAGGTCCTGTGGAAATGTAATAGCTAAATGTATTTCTCTCTGCGCCCAGCTGGTATCAGTGCATAAGAACATAAGAACATAAGAAGAGCCCTGCTGGATCAGGCCAAAGGCCCATCTAGTCCAGCTTCCTGTATCTCACAGTGGCCCCACCAAATGTGTCTGGGAGTGCAAGAGACTAGATATCTGTCTCCTGATACCACTCCTCTGCATCTGGTCCTTGAAGTACTCCAGTTTAAGCCTGGAGATTACACATCTCCATCATGGTTTGTAACCTGTGATGGACTTTTCCTTCAGAAATCTGTCCAATCTCCTTTTGAAGTCATCCAGACCAGATGCCATCACCACATCCTGTGGCAGGGAGTTCCACAGACTGACAACACGCTGGGTAAAAAAAAATTCTTTTGTCTGTTCTCACTCTCCCAGACCTCAATTTGAGTGGATGTCCCCTAGTTCTGGTATTTTGTGAGAGGGAGAAGAGTGTCCCTCTATCCACTTTACTCATGCCCTGCATAATTTTGCACGTCTAAATCACATCCCCCCTCAGGCGCCTTTTTCCAGACTGAACAACCCTAAATGTTTTAACCTTTCCTCATAAGGGAGGTGCCCCAGCCCAGTAATCATTTTAGTCGCTCTCTTCTGCACCTTTTCCAGTCCCACTATGTCTTTTTTGAGATGCGGTGACCAGAATTGTACACAATACTTCAGGTGTGGCCTTACAATCGTTTTGTATGATGGCACTATAATGTTGGCTGTTTTATTTTCAGTCCCCTTTTTGATAATCCCTAGTATAGAATTGGCCTTCTTCACCACTGCCACACATTGGGTAGACACCTTCATTGAGCTGTCCACCAACACAACAAATCTCTTTCTTCATCCATCACATATAACTCACAGGCCATGAGTTGATAGATAAAGTTTTGATTTTTTGCCCCAGTATGCATTACTTTACATTTTCCTACATTGAAACTTTACATTTACTTTACATTTTCCTATCTTTCCTACATTTCCTACGGCTGAACCAATCCACTTTTCATTTTGTACAACTGAGTAAAAAGCTAGGTTTGTTTCTCCACCCCCCCTTCTATGTAGCCAACAGAGTAACAAAACAAAAACTTTGTTCAGCATGGAGTATTTTTAATGTACAGGACTGTAACATTCTGTGTATGGACTACTGAAGTATTTGCTTTCTTGTGCATATGTTTGGCAATTGAAAATTATTTGGGCAATTGAATTTTTAAAAAAAAAAAAAAAAACAGCCAAGGCCTTTTGAAGCCCGTTTATCTCACTTGACATCAAATGGCAGTGATTATTTTGGGCAGACAGAGCAAGCATCTTGTGTCCAGAAATCTCATCCCTAAGACTGCTGAAGTGTGAGGCGAACGTTGTTGGAATAAATCCATAATAAATCTGGCTTTCCCAACCCACACAAGCTACCTTTGCTCCACAAAACAGCTATTGGTTGCTAGAAGCTGCCGTCAACACACACAGTTCACTGAAGGCAAAGAAACACATCGCCAGAGCCTATTTTGAGAGGTGCTTGGGGGAAGGGAGGGAGATACTGGGTCAAAGGTCACTGCTGGTTAGCAAACAGCTCCGCAGTACATGGTGAAAGTTTGAAAGGAAACCCTAGTGCTGACTTCAACATTCTCGACAAGTACTCCAAAGCGTATTAATTTTTAAACATCCTAAAACGCCTTGCCCCAGTTGTACATGCATTAAAACACCATTTCTAATGGGGATAATAGATAATACAAGGAGCTGCTGACACGGAGTTTCTTTATTTCTTTATTTATTCCAGTGAGAGGCAACTGCTGCAGCAGTAAAGCTGTGCATTGAAGGAAATGACCTTCTCAAGTGCAGGTATTAAGGGACATGACTTGATAATGGCATCCAGGATAAACAGCTAGGCATGAGCAATGAAAACCACAGTCTCATGTAGGTCAGCCCATTAACTAAATACTACTCCTGCCCAACCTTTGGGCTTTGTGATGTTCATGAACTGTAGCTTCCAGCCTGCAAGCCACTGCCAAGGGGAGCTATAGTCCAAAATAGTAACACTTTCAAATTCTTCTAAGAGCCCCTGACAAGTAAACTAGCGGCCACTTCTATGAGTGCAAGAAAAGCCTTCCATACATGGAGGTGACTTGGATCCAGAAGAAGAAAGGAATGAAGGAGCAATTTTCATGGGCTCCCCATCTCACTGGAAGATGCTCAATGTCAGATATGTGGCAAAATGTTCTGGATGAACAAACATGGCCACAATCTGTACTCCTGCTCTCAGAACAAAAATAATGTATTTAACCCAGTTGCATTATTTCTCAGAATTTCAATCCATGGGGACTTCCCCTGCTCTCTGTGTCTCTTCACATGATCCCTAGCCCTCTCCAGGGACAGGATGGTACTCTGATTTACTAGTTAACTATTAAACATCTTTTTAAATGCCAGTCAGTTATATAATGTGTTCATTTTTACAAGATAGAATTCTGGCACTTGGTAGATGAAATAATGATGCCGGCTGGATGGCCCAATGAGTTAGGCCAGGGGTGTCCAAACTTTGGCCCTCCAGATGTTTTGGACCACAACTCCCAGAAATCCAAGGCTGTACTTGCCAATGACAAAGGGCTGTGGGAGCTGTGGTCCAGAACATCTGGAGGGCTGAAGTTTAGACACCACTGAGTTAGGCATTTGGTTCCCCACTATACCTTCTGGGAGAAGAGCCAGCCAGTGCGGTGCAGAGTCCCAGGAGGTCCCCAGAAGAAGGGAACAGTAAACCACTTCTGAGCACTCTATACCTTGAAAAACCTTGAAAAAGAGTTTCCAGAAGTTGGGACTGACTTGAGAGCCCATAGTTGTTTGGTGTGTGTGTGTGTGTGTGTGTGTGTGTGTGTGGTTAAATAAGTAAGAATGGGAATTTGATTGCAAGATTAATCAATATTATTTGTGGCAAGTGCCATCAGATAACATCCGTTCCACAGCATTCTCCATGCTCGTTGTTCATTCCATATAGCTGCACGTTCTGTGAAAGAATCCAGCCATCTTAGGCCACCCTTGAGAACAAGCAGAGCCAGCCCTAATGTGAAAGTGCTGGATGTGACAGGTTCACTGTGATCTCTCACTCCCAAGGCAACTTTGGGAAGGCATTTGCTCCTCTGGAGAGCTGAGGCTGCAATATACTCCTCTCTTGACTTGCGCAACCTCCTTTAGCATGGGGGGGAGGTGTATGGGTGATGACTGTTCTTTCTTTGGCCATGGTGGTACAGATGTGGGTACCAGACATCTTGCCTGGTGAAATGGGACAGTGTGGATGGGAAAGGCCACCATGAGTGACCTTAATAACAGCCAACGCCTTTTCTTCCTGCGCATTCTATTTGCAATCTAGCCAGTTTTCTTTTGGAAGGAGGAAATCAATCTTCAGTCTGGGTTCTTCCTTCAGATATCCTCCTGTTGAATCACTGCCAATATGCTTCTGTTTTTCTTACACCTGACCCTTGGATCTCTGCTGTCAATTCCTCATTACAGAGAATGAGACAGCCACCCCAGGCAACTAGTTCAGGGTGTCAAGACAGGACAGCAATCAAGTAATAGCCTAATCTATTGCTATGTATTTCTACTGCTCAGCGCCGTGAGAGGTGTTTATGAGATTTTCTGTCTAGCACTTCAAGAAAAAATGGAATAGGCTGGAGGTGGCCTGAATGTTTGGCAATAAACAAACAGACAAACAAGAGGAAGAGAAGCAAAGGGCATCCCTTGCTCCCTTCTGCACTGCCAACAGCAGGACTATGGAAACGGCGGAGCACACCAGTGATTTTTAGTGCATTAAAAATAGCTTGTACTGAAAAGGGCTACACCTCTCTCTGCACACAACACAGATTGGATATGTTCGACAGCCCTGCTGGGTTACATTTTTTTCCCTTAAGAAGCAAGCATGTGTGTACAAAATGTCTTTTGAAACATCTATATGTGACCATGTATGCAGCTTGACCTTGAGACATTAGGAAATACATGTGACTCTTAGGACCAGCATGTTTAGGCATAGTACCTATGGAATGACAGAATTTTGTGGGGATGGACATGTCAAGAGCTCCCACCATTTTGTCTTTAATTATGAACTCAATGAGCTTAACATACTCATCACCAGATACACAGTTCCCTGCTTTAACTAATGGCCATGGCTGTAGATAGCTCCCATGGCCATAAGCAGGTGTTTAACAACCATAAGGGTGGAGAAGGAGCCGTGGTTGGAGGCCACGCTTTACCCCTCCACTACTGATCTCTCCTGTTGCTGGGACAGATCCTATGACATGTGGCTCAACACACTTATGCAGCTCCTTACAATCAAAAGCCCCAACACACCAAATAATTGTGTAACGTGCTGTAAGTATGTTGAATAGAACACAGACTTCTTCAGATGTCCAGTAACACAGAAGAGCTGGGAGTGAAGAAGTTTGGCCTTGTGCATGCATTCCCATCTTTCTTATTATGAAGACAATAGTTAAACTAAAGATACTTGAGCTTGTGTGTAATGAATCTCACAGAGGAATGGCCTGATCCTGAATAAAGCAAATCATGCTGCTTATATACCCACACCATAGCACGTCAAGTACTCTCTGGGTGGTTTACAATTATGCAGGACACACATTGCCTAGCATCCAGTGACCTTGGAAACTGGACCTTGGAAGGATGGAAGCCTGAGTCACCCTTGAGCCGTCTACCTGAGATGGAACCCCAGGACATGAGCACAGTGTTGGCTGCAGTGGGCACCCACCACTGGGAGCAGGGATGGAAACTGCAGAATACCTGCTCATCCAAAGGATAAACTGGCAGTTTGTGCCCATCCCTAACCACTGCTTGTGGATTGACAGAACCAGGGTGAAAACCCTAAGAGTGAGTTTGCATGAAATTCCTGCATCAAGTTTTTCTTTCTTCCTTTGACTTGGTATCTCATTAATTCTCATCTGATGTTAATGTGTTTTCTATTTTTTGCAGAGGTGCACCCCCCACTTGAAAGATGTATGTCCCAGAGCATGATTTCCTCAGTAAACTGCCTTGCATTTACTGTTCTTTGCTTTGTGGCTGGACACTGGAAGGTGAATGCAGCCATAACAGGGAAGTATGGTTGCTGAGCTATGTATTCTTGATGATATCCTGTTTTTAAAAAGCTTAAACATAGGAATTATACAGTACATCTCCCTCAATAACTAACCTGAGATTTTCAGGTTGGTATGCAGCTGGTCAATTGCATATGAATGAGCGTCTGGTCAAGGAGGTCAGATGGTTTTCCTTAAGCTACAGACCTATACACACTTACTGAAATAGATATGTCTAAAACTTCACAGTGAAGTGGGTAAAGATGATAAGACATACACATAAGGTGACTATTTGGCCCATACCAACATACTGTGTAAATACACAAGCACGCATACACCGTGCAAGCATTTTTTTTACCAGTCTTCCAGGTAAGTAAGGGTTTCTAGATATGATCAGTTCAAGCAAATTAAACTGCAGCGATTGCCTTGAGACATCCATCTGTCATTTCATAAATCATAAAGCGAAAGCATTTCATAATATATTATCAGTCAAAAGAGACAGGATGAAACATGAGTGATTTTTTTCAAGAGAATCCAGATACAAGTCAGGAAATAAAAGCAACAATATCAGATTATATTGGGACAGGATATTATGAACTCTTAACCTCCTTCAGAAATATATAATCGTAAATTATATACTTTGCAGCAAATCCTGGCAAGTGACACTACAAAAATTCTACACTTTAAGACTTGCCTACATATAGAAATAAGCAGGAATTACCATTAAGTCAAATATAGAAAATAATACCCATGGAATGCATAGAATGTTTGTTCATAGTTTGGCCAAATATAAAGGAAACAATTTGTGAACCAGTAATTCCAATAAACATTTACAGTGGTACCTTGTATAAAGGAATTAATTCGTTCCAAATGAAATCATGTTAAGCAAATTTTCCTTTATACAAATTCCCATAGGAATCCATTGAAAACGGAGTAATCCATTTTTATGTTGTACGGATTCTCCCCATAGGCGATTATGTTAAGCAAATTTCCCCTATCTCCGGAATTTTTTATGTTATACAAATCTTATGTTATACAAGTTGTTTGTTATACAAGGGTCCACTGTACTTTAAAAAATTCTGATGCTGAGGAACCATAAGAAGAAAAGATCTAAGCAAGGTTCGATCAAAACACTGGTTTTAGTGCTGAGACATCACATTCATATTTTGCTCCATTAAATTCACATTTGACAGCAAAGTCTTTCTCTTGTTCCCATTAACTTCTTCAGTATCCCATAGGTCTTGTTGACTGTCTATATGGAGAGACTGTCTTTTTAATGAAAGCAAGTGGAGAGAGAGATAAGAAAAAGTTAGGGAGCATTTTTTTCAGTTTGAAGGCTGAATTCTATTTCAGAATAGTTCTCGGGGACTACATTTCAGTAGAGGATGGGCCAACGACAAATGGGTAGAACCCCAAATACCAGCATTTTAAGTTAAAGCTCTTTGTTCCACTGTTGAACAGCTCTCACCAGCAGGATATTCCGCCTCTTGCTTAGAGACTAGGACGTGGGGCAATAGTCTCAAACAACAGAAAAAGATATTCAATTTAAACATTAGGAAGAATTTCATGACAGTTAGAGCTGTTCGGCAGTGGAATATGCTGCTACGGAGGGTGATGGAGTCTCCTTCTTTGGTGGTTTTTATGCAGAGGTTGGATAGCCATCTGTTGGGAGTCCTGTGATGGGGCTTCCTACATGGCAGGGGGTTGGACTGGATGGCCCTTGAGGTCTCTTCCAACTCTATGATTCTATGATTCTATACTCAAAATTGCCTCCTTTGTAGTTCAAATCCATGGTTTGCAGCTGCAGAAAACTACATTGCTGAATTGTCTATGTGCCCCAGATGTTTGAAATGACTTCTCTCATCTAGGCTAAACATAGTAAACCTCACCCAACTTTACTCATTGGGATTGTGTTCCAGACCATTTATCATCTAGATTATTCTCCTCCACATACATTCTATTTTAATGACTGCCTTCTAAAACTGTGATGTCCAGAACTGGACAGAGTATTCTAGATGAGATCTAATTGAGGCAGATTTCTTATCTTGGCTTTTCATCTTAATATAAGTTTAATTTTTTTAAATAATGGTATTTATGTACCATATTTATTTTATCTGTTGTGAGCCACCTTGCCCCTCCATAGAGAGAAGAATGGCTAATAAATAAATAAATAAATAAATAAATATCATCTGCAGATCTCCCCATCTGATTTATTATCCAACTCATTTAGAAAGATGTTGAACAACACGGGCCCTGGGGAGAACTGTGTAGCACCAGACTTGTCACTTTTGTCTGGGATGATGAGGAACATGGGCTGTTGACTTGATGATGCTCACAGAAGCGTCATCAAGTCCACATTTTATGAGACTGGCAACAAGAATATAATGAGGGAACTTTTCCAAACCCTTAAAAAGCAAGATGCACTACATCCACAGTATTCCCCTCAGCTACTAACCTCGCAAATGATTTTGGAAAAAAGAAGTATTAAGTTTTTTTCTGGCATTATTTATTTTGAAAAATTCATGCTGGTTCTGAAGAATCATAGCATTTGTTTTTGGGCCCCACAAGCCACCAATGTAATGATCTGTTTTAGAAATTATCCTGATTTTAACTGAAGCTGGCAGCTTGATAGCTGCCCAAGGCTCTTCCCAACTCACAAACCTCTTGAAGACTGGCACAATCTGTAGCATAAGGGCTTCACAGACCTCACCTGTTCTCTGAAATATTTCAAAAATTATAGACAATGTTTCTCAGGTTACAACTAGAGGTGAGCACATAGTGAGGTTTGGTGGATTGGTCCCACAGATGTTGTGCAGGCACCCTAGATTCCATGATCCACCTCCCCACAGTTGTGGACCCAGCTCTTTCTCTGAGTGGATGCCCGTACAACCCCCTGTGGGCTCCAACTGTGTCAGAGCACTAGAGTGCAGTAAGTGCCATCTCTAATTACAACTGCAAATTCTTCACTGTCCTTGGCTGCAATCCAGCTGAACTTGGAGACCTGAATAAATTTAAGCTAGGTTTTCCATGCTCCCTCTTTACCTTTCACCAGCCACAACTCACATTTCTCCAAGTTCTCAAGGCACCATATCAATGGCTTCCTTGTTTTTCCTCTTCCACTAAACACACACACACACACACACACACACACACACACACACACACACACACACACACACACAC
>JAHTLZ010000204.1:43701396-43721498 GCA_023846285.1 Phrynocephalus versicolor
CACACACACACACACACACACACACACACACACACACACACACACACTTCTTTCACTTGCTCTTGTGAATTTAAACCCACTCTAAGCTTTAGATCTCCTGCCTTGCCCTGAAAATATTGGCTGCACATTTGTACTATGCATTTGACCTTTATTTTTGCTTGCTTGCTTTTTTGTTTTTGTTTTTTTTTTACTCCAAATCTCAGCATTCTCTATTTTCAGAGCTCAACCAGCTAAAACTGCTCAACTGCAGAAAAACTGGGCTGGATGGCTTTGTTGCTTCAAATAGGCCAAGGTTCATACTAATGATCTGTTAGAAGTTCAAAGCAAGCCCCAACGTCCTGTTAGAAGGTAGAGAGTTCCCAGCAAACACGTAGGCAACTTACTCTTCTGATAGGAAGCTAAGCCAGAGTTTGGACTATCCTAGGTTATGAAGTCTTCCATCCTGGCTTTTCTTCGGGTGAGCACGATATAGATGTAGGTCTAGCAACTGAAAAGCCCAAAATACAGAATTCTGGAATTTATATTTTAAACAAAATAGAGGGCACATCCCTGATTTGCACCCTTCATTTGGAAATTTGTTCTACCTTCCTTTTCTTCTAGATGCCCATCCTTTAACTCTTAGTTCATATCAAACTCATACAAAAGTTGTGAAGCCCACAAATGATAATGTCATGCAAGCACGTTTCACCATCTGGCAAAGCCTAAAGGTTGGGTTGGGATGGCAGATGGGTTGCATTCACCCCAATAGTCTGGGATCAAGCAAAGCTTTAAGAGATCTACACAAATGGGAAGCAAGACCACACTTTCCCAGCTTGATCAGTTGTGCACTGGTTATTCTTCCACAAGCAAAAGTATCCATCTGAAGACATTAAACATCCAGTAATTTAGATACTTGACATTTGTTAGATAAAGAATCGTTTTCTTTCATTTCCATTGGTTTTCTTCCCCTCCTCCTCTTTAGTGGAAGACCTTATTGTTTTATTTCTGCAGAAATTTCTTTCTGAGCCAGTTTTTGTGTTTCTAACAATACACAGAGTTGAAACATAATACAGTGATACCTTGTATAAAGGAATTAATACATTCTAAATGAAATCCTGTTAAGCAAATTTCCCTTTGTACAAATTTCCCATAGGAATGCATTGAAAACCGGTTAATCCCCAATCGTGACAATTTTTGTTGTGTGGATTCACCCCATAAGCGATTCTGTTAAGCGATTTCCCCCATCTCCAGAATTTTTTTCCATTAAGCAGATTTTCTGTTAAACAAATTGCTTGTTATATGAGGGTACAGTAAATAAGGAACCTGCTTAGAGCAGATACCCAATCCAGAGGTACCAGAGAACATACAGCCTTAGATTCCATGGCAAGGGCAGGTGTAGCCTGGCTCACGGCTGCCTCTACTTTTTATGTTGTTCAAAATGATCCTCACTTTAAGATTTGGTTGCATGAAGCATTAAAACACTTGAGGCTACTAACTCCAATGGGGGCAGTGAATCTTCTTGAGGCTTTAAGTCTGAAGTTTACAAGAGCTATCCAAGGTACTGAAGCTATTTACATCCAAGTCCTCCTGACTTAATCCTGAAATGGATTCATACCTCCACAAAAACAGAGTCCCCAGGTTCAGGGCACAGCAGTTATTCAGTACACAGTTACACTGCCAATTTGTATGGATTTCTGCTCCAATGTATTTACAGTCCATTTTCGGTCTCACAGTTTTTGTATCACTGTCCATATTCACTTTGAAAATTATTACTTGATATAAATTAAGCACTTTGGAAAAACTACATGTAAAATTTAAATCATTTCATTAACTGGCATGTTTCCAGACCAGGGAGTTTTCATTGTCATTGATTCCAGTGCATCTCCAATGATTGCAACTTTCTCTTTGCCATTTGTTTTCAATATTATACAGTTTTTTTTAAGGGTTTCTTGAGAATCCTTTGGAAGGCATGGGTTTCTTTCTTTAAAAAATACTTCTGAAAACTGCAACTACCCACAGAGGCAGTATTTAATACAACAGGGACATTCACATTGCGCAACGTGATTAACAAAAAATTAGCAAGCTTTGCCATGGGTTATGCAGTTGGGATTTTTTTTCAAATTGCTTTTAATTACACAAAACCCAATTCAAAATTCATTCTTAAAAGCAACCTTAGCGGGGTCACAGCTGCTAAATAAATAAGCAATCTTGGCACCCTGCCAAGATCTCCTCAACAAGACCAGACTAGTAGTGTGTGACATGCTGGGCTGCTGATGTCATACATTACATATCTATAATGGGCAAAGCTTGAGATGTGTGTCAAGTGTGCACAATTATAGAGAACAGTGGCAATTCATAGCTTTTAAACAGGATCATAATGAAATGCACTTTTCATCTCCAACCCATCCCTCTAACATCTCCTTACCAAATGCTGTGAAATAGAAGATAAATTTTCAATTACTCGTATGCTTCTTTCAAATAGAGTTGGCATAGCTCACAATCAGAAATAAGCTTCTGTGCTCAATAAGCAATTAGTCTCATATACATTGGCAGTTCTACTCCCTACACTAAATCTTTTTACTATTGACCATGAGGGCTATTATTTAGAGGTGAACTAAAATTGTAAAATTTGTCCTTATCTGAAATGCTAACAGCAAAATACAAGTTGTCCCTTAAAAAACAATGCAAAGGCTACTGTTTTGAGATACTTTTATTTTTATTTTTATGAGTATTTTTACCTCGCCTTTCTCCTTGGAAAAGGACCCGAGGTGGCTTACAGTAAGGAGGGCAATATACAGTCCAGTAAAATTAAGACATATTCAAGTTTATGAACAGTTTAAGAATTGAGGGCTATTTTATAGCAGAGGAACAGAAATTGTAAAATACGTCCTTATCTGAAGTGCTAGCAGCAAAATGCAAGTTGTCACTTAAAAAACAATGCAAGAAGCCATTTTAGTACTTTTGCATGTTTTTTTTTACAGTTAATTAGGAGTTTGGCTGTATTTGATTGAGATGAAATGAAAACAGAAAATTGAACTAATGTTACAATAATCCAGATGTTGATTACCTCTGCTGAATGGCTCAGGACCATATTTTGAGTTTATATGTTTTAAAAGGGTCAAACTTTGTATAAAAGAGATTAGTATTAAAATAACAATAAAAGTATGGAGTACAAAATTAATTTTAATTCTTTGGAAACTTTCTGCTTTTGGTTGCCTTCCTACAGTTTATATGCTCTGCATAATCATAACATCTCTGTGTGGAGGGAGGGGTAGAAGTTATGGTTGTCGCTGTGGCAGTCAGAAAAAGACAGTAAAAATATGAAGAAAGTCACACCCTCCTAATTCTCTGCAAACACTACAGATTACTTTTACGGCCTGCGCTTGACATGTCTGTCACAGAATTCTTATGAGCACACTGCTGAGATAATAAAATCTTGACTTCCATAAGGGTTATTGCATTAATCTGTTGTTGCAGCAAAAAAAAAAAAGCAATGAGAGTTTTTGTGACACCTTACAGATTAACCCATCCATTATGGTGTAAACCTTCATGGACTACAGCCCAGTTTAGAAAATACAGAATTTTGATCACAGAGCCTTTCCACACTTTTCACTGGGTTATATGTGTACGGAAGGAAGCATGATGGGACATGGTGTGAGTTGTTAAGCTGGATATTAAGTGCATATTTCGGCCATGTATTAGACCTAATGAAGGTGAGCTCCTTTGCTCAAAGTGATCCATTAATGTGCACTTAATATTCAGCTTAACAACTCGCACCATGTCCCATCATGATTCTTTCCATACAGTATATAAATATAAGACCTTGTACTTGATACTTTTGTATGTCACCTCAGTGTTAACAAGAGCTTGCTGCTGCTTCCATTTCAAAGTGAACATGTAGGGTGTAGAAGTTAAAATGTTGGGAATTTAGACTCAGAATACCTGTGTTCAAATCTCTGTGTTCTAAAGCTCACTCAGGGACCTTCGAGTAGACATATTATGTCAGCTTAGCCTTCCTCACAGTTATTCTTAGGATAATGTGGAAAGAGGAAAACCCATTTGCACTGCCTTGAGCTTACTGGAAAAAATCAGTTTATGAATGTATATAGTGAATGTAGAGTGTGTGTGTGTGTGTGTGCACACTTTGCACATGCAAAGTAAACAATAACTGCAGAGTAGTTGACAGAAAGGATATAAGCCTTATTAAGGCATTGGAGATGTCTATTTTCTACATGTATCAGACAAGTAGTATAGAAGAGTTCCCCTTCAAAAAGTCTAAACGGTGAAAACAAAAATTGCAGCAAGAGTATGTATGTTTCTATGAGAACAAGGAGATAAAAATTTCCTATTTATGAAATTTTCCTATTTGTATTCTTACAATTGTAATGTATTTTATAAATAGGCAGGCAAAACTTGGCTTGTTATGGATTTTTGTGATTTATAAGACAAAGAATTCAGACCAAATCAAAACAGATCACATTCACTCGCCCCTTCTTTTCTACATTGTATTTCATTGTATTCATATGTCCAATAGGAAGTTACTAGAATGTGTGATACGGTGGGATACTGAGATAAATGCAGGAAAAGGAAATGTGGACCCACAAGTCTCCTGTACAGAAGGATTACTTTCAGCTCCAAACCACCACTCTTCAAACTAAGTCTAACAGTGTGATCTATCACAGGAAAAGAGCAGGCTGGTGGTAAGGGAATGTCATAGGCACAGCCTACTGAAAGCTCATCTGGCAATTATGCTTGCAGAACTCCAAATCATTTCTGCTGGCTTAGATTCAGTGATTCCCATTAACTCTGTGACCCCATTTGTTAAGTGGGAGATGCTATAGTACATTTTACAGCTAACAATTCCAAAGAGAACTCTTGATTAATAATTAATTTTAACTTGATTGAATTCCAAACTGTATTCAGTGGAAATTAACCAAAGACAATTTTGACAAGAATGTATTTCACTCCAGGGCTTGTCCAGACATACAGAAGTACCATAGCAAATGAACATCAATTTGGGCCCAGCAGGGCTGAGGCATATTCACGTCTACCCTGTACCATAAAATCACTTCTTCAGTTTCAAGCTTCTGAACTGGGAGCATCTGAAACAGAAATGGACTCTGCATTGTAAGTGCTGTAACACCAAGCTCTGCTACCCACAACAAAGCCTGATTCAAAACCATCGATAACTCTCTGGGAGTTAAAAAATAATCTACATGAGTGGTAGGGGAAAGGAATGGTCTAGTTATGTTACCTGTTCAGCTGGAGAAATAACCAAAATGAACCCAGTCAAGTGGTTTCTTTTACCAACATGTAGACAAGTTCTCAGACTATACTATTGGAAGGCACATACTTTAACATACTGAAAATGAACCATACATACAACAGAAAGCTGACATGTCATACAATGCCTTTGTCATACAAAGACTCTTCTCCCAAAATTCAGTTCATCAATGTGTAATGTAGCATTATGCCATTGTAAAGTTGCCAGGTGTTTCGCCCTGGCAACAAAAACTGCACAAGGGAAATGCACATTCAGTTGTGTGGTTTCCATTTTCACAAACAGCACAATGGGCTGTTGGAGCTGTTTTGCAGATAGCATTCTTGCTGTGGTATAATTGCAGTTACCACACACATAACATCCAGATGTGTCTTGGTGCCTATTCAATGGGAATTTTGACTGGGCAGCTAGCAGAAGCTTAGGTCAGTTTGCATAGCCTCAGCAGAGCAAATTAATGGGCCAGGTCTGTCCTGCTGATTTATTAATGCATCACTACAGCAATTTGTTCCAAGGAAAACCATAATTTTTTAATGTGTGGTAATATCTTGGGCCACAAAAATAATCATTCAACTCAGCCTGCCTATATGAGCAAAATAAACAATTTACATGGCAAATAATGCATATTTAATTGAAACTTAAGTTGATAATATTTCCATCTTAGAAGTATGCCTTAGATATTGCTATAAGGTTGTATTTCATGATACTATATTTACTGTAGAGCAGATGACCAAGGTTTAACCTTAGCTGTCAATTATATTTTCGTTGATTCGGGAATTATGTCCCATAGCTCTCCTACAATGCATTTTCAAGTGATCTTGTTTAGCTGCTGCTGCTGCTTACAGTTGTTTCTATAGCAGATTGCTAGTTGATAGTGATTTGGGATTGATGCTTCACCAATGGAAGCCAATGGTTATAAGCAGCAGCACAAGCCCTCCTGCTGTCTAAGGGTGCTTTTACATGACCTCTAAAATCCACTGGCAACTTAAATTTATACCAGAGATCATGGGGTTTTGTTCTGTCTCTGTGTTCCCACCCTTCCACACTCCATTGCTCCTGTCTGCTATGAGGGGACGGAGAAAAAAAGGGGGGAAATGCAGGCTCACCTCCGCTCACCTCCGTCTGCCGGTCGTAGCAGCCCCATAGGGATTCCTGTCTCTTAAAGGGGCAGCGGGGACAAAAAACCAAACAGAAGGCGAGGTGAGCCTGGCATGCACAGCTTTATAATCCGCACTGGAAATTTTTTTACCTCCAGAGACCAGGTACTTGTAAAATGCGCTGGGGCGCGCTTAGGTGGGTGTGGTCACACTTAATTTTTTTGTAAGTCCGCAGCTGGTGGGAAAACAATTGTAAGCTCCGCATCTGGGAGCCCTTTGCCTCGGATTTTAGGGGTCGTGTAAAAGCAGCCAAAGGCAAGAAGCAAAGCATTGTCTGTATTCCCACTTAGAGCCTTGGTGACACACTCACACTGAAGACTTTAAGGAAGTATGGTGATGCTGCCAGTAACAGTGGCACTGGTACTTTCTTTTTCCTATCCATCTCCCCAATAGCAGCAGGGACACTGGCAAGCAACTCAAGCCATGGACCCTAGGCTGCAGTAGTAAATTTTGCTGACACCCACTTCCAATGCTTCACTGCCTGAGGCATCCATCTCATGCTGAATAGTGTCACTGTGTTGACTCTGTGGTCTCCTCACTTTTCAGATTTTTTTTTCTATCTCCCTGTCTCTGTGTGTGTCCTCTTCTTCATGAACTACCCAGGAAGGAGGAGTGGGACAGACAGAAGAGCAAGATGGCATTTAACATATACTCTGTGGAATCCGGTCATCCAGAAATTTGGAGCAAGGAGTCTTAGTGTCCAAACCCCTTTCCATTTGATTTGGATGAAGCTGTGGGCCTGTTGAAATTAGCAAGATATAGAAAAAGAATTCAGCTTCACATATGCTTGGTGTGTCATCTCTCCTTCAGAGTGGGGGTGGCATTCATCCCATCAAGAGTGGGATTATTTATTTATTTATTTATTTATTTATTTATTTATTTATTTATTTAAAATATTTTTACCCCACCTTTCTCCTTGAAAAGGTCAAAACAGCCTACAACATTGAAGGGCAATTTTTAAACTTGAAGACAAAGGTATACAATGGTTGTTAACAACATTAAAGACAATATTTAAAGCTAAGATCAATGGGTGTGAAGCATCTTACATAATTAAAAAGGCAATATTAAAGCTAAGAACAATAAGTAAAAAAAAATTGAAAAATCATTCAGAGAAATGGAAAAAACACACAAAAGGAAATAGTGCTACAAATCCAATCTAAGCAGTAATCCATAACAATCCATCTGAAAATCATGCAGCAGGTAACTGAGGGAATGCTTGCTTAAAAAGAAAGGTCTTTGCTGAAGGACACCAAAGATGGGGCAACTCTAGCCCTCTCCTAGTTTTGTAGTCTGTGGGAGCTGTTAAACCCAGCCATACATCTATAGGCCAATAATTCTAAGTAGTTTCCACCTTATAAGGGGGGTCATAATCACTGTTCCTGCCTTGCACTGTGCATTCTAAAAACACCTCACTTCGGGTAACTGCAACTCCTTGTGAGAGGAATTGTCTTTGGAGGCTGCATCTGACCCAAATCTGTTTATGTCTCAAATGTGCACACTACATGTATTTTGTTGACCAGAATCCTTTTGCACTTTAACACGCACTCCGTCTTCTAAAGCTGTGTCATCTGTAACATATAGTTTGATCCCCAGATGTATCTTCGTATATTCACAAAGGTAGCCAACATGTAAATGTGGGATTTACACTCTGGAGCAAATAACATCTCAGGTCAGGTGCTGAAAAGGCCAGTTCAAATCAAAACAATGTGGCAGTAAAAACATAATTCTCATGTTTTCAAAAATTGAACCTCCCTTTTAAAGAATAAAGAAATAAAGAAGGAAGATTGACAGAGGACAAGAAACAAAGGAAAACAGAAGGAGTCCTCCAGAATCTTCTCCAGTGTCCCCACCACCACCTTCCACCAGCACCTTTTACAGAGGAGAAGGAGAGAGAGATGGCACTTATCTGACAACACCAAGCAACATAGCCTGGAGGTAAGGGGCTGCCAATGAGAGATGTCTTCATGGCATGTGCACCACAAAACAAACAACCCCTTCTTATTCTCTTGCTCATCTTGATCCCCATCTTTATGAATACTGAAGGAAGGACATGAACTTTTGCACTATCACAACCCCTGCGAAACAGTAAAACATTTCCAGCTCCTTGGTTTACATTTGCTAGTTGAATGTATTTGTGATCGAGTTTGCTAGGCAGTTCTCTGCTGACCTAATTGAATGTTGCTACCATCATAGGAAAGACCGGGAGGCCAGGGGAAATAATTATTTTGTCATTACAAATGAGAAGAAGCGTTTATTTTTCAGGGCTAAGCTCAGTAACCTCATAATACAGTGACCTTGTATTAGTTTTCACAGCATTGTGTTAGTAATCAAGATGCATCCTTTTTACTTCACCTGTGCAAGTTGAGTATTTCATCACTCTAAATAGTTATCTGTATCAACCATAACCTCGCTCAAATGTTCATTTGCTTTAACCTGTTTTTCATCCCCTCTTCAAGATTTGCTAGCTACTTTCTTTAGACTGTGAATGCCCTCTTGTGGGCAAAGGAGCCTGTAGAAACAGTTCTCAAAGAAACAAGACCACCGATTCTCTCATCTCAAGCATGAGGCTCTATTTAATTTTCCCATCCCCCCCCCATCCCTTGTATGTACCTAAATAAAATTTCATCTTTTTGCTCCTGTTGTTTTGTCAACTGACAACTGCTGTATAAATCTAAAGATGGCTGTAAATACAACACTTTCCTCTATCATTCTAGGTTTGAAGAAAACACTTCAGAATTAATTATTTTACTCGCCCTGATACAGAGTCTGAAAGAAGATGTTTTATCCTCACTACACGACACACAGTATCTTACCCAGTTGCTACCATAGATATCTTTTGGACTATAGTTCCCACCAATCTTATCATGGACTGTTCAGTATTTTTTAAAAATCAAATGCTTATGACTGTCGTTAACCCAGTACGTAGAATAATTGATAACCCACTTGGTGGTATGTCGCCATGCCTTTACAGAAGATTTATGGGAGACTCTGCGTCTCACATTGGGTTGTGCTGAATTCTGGTTCTCAGAGTGCCATCCAAGGTCTCTGAAAACTGCAGTGCTTCCCTGTGTCTCCAGGTAGGGTTTCACCTTTAAAGAAAGGATTGGTGTGTGAACAACAGGAAAATAAAAGAGCACCTCTTCAAAAGAACCTGAGACAAAACAAAAACAAATATATGTGCTGTGCACACCCCTAATGGCGATCTCAATCTCAGCCCTCCCTAGCATTTATGTGGGTGGTAGAAGAGGTGTCAGCTGTCACTCACATTCTTCTTGGTCACAAAAAGTTCACTGTACTATTGCTGCATTCATTTTGATATCTCCTCATCCCTCAGTTTAAATTACTAAATGAATGCTAAATGGGCTCTGAGATGTATCCCAAAAAGTTATATCGTTTTAAGAGAATGCACACAAATTTTGTGATCAATACATAAACAGACCTTTGGCCTGATTCAGAAAGGTTCCCCTTCTGTTTTTATTTTCCTATGAAAGGCTCATCTAAGAGGTCTTCTTCCCCCTTTTAGATCCAAAATTGCTTTTTCAAAAGCATCCAAAGTACACAAGGTCAATTGCGGAAGACATGTTGTTTATCACTTGACTTCAAGGGACAGACTTTCAGACTTTAAGTCAGTTATTTGACATTCACATCTCTCCCCGGCAAATCATTCCCCCCAGGCTGAAGTGCAGTGAGTATTCTGAATTGTGCACTGTTTCTTGTGACTGATCCAACCTTTCTACGGGGGGGGGGGGACATATTTATTACAAAAATAGGACCGGCAGTATTTCTCTGAGTCTGATCAGTTCCTCAAAGATGTTTAGATCATGAACAGCAGTTTCACAGAAGCAATCGTGGGCTGTTATCTAAGATCATCCATACATGGGTATCAGCATGAGATCTCTTTCTACCCAGTCTGTATTACAGTTGCATGCAAAACATTTCCATGATCAGCACCTCTCCTAGGTCAGACATGGACAAAATGTAAGCAGGATTCCAATGATCTGGGATTCCCCTTCCTTTCAGCTTTGCTTCTTCTGCTCCTCTTGTCTTCACCCAACTGCCTCTCTTCAGGGGGGCCCTAGGTGAGACTTTTAATGTGCCATGGCCCTGCCTCATTCACAGAATTGTACAGAGAGTAGAGATGGAAGAGCTCTGCCTTCTCCCAGTGCTGCCTCTGAATGGGCACGTGCCCAAGGAGGCTGGGCTGGGAAGCCAAGGAGAACCACAGAAGAAACCATGGGCCTTTTTACACAACCCCTAAACTCCGCCGCAAATGGCTCCCAGCTCCGGAGCTTAACATTGTTTACCCACCAGCTCCGGAGTTTACTGAAAATTAAGTGTGGCCATGCCCACCTAAGCGCGTCCCAGCGCACTTTTCTTGTACCTGCTCTCCAAGGGTGAAAAATCTTAATGCAGATGTGCTGGGCTCTCCTCGCTTCTTTTTGTTGTTGTTTTTTGCCTCCCGCCCCTTTAAGAGAAGGAACCAGGAAGTCACGGAGCTCCCGGCAGCTTCCACCGGCACCGGGGAGGTAAATCTTTATTCTTTTGTCCCTTTTTTTCTCCCTCCCCTCACACAGCCAGCAGCCAGGACGTGCAGAGGGGGTGGGAACACACGAAGAGCAACAAACCCCTAAGATCTCTGGTCCGAATTAAAGTGACCAGCGGATCTTAGGGGTTGTGTAAAAGCGCCCCATGAGACTGAACCACCGAACCAGATAGAACAGCCATTCATACCCATCCCTAAGTGGGAGTAGCAATGGCAACCAGACATTGTCTCCATCTTGGCTTTATTTATTCTGTTTTTTCCTTATTTGGAAAAAGACTTTGTTAAAGAAAGAAATATGTGCTTGTTACACAATGCCATTTCCCTGGTGCTTTTAAGAGCCAGGGCCTCTTAAAGTTGCCAGTCATAAAAGATTTTGTAGCTACCCCATGCTGTTTAGAACTAAACGGCACAGCAGGGATTGCACCTTTAGTGAATTCAACAGTCAACTTTCTGTCACTGAAAATCACTGCCAAAAATACTGGGAAATGCAAACATTGAAACCAGAGATGCTGAGTATCCATCTCCATTTTAAAAAGATTAGGATGCCAAATGGTGCAGGAGTTTCATAACATACAACAAAAACATTTAAGAGGCAGCTTCTAAAAGAAAATGCTTAACTAATGAAAGTATTTAAGGGGATGACTACATTGGCCACTTATTCTGCAATTTTAGTTGATTGGGCAGAGATGAATTTGAATTAAAATCCAGTGACAATGTGACATAAAACTCAATGTGGGGAAACCCATTGTGAAATTGAGTGGAGAACCATCTCTTTTTCCCCCATCTGGCAGGGGTAGTTTAAATTTACTCCCACTGGTTGACAACGCTTCTCTAACCTTTCTCCTTTGTGTGAATACCTGAGGTGAACCAAGTGCCCTCAACCAAGTGCCCCTCATCTCCAAACACCTGGGTTTTTTCCTTGTTTGTTTGTGCATCAGTTGGGCAAAAAAGAGAAAAACCTTTAAAGCTAGGTCGCTTATGAAAGCTAAACTTTTAAAAAGAGAAATGGAGAGGGCCAATTAGCAAAGTGTTCTGCTTATCTACCGCCCCATAGCACTTCAAGTAGTCTCTAGGTGGTTTACAGGTGTTTTTTTAAAAAAAATTATAGTATACAGGCTACACATTGCCTCCCCCCACCCCCCCGCAAGTTGGGTACTCATTTTACCGACCTCAGAAGGATGAAAGGCTGAGTCAACCATAAGCCTGCAACCTGGGATTGAACCCCAGGTCATGAACACAGTTTTACCTGCAGTACAGGTATTTAACTACTGCATCATGGGGCTCCTACTTTATTACATAAGAACAGCCTTGCTGGAACAGGTCACAGCCCATCCAGTCCAGCATTCTGTCTCACACAGTGGCTCATCATTTGCTTCGGAGTATTCCCAACAGATGTCTTCACCTGCTTATGATTCCCTGCAAATGGCATTGAGAGATATCCTGCCTATCTCTCCAACCCAGAGGTTCTCCTTAGGCATCCATAATGAGGGGCAGGGGCAGGGGAGGAGGAATATAAGAACACTTTGCTTTTTGCTTTGCTCTTTTAGTTTTTCTGTCGCTTTTGTGTTTGTAAATGCAGATACGTTTGTAGATTGGTACCAGATATCACAGAACTTGGAAATGTTACTCTTTTTTTAATACAGTTCCCAATATAATGTTAGCTGCAGGAATCTGGGGGCAGTAATAAATTGGGGCGGGGGAGCTTTTCAACGTCCTGCAGATATGACTCTTTCCTAGTTGCCCATATTCATCCCATACTGTTTCCTGGCCTAATTATAATAGCTCACAGGTTCTTCGCCTCTTTATCCCAACGGTAAAACCACAATTGCAGATAGTTAGGTGTTCTAAACTCATTCGTTCCATCAATTTTTCAGCATGTCTAACTCACAAACAGGACTGTGACCAAGGCAATTTCAAAAATTGTTACCAAAAATAAGGCAGAAGTTTTGTTCTCCATTAAATGCTATGTCTGTTCTTTCTTGCAGTTTCCTATATCTGAAGGACATTTTGTTCATCTTCCTTCTGCTAAAACATTTGCACGTTTTCAAGAAGCTTTTAGTCACAGAAGGGCAATCACAGACATGCATCAGGAGATTAAATGTCACAAGAACCTCCTATGCATGAAAATGTAAGTTGGAACAACACTCTTTAATAAGGATGCAGACAAATTGGAACAAGTTCAGAGGAGGGTGAGAAGAATGATCAGAAAGCCAGAAATCAAGTTCTGTGAGGAAAGACTGAAAGAACTGGACCCACGTACCTTCAAGAGAAGAAGACAGAACGAACATATGATAGTACTTTTCAAATACAGTACTTGAAACATTGTACAGAGGAGGGAAGGGAGGGGTCTGTTCTCTGTCATCCAGGAGTGCAGGACACATAATAATAGGCTAAAACTACAGGAAGATGAATTTTGGTTGAATGTCAGGAAAAACCTCCTAACTGTTTCAGCAACACAATAATGGAACTAGTTGCCTTGGAAGGTGGTGAGTGCTCCAATCCCGGAGCATTCAAGAGAAAATGAGGCAACCATCTGCCAAAGATAAAGTACTTTGACTTGGATTCTTGCATTGCACAGGGAGTTGGATTCAATGGCCTTATATGTCCTTTCCAATTCTATTATTCTCTGATTCCATTGTGTTCAAGTGCAAAGAATCTTTATCCAATCTAAAAGTACCTATAAAGGAACCTTTCTCTCCATCCCACCACCTTCACAGGTACGTCTTGTGGAAACACATGAAAGGCCTTCTCGGCTGCTGCACCCAGACTCTGGAACTCCCTCCTACTACAGGCCAGGACTGCTCCATCTCTGCTGTCTTTTTGGAAACAGGCAAAGACCTTTCCTTTCAGACATGCTTTCCCTGCATGATGCACTATCAATTATGTGTCTTCATATGAATCTATTGTACATGATTACACAGACTTTGTTGTTTATAACCACTTATAGCTTTGTGTTTATATCTCCCTTCTGTGATTGCTTTAACAGTATGCTTTCAATGTTAGTCTCCATCTCCCATACCTTTTGGGTGGTCTACCCTGCATGATTTAGCTTTAATGTTGTGTTTTAATGCTGCAAGACATCCCTCAATTCCTTGTTCTCAAACTTGAATATGTCTTAATTGTACTGGACTATATACTGCCCCTCATTACTGTAAGCCACCTTGGGTCCTTTTCCAAGGAGAAAGGCAGGGTAAAAATACTCTAAATAAATTAAATAAATAAATAATCCCTCTTCATGATTATCTGGTGAAGAAAACTGAGAAGAGATATATAAGGCCAGGAATTCTCACATCTTCAAAGAACAACTTATTGCCCCAAACTTTTTTTTCTGTTTTGCATCACTGTTTTGTACTGATTCCTTCCAATAACATTGACATGTTTCTGACAGAAAGGTCCCTGTAGGGAAAAACAATGAGTTACAATGGCATTTACTCTTTTACCTTCCCCTTTCCTAAATAAATAGACCAATCTGGATGACATCTGGGTCAGAGCAGAATGACTAGATTCAGTGTCAAGGTGAAGTGAAGAGAACTTACAAATTGATTTTGGGTCCAGAGAATGAATGTTATAAGGTGGGGCACAAATTCTATCACTTTTTCCTCACCCTTCTTTCTGAAAAAAGGGAGCCTTAAATATACCCTAAAGGTGATTGCTAGAGATGGGCACAAAACGGAAAATTAGTGCTTTGTTTCATTTTGTTACTTTTTGCATTTTGTTTCATTTCGTTACTAAATGACTTTTTAATAGAAGTTTTGTAACAAAATGAAATGAGTAACGAAACGATTCGGAAGCTGCCGCCACCCAGGTGGGTGTTTTTGACAGGTGGGGACAGATCTGTTGAAAATCCCACCTGGGTGGTGGCAGGTTCCAAATTGTTTCCCCACACCTGTCAAAAAATCCAGCTGAGAGGCGGCTAGCAAAGCAGAACAAAGCAAGCAGAGTTTGGTCTGAATTTCCCTCTCCACACCCCGACCTGTCAAAAAAGCCCCAGCTGGGAGGTAGGGGGAAGGGCAACAAGCAGAAAGGAGCAGGCAAGAGTAAAAAAAAAACCCTGCTTCTTACTTCCTGTTTCCCGTGCTCCCCCCTCCTCCAAGGTAGTTTTGCCTGGCTACTCTGTTCTCCATATCCGCACACCTCCCAGCTGGGATTTTTTGATAGCTCAAGCTGTCAAAACCAGCTGGGAGACAGTGGCGGGCAAGAACCAAGCAGGGAAACAGCTGGCAGATCTCGCTGCTGAAGTGAGTTCTGGTGGTGGCTCCCCAGTTCAGTTCCTCCTGAACCAAAAACATCATTTCATTTCGGTTCATGATAACACGTGTCTGCCGTTTCATTTCATTTCAAAACGGTTTGGAACATTACAAAACAATGAAATAGCATGTCATTTTTTGAAAGGTGCCCATCCCTAGTAGTTGCCTGAAATTTGGCCAGTCTACTTCCCTCTTAGTATCTATATCACCAAATCCCATGTGCATCAGTACAAAAACAAAAGCATTATAAACATTTTTATTTTCCAGGGCAAATGAATGAGAGGCTGACAAATCTGTTCAAATTCAGGGGACAAATAGCTCAGGACCGATTGGGCCTTCTAACTGAACTGGAAGGCCAGTGGACAGCCTTAGTTTCCCACTTCAATAATCCTTGGCTGGGTTTCCCACACCACCAGATTTTCTCAAATGAATGTGGGGGAACTTCTCTTTGGACATGAAGATGTAGAGCATGGAAAACAGGTTGCTTGGGTAGAGATTATCAGCAGTACACAGCAGACACTTCCTGAGATGATACACAAGTGACTATCACTTGCTGACCCACTAGGAAGTACACTTCTGTCCACATTGGCAGGTGGGATTTCTTTAGCAAATATACCTGCTTACATGGCATGTACTTGAGAAACTCAGTGGGGATTCATTAATTGCCAGCTAGAAGTGACTGGATGCCAGACCATTTACTTTCCACGCGCAGAGCTAAACACAGCCTATGTATCTCTCCCCCTCTCTTTCAATTTACAAATGCAATGATTTCTCTCAAAGACACTGAACAAAATCCTCCTGGGTTTTTACATGCACACAAGAGGAATCCTTTGGGTATCTGTGGCTAACTGATGCCTTGCCAAGCATATCAATTCACACCTTCTGTTGCACTCCCAAATGCCTGCCTGTCATGCTCATAGCACCTAAGACACAGAGCATCAATTGGCGATGAAAACTTACACAATTCCTCACACACACATTTGAAATCACTTGAGGATTTTGGCCCACCTCGTTTCAAATTTCACACAGGGAGGTTTGAAGTGGTTCATGAGATTTCTTTGTGACTCTGCAGGCTGAGTGTCAAGAAACTTGGAATTAGATGACTGACAATATTTTAAAGGCTCTTTCTAAGTGAAATTCATTTATTCTCCACTTGGTGGCATAGGTAGACTCTCTTTGACCATCTCAGATGGAAAACATAAACATCTAAATAGCCACTGAGGTTGGTGTGTGGAGGTGGCTTTGTCCAGCAGGTGTCTCCGCCCAACCATATAATAATAATTGAGATGCTGTTCCATTCTGTTAAACAGAGAGATACGTGTTTCAAAATCCTTGTTCTCTTTCAAGAGAAGAATTGCTTTGACATGAGAAGATTAGTAAAAGCCAATACGGTACAAACAATACAATCCAGCTGATTCACCATTGCTCAATAAATGTGTAATATGGGTTTTTTAGTCCAAGTATATGAAATTTAGAAAAGCCTAGCAGAATTTAACTGCATTCCATTGTCAATCAGAGAAAGTGTTTGGCTCAGTGTCTCTAAAATAATCACCATCTGATCATGGCAACTATTCATAAATTACTCCCCTTTGGCAGGTTAAGTGGCAAGGTGAAGTTGTAGATAAATTCAAGTAGAAAACATTGGCCAAAAGCCTATTGGTTTTTTATGCCCACCTAATGCCAATTGCATAACTTTTGGAGCTGAATGGCCTCTAGCTAAGAAATCATTGTAGCATTTATCTGCCACGTGCCAAATGATACAACTCAGTATGCAACAGATGTCTAAGGTAATTTCTTAACTTGAAGCCGTTCACCTACAAAGATTATGCTATCTGAGTAACACTGCTAGGTGTGACACACACAGCTTTTCCAATGGACTTGTAAGCCTCTGTTGACATGGGGTCTCATTTTGGCCCAAAGTCAATGGATCTAAAATGCTTTTTCAATTATGAATTTATATATAATATGGAATAGATAGATAGATAGATAGATAGATAGATAGATAGATAGATAGATAGATAGATAGATAGATAGATAGATAGATAGATAGATAGATAGATAGATAGATAGATAGATAGATAGATAGAATTTCTTACTCTGAAAGTTCCCACCTTTTAATGCATAACATCTCTGCCATCTTTTTACAGCAGCCCACATGACTTCTTGTCAAGGTAGGCCATGAGCAGCCCAGAAGAACTGACACGGAACATGTAGATAATGGAAGGAATCATTAAACTAGAACTGAAGCAAATAGTAAATTAGAAACCAAAAGACACACTAGGAAGCAGGATCAACACAGTAAAGCCTAAAAGGAAAGCTATCACTTAAGCAAGACATAACAGGAATAGGAAGCCCTATCATAGAAGTGCCAATGACCCAACAAGATGAGCAGAGTCATTGCAGGTGCTGCAGACACTAAAAGGCTCAGGCAATTGATGCTTCCATTAGAACTGTAGCTCACTCCACCAAACTTATGCACAATTGGAGCCCTACTGCTTAAGTAGGTAGATAAGCTTTAAGTAGATAAGTGTTTTAAAAATTACTATTTTTTTTAAAAAAAAGTAATGGCTTCCTGGTATCACAACAAAGCTTCAAAAGTAATTGTTATCATAGGCATGCTTAAAAAAAACCAATTATATTTTCATTTCTCAAAAGATAGCCTTGTGGTACAGTGGTTGAATGCCTGTACTGCAGGTAAAACTGTGCTCATGACCTGAGGTTCAATCCCAGGTAGAAGGCTCATGGATGACTCAGTCTTCCATCCTTCTGAGATCGGTAAAATGAGTACCCAGCTTGCTTGGAGGGGGGGCAATGTGTAAACTGCATAATTAAATTGTAAACCACCCAGAGAGTGCTTGAAGTGCTATGGGGCGGTATATATAAGCAGAACACTTTGCTTTGTTTTCAATTTCCTCTTCAGCTAGATAAAAAGCCTTTGAGCTTTGCAAGTCACTGATCTATGATACAAAGCTCATTCACCTCATGTGGGCCTCATCATCACATCAAGCAGCATAAGCCAGGACTTGAACCATGTGATATTCTTCTTCCAGTATATAACCAGGTAAATGCCCCATAAAAGTAACTAAAAAGTGACCTTTATATAGTCTAAAAAGAGAAAGTGTCCTTTGTTGAGTTGCTATGCCTTTGTTACAGGGAAAAAAGAATTCATAACAAGCCAATTCTGTCTGTGATGATTCTCAGTCATCCAGGTGAGGTTATCTGGAAGTTGAATCATGGCAACTGGACTTCTTTTCTTGAGTTATCAAAAATGTCAGTCTCTTAAGAAAAGAAATCCATTTGCCATGACTCAACTTTAAAACAAGCCAATTAGTTGTAAAACCGAAAAAACAAGGGTGATACTATTTAACCTCTATTGTATTGGGTTGCTAAATATATACTTAAGAACATATAAACAAACATGCAAGCCTTTTAGTTTTGCAGGTCCCCTCATTAGGTTAGGAACTGCATAACTGGGTTGAGGAGAAGAGACAAGAAAGTCCCAAAACTATCCCTGATTAAAACCTTGAATCCTCAGGACCTGTAGCGGAACTAAAGTTTCTAGGACAGGCACAGCAAATGCAGTATAAAGAAGAAGTTAACATAGTGTCATGTTTCACCACAGGCAATGTGAGTTCCTGTCCTTTCCATTTCTGTAGAAAATGGAATAATGAAAACTTTCATTTGCCTTTTTGGCAAACCGCATGGCTTCTGCTGAAGCTCACAGCATGCCAAAAGATGGCAATCAATGTATCAGAAAAGACGGAGGTTAGCTTTGAGAGACAGGCAGAGGGGAGAGCACTTACTTACTTCCAAGCTCTTTAAATATGTCTTTTTAAAAAAACATAATGAATTACTTTTAAGTTCTTTAGATAGGTATTGAACACTTCTTGTTTTTCTCCTTTCACAGTTTATACAACTAAATAAGAAGCCATATATTCCAATGAACTCCTCACTGTACACAGGGGGACTTACTTCTGAGTGAACTTGTATCAGGGGACACTATAAAAATGATGTATAACTAAAGCAAATCAGTTTGAAACATCCAGTTGTTGTAATTGAAAGAAGGAGAGAAAATTCCATTCTAGAACATAATAACTTTGCTCTGAGCACACCTCCCGGGTTTTCCAATCAGCTGATGCATGCAGTAGCCAATTTAATTCACACAGCACGGTCTCTCTTTTCACAGTGATGTACTTATGAAGTGACTTATTGATGGCTTTTAAAAAACAAATCAGGGGTCAGTATTACACCCAGGTTTCTGACATGTTCCACCATATCACATGAGTGAAGGGTGAAGCAGACCACGGGATTAATACCCGTAACAAAGATCCTACAGGAGAAGTCAAAAAGTTAAACATGCCAAGAATGTATATAAGGCTATGGCTAAACTATACAGGTAGAGTCAACCATATCATTATAGCTAAGAGGTGACATCCTCAAGGAGAAGATGCTAGGAGGTACTGATGAAAATCCTCCTACGCCCCAGAAATATGCCCTCTCAGCCACCTACACTCTCTCCTCTCTTGAAAGGGGGAAATAAGTATGCTGCACAGCCTTTCATCCTACAAACCAATGTGCTGCCCTTGGGTGGGGTGGACAGCAGTGTTGTAGCAAGGTTCAGTGGTCATTTTAGGTTTCTGTACCTGGAATGGATAAGGATGCGCTATCTGTACCTGGAACAAATAGAGAACCATCTGGTCCTCAGGCAGCAACATGTATTGGTAGACCCACAGAGCCGCAGAAGTTTGAAGTGGGAGACATCTATGAAATGGTCCCAGAATGTTAGGGAATGAGAGGTTTTCAGTAAATTCCTGAAATGGGGCTTGGGGCAGCATAATTAAAATGAAATGTCTGGTCACACTGAATTTGGAATACAGTAGACCCTCATATAACAAGTG
>JAHTLZ010000204.1:43721538-43753259 GCA_023846285.1 Phrynocephalus versicolor
TATATTCCAGGTTCAGTGATAAATCTAGTTCCTCTTCAACAGAGTTTAAGCATTCTGAATATAAGCAATCATGGGACTATTTCTTAAAATAGATCGGGACAATGATTGCTTCCTTTCTTAGCTTGCTTAATTTTTAGATGCAGGCCTATTCTTACAGTCACACAAAGGTGGAGTACTGCTCCCATCCAAATCCTTGTATGTATTTACTGTTTCTTGTTCTCCCAGAAAGGGTTTTCTTTTCCATTCCATGTGCGTAATGGCATGGGTGCCATCTAGCAATTGTAGTTTTACTTCTCTTATATCTTTTTCTCTCTGTTGAGACTTTCTCTGAACTAGCTCCCTGGATGTCTGGAAAGTACGGTGATGAGATGTCAGGAAAATGCATTTTCTTATGAAAGCAGCAGACCAAGAGTGGACAGCAACGTTGGAGTTATGGTTAATTGGGAATCAACAGAACAGGGATGTAGAACTTTTGGAGCTCCAGCTGTTTTGGACTTCAGCTACCAGAAGCCTTGACTAGTAGATGGCTGCTGGATAGTTCACTGGTTAAGATCTCTGGCAGCAGATCCAGGGGTTGGTGGGAGTTCAATTCTCCACTGTGCCTCCTTGACAAGGACTAGAGGCAATGATCCATAGGGCCCCTTCCTGCTCTGCAGTTCTAAGATGATGATGATGATGATGATGATGATGATGATGATATCCACTGGAAAGGCATTATTGGAGCAGTAGTCCAAAACATTTAGACTGCCAAAATTCCCCCAACCTAGGAGTTTAAAAAAACCCAGCTACTTCTCTGTTCTAGAACATGCGATTCCCTGTCTTCTGTTTGTGTTAAGTGTTGGCACTGGCTCTTTTCCAGATGTTAACAATCAGAGTCAGAAGCTTCTAATACCTCACGTAATTAGTCAAGATGCATCATGCTGTACAGCTATCATTTGTGCCTCATCTATCCTTACACAAACAATAGACAATTGTATTTTTTCAACTGCTATATATATCTGGGTGGAGCCAGATTTCAGACTGCAAAATCCTACAGTGGCAAAATGGAGCCTACAAACTGGATGTGGCCCTCCAGAACCCTTGGCAACAACCAAAGATCCCACCCCTCTCTCTCACACACACACCACTTTTTTAAACAATCAAGTTAACTTTTTCCTCCCTAAAACAAACAGGCCACTAGAGGGCGAGCAAGAAGGCTTAGTTGTGAGGAAGTATTTTAGAAAGAAAATACTTCTTTTGCTTTAAGAAACGTCTTTTGGTGTTTTGGCTGACCATTGAAAGTTGTTCCTCCCTCTTCCCAACATACTTACTTGGGAGTGAACTCCATTGAACACAATAGGATTTACTTATGTGTAAACAAAAACACATTTGATTGTGTAACAGGTGTTAAATTGTAGTTCTAACACTTCTAACATACTGTATCTCGTGAGGTGTTTTTAATACCTTTTACATGATTCTTAAATTTCAGCCCAGAACAATACATGTACATTTAAATAATGTGTAATTAATGCCATTATATCACCAGTCACTGGAATGTTCAGATAATGCTCTCCCAATATTGGCATCATAATCAAATCTTAACCATTGGTAGCTAAACAATATCAGTTTGCATACTTATTTGCTGGTACCCTGATGTCTGAAAACTTCAGCCTAGGAAACTGAGTCCCTTTAATAACTGTATGTCAGAGAGAACAGAGAGGAGATATATAATGTTCCCATCAAAAATGACAGGTGAAGCTGAAACCATCTGAATGTTCTCAATCATCACAGGAAAGAATAAATTGTTTTAGCAAAGGCAGCAGTTGTGCAGAACAACATGTTTTTTTTACCGTGTACATTATGCTCAACACAGAAGCAGCTTCTCTGTTTTGAGTACTTTTCCGTAATGTGAAGGATCAAGTATGTGAGGCCCTAACGTCATGTCATGGCTGAGGTACATTGCCCTGCTCTGGCTTGGTGGCTGCTGCTGGCAGAGCAGGGAACATACCATGAGATTATTTTCCAAAATAAGAAATATTCTGCATATTATGGCAGAATAATTCATTTTCAGGGACATTCCCAGTTTCATACAGTACTAGATATCATGTTTAACACTACCTTTAGACTCTTGATTATTTTATTTCCTACAGCTATTTTGTTGTGGATAGTTTTAATGTATTTATTTGCGTCCTCTGCTTTCCCCTTTTTTTCCTGATACATTAAAATGAATTAGTATACATTTAAATGTTCCATCTTTGCTTGTAGTGTTTCTAAAGAGAACCGTGACCCCCCCCCCATCTATGCAACACATGTAGCACTGACAGCTGTTTTTACCTGCAGGACTAGTACTGGCTTTGCCATTTCATCTTTCCACACCAAGCCCCCTAAAACTCCATTCCGGTTCTGAGATCTAGTCTACAATCCAGCCTTTTTCCTTAATCAGAGGAGAAAAAGATAGGATCAAGAGAAGTCATTTATGATGGTGCCTGGCACTGTACAGGTGGCCAAGGGCAGAATGCACTGCATCTGAAAGCTGAGAAATTTCGAAATTTCACAACATCCCTAGACATCATCTAAAAGCAGCCCACCAATAAAGTGATTCATTGCTTCACTCTGGATTTTTTTGGTACGCTCGTGGGATATGTGACTGAACAGCTTAGTACTCCACATAACACATATGTCTCTCTTCAGGAGATCTAATACAGAAGGTCTGTTTTTGACTTGGGTTCATATTTGGCTATGGATCTCCCTTTGAGGTCAGTTCTCACCCTGTGGCACCACGATATCTCTGACCATCTTCAAGGGAGCAGTCTTCCTTGGAATTTATTTTAAACACCTGTCTACTGTGACTCATGCTAGTCTCATGCAGACTCACCTAGCTTTTTGACAGAAAACCTCACTCAAGTAACAGCAGTCTGCTAATATCCTTGCAAAGCCATGTAATAACATGTTTTGCACCCAGTGCCCCGACGTCATTCATTTTAGCTTCATCACTTCTCTGACATGTCAGGACTTTATGATTTATACTGAAATATGACTTGTGGAGCCCAGAGGCCTAAATCATGCTGGCATTACTACATGGCTGTGCTGGTGTAAGTGCATCTAGCATGAGACAATGGGAAAAAACAAATATTTCTGTCTTGTATGTCACTTTTTGTAGGTGATCTCATCATCAGGAAGTATAAAAGCTCCCTCAGAATTATACCCATGAAGTAAACCATCAGATTGGCTTGATTCAAAAGTAATTTTCTGTACCAAAAGTTCCAGGACTTCTGAAAAGCAAATAGTTGTGGAAATTTAGCAAAGGCAAAATATTTTGAATACCCCATACAGTAGATTTATTTTAATTCATGTATGTTGCTCTTGTTGATAGTCTGCTGGGGAATTTACTATTTGAGTTTCATTTAACACTAGTCACATAGGAATTCCTGTGCTGAAGACAGACTGAGGAATCTTAGAACTGCAGACCCATGAAGCAGCCTTCTGGGTTATCAAATGTAGCCCCTCTCAAGAAGGCACAGTGGAGAACTGAGCTTCTGACGCATACCCAGATATCTAAACTACAGAGCTATCCACTCTGTCCACATCAATCCACTCTGAATGACTTTGTCCAAAGATATGGACTGACAATGAGTGAAAACCAGAGTTGGGAAGCTAGTTGTTAGACTACAACCTCTCATCATTCCTGACCGTTAGCTATGCTGATTGATCTTACGGGAATAGAACCATACCTGGGGAGATACAACAGCAAATTAAGACAGCTTAAGTAGGATAGACAGTGCCCAGGAAGCAAGCCATGTAGAGAAATAAAGCAAAGGAAGGTAGTGAAAAATAGATTTTAAATTGTGATTTCGAGGATGAAAGGGGAAATGGCAGACTCCCTAAAACAATGATGAACAGTGGCCACTATATGCATATTTATCTGATAAATATCAAGTAAAATAAATAAGCCTATAACTGGACTTTATGATTGCACACTATCTGGATCCAGCCATGCTGCAAACCAGACTGAAGAAAAACAGCAAAGCACATGGATGGTGTCATTTTGCTAATTAGATAAATGCTCCTGTTTCTTCAGCATAGGTGTTCTTTTTTTAAAAAAAAAAAGTGTAAACCTCTGGTGGAAAAACACAAAGCTTGGAGCTTTTTAACAGTTGAATATCTGTTTGAAAGCAGATAACTTTGCTTCTGCACTTGTTTTGGCATCTCCCAGATAAAGAAGCTATGCAGCCTGACAAAGCACTTTGCTCTTACAAGTCTTAACAGAACCACAGCATATTTTAAAACGTCTCCATTCCAACACCTGTTGCAGGCAAGGCCAGGGTGGTCTGAAAGCAAACTTCCTCCACATTATATTCCCCTTTTCTATATCCCTTGATCTTCCGGCACACTCTGTGATGCAACTGCAAGGAGAAAAGGCAGGTACAAAGCATATTCAAAAGTGTCAATATCCATGTCAGAATTAATTTCAGTTATTAAACATAATGGGGGGGCATGCATTTGCATTGTTTGGGTAAAGTTCCATGCCAGTATATCTCTTGGCAGCTGAACTGAGTGAACAGGGTACACAAGTAGTGTAATCCTGCACAATGAATCAAGTCAGGAGGGGCTCCCAAGAGGGAGCATGAATGGCCCTTAAACTCAACAGGAAGACTCTGCTACAGACCAATGAAGCCAAGGAAGCCCATTTTCTTCGCAATTTCTTTAGAAAGATGAAAGTTGGAAGTGCTCTAATTGTTTCTTCTTTCCTTTGTGCAACCTAGCAGTTTCCCCACTGGTAAGGGACGGGGATAACTACCTAGGTTTAATTCTGGATTAAGACATTTCCAGGAGCAAATTGGTTCCCTTGAAAGGAAGTGCAAAACCTATTTGCAAGGGTCCTCCTGTCCTCGGCATCAACAACACGAAGTCTGGTGGTCTCTTGCAAACGAATGAGCGAATGCAGTCAATATATCTATGAGGAAACAGGCTTCAGTTCACGAATACTTGTCCCAAATACTCTCTCTTGGCCTTTAAGGTACCTCATTGTTTTTGTTGCTTGAGGCTAGCCCTCCTGTCAAAAGCCCATACACACTTCTTCAAAAACCAAGTCTGACTGGGTTCGGCAAGACACTACTTGCTCCCGGGTCCATATGCCAAATGTTTACAGCCCTTTTTTTTCACAGCAGTGAGGTTCAGTAACTTTGAGTACTTTGGGGCTTCTCCCCTGGTCCCATTAAAGTTAGTTCCACTTCAGCCCCATTTATTGCAGTGGAACTGAAGCACAGCTAACTTTAGCTCTGGCGCCTTAGTGCCAGGTCTTTGGAGGCAAACCCTAAATATTTCCTTAATCTATTAAACATCTCACAGCTCGACTCCCCTTCATGTCCCAAAAATAGCAAGCACCACATGAGAAGCCAAAGACTCTCTCATTAGTGCCTTGAAAGTGGGCTATTTGTCTTGGAAATGACTTCCTTTCTACCCTTTGCTCTTTGCCCCTGCTAATAAAGAGCAGTTTGTCCTTTGCATTTTCACAAATCACACATCTGGGGGAAAGGGCTTGTTCTTGACATAAATAATTTTCTTTTCGTGGGATGCAACTCCACAACGGCAAAAGGAGGGACAGGGGAAAGTACAGTGGAGAAGAAGAAAAAAGAACACCCCTTCCAGTTATCCCTCTTTTAGCCTTCTTGAATTAGCCCCCAGGCAGACAGAACTGCTAAAAGCAGCCTGCTTTCCCCTCTGACATGCGAGTCTTCCCCCATTCTTCCTGGCTCTCTCAGGGGGTGGAGTTGAAACCTGACCCAAGATCTTAGCTCGTCCGAGGGATTGGATCTTCCTTGAGAAGAGTAGGAATCCCTCTCCTGGCCAAACAGGCCGAGTTTGTTAAAAAGAAGAAGAAGAAGAAAACGAAGGAGGGGGGGGGATTTACTTGAGCGACTTCACAAGTGATTGGAGGACGAGAAAGCCTCGACCCTCCCCGCCTGCACCTGACGGGTGGGTATTTAGTTTACAGCCTTTTTCAAGCGGTCTGTGCGCTGCATACTTTTCCTGCATGGGGTGAAGCCCAGGAGGCGATGTTACAGAGGACCAATGTGCTGCTAGTCCAGTGAGCGTCTCTCTGTCTCCTCTACAGAAGCCCGGGACCGTTATCCTGCCCAGGAAGAAAAAAACCAACTTCAGGACAAGGGGCAAGCAGGGCAACCCCAAGACAGACAGACAGACAGCGTTTCAAAATGCCGCGATCTTTCTTGGTCAAGAAACATTTCAACTCTTCCAAAAAGCCCAATTACAGTGAACTGGATACTCATACAGGTAAATCCGAGATTGAAATCGGTATTGAAGTGGGAAGCGGTGGTCATTTGCTTGCTTGCTTGCTTGTTTGCTTGCTTACTTACTTACTTACTTACTTACTTACTTACTTACTTACTTATGTAAATAGTTGTTGAAGTAGGGCTTCCCTGCCTATTTTCACTCACTGGTGCAAATTGTAACAAATGGGTGAGGGGTGTGTGTGCCTTCCCTCCTGCTCCCCCAATTAAAAAAAAAACAGGCCCCTAGCTTCTCTTGTAGAATTTCAATGAATTCCTAAAGGTAGACTGCCTTTGCTTTGCAAATCCTGTGCGTTTTCCTGCTGAATTTTCCCAGCTGCAACGATATAGGGAGCACTGTGTGACTTTTACCAGACTTCCTAGCTTACAGTGTGCCCAGTGTAAAGTTATGTGTAGAGTTATAAAGTGACAGAGAGCTTCATTCATGGGCTCCTCTGTACTTTTTCATTGAAGCAAGCTAAGAGCAGCATGGTCTCATTTGTGCCAAGCTTTATGATTGTCAGTTACATCTTGGCTAGACGAAGCAAAAATCTTCAATCTTCTTTAAGTAATTATCTCTCTCTCTTTTTTTTCCCTTTCCTCCAGTGATAATTTCCCCATATCTTTATGAGAGTTACCCAATGCCGATCATTCCACAGCCGGAGATCCTGAGCTCTGTGACTTATAACCCCATCACCATGTGGACTACAACAGGGATGCTGCCTTCTCCCTTACCCAGTGACCTCTCGCCTCTCCCTGGATATCCTTCATCTTTGGGAAGAGTCAGTCCACCTCCTCATTCTGACACTTCATCCAAGGATCACAGTGGTTCTGAGAGCCCAATTAGTGATGAAGAAGAGCGGATCCAGTCCAAGCTTTCAGATCCCCATGCAATCGAAGCAGAAAAATTCCAGTGTAGTTTATGCAGTAAGACCTATTCAACTTTCTCTGGACTGGCCAAACATAAGCAGTTGCACTGTGATGCCCAGTCTAGGAAATCTTTCAGCTGCAAATACTGTGACAAGGAATATGTGAGCCTGGGAGCTCTTAAGATGCACATCCGGACCCACACGCTACCTTGTGTCTGTAAGATCTGTGGCAAGGCTTTCTCAAGACCCTGGTTACTTCAAGGACACATCAGAACTCATACTGGTAAGCAAGAGAGAATGCCATGTATTGGTATAATAATTCACTTCATGATGATGTTTATTGTAGTGTTTCAGTGCACTTTATGGGTAATTTGATATTGTTCAATTACTGGCATTAACATTCCGGTGTGCTCCGTTAGGTATTCACCAGGCTTCTTTCCTGTTTAATTATATCTCTGTAGAGAGGGCCAGATTATGTCCTGATGTAACACTCTTTGACTTCACTGAAGTTAAAGTGTGTTCCAGCAAGCTGTCACAAGACAGGAATTCATCTGGCCCTAAGAATTCCTTACATCTGGGTGGAACATGCAGACAGGAGGCAGATCAAGAAAGCAAACAGAGGGGGGGGACCTGAACAGAAAGAATAGGAGGCAAATGGACAGAAATATTTCATAGCAGTAAATCAGCACAATCAAGAACTGCACCCAGGCAGTGCATTCAGTATTCCAATTTGGTAAGAAGTGGACTAGTTCTCTTTGTAACCATACACGCTCTGTAAATGAGTTCTGTTCAAAATACTGAGATTCAGTCTGAAAGAAATTTGTATAGAGTAGCCAGTGTGTCAATTAAGCCCAACCCCAAGCTGTTTTACCATGTTGAAAATCCCACCTAAATTAATAGCATTTTTGCTCTGAAGTAAGCATGTGAAGATGGTGGCCTTAAACAGATGCCCACTGGCAGTGCAGCTGGTGTCTATATAATGAGAGGTTTGGGAGCTTAAGAGAATCTTAACGGTTGCATGCCATAAACCAAAGCAGAAGTCTTAGGAACGGTTACTTGGGTGGAATTCCCATTCATCTTAATAAAAGACAGTTTCAGTGAAGAAAGCTCAACATTATACAGTGATTCACTTATTGGTGCTGATCCCTCCCCTTCCCCCACCCCACAAGAACCCAAAGACTGCAATCCTATATGTATTTATAGGAGAACAAAATCTAGAGAAGACCTGCTGCACACCCAAAGGGTACTTCAAAGTACAATGTATACTGACCGGAGCAAAAGCCAGCTGCATTTTTAGATACTTCTGGATGATTCATTAATGATAGTCTTTTACTGATACTATTTTGTGCTTCTCTGCCTCTGGTATTGTACTTGGGTATTCCTGCTGGTTCTAATCCTGTCCTGCTCCAAAGTAGTAGGGTGCAATGTTAAAGCATTCAATCTGATGGGAGTTCTGCCATTCACGTCAACAGCCTGTAAAGTACAGCCTTGGGCACCAGAAGGCGTAGCACAGGATACAATAAGTGAATGGAAGGAACATATGGAAATGTGGGGTGGAGTCCAAACTACAGGCATGGGCTGCACCTGCTGTAGCAGAAAGTGTCAGTAGCATTGTCGCATTAGGCATTGCGACCCTTTGCGCATTTGGAGGAGGTTGAAGTCATGAATGATGGTTCATCTTGGGATGAATCGGACCTTGAATAATGCTTGGAACCTACACTTCATAGTCACAGACATGTTCTGCTTCTCAGCATGCAATTTCTCCATTATGCAAAAACGTTCTTACTTTGGCTTTTGAATTATTACATCCCTTATTGCATTTTATTTATTTTATGTTTATTTTCAGGAGAGAAGCCCTTTTCATGTCCTCATTGCAACAGAGCATTTGCAGACAGGTCAAACTTGAGGGCCCATCTGCAGACCCATTCGGATGTGAAGAAATACCAGTGCAAAAATTGTTCCAAAACTTTTTCCCGGATGTCTCTTCTGCACAAACATGAGGAATCTGGCTGCTGTGTATCTCACTGAGTTTACCTGGGTTCTGTGCATTTCTCTACTCCTTTCCAGCAAGATAAGAGGAATGTTTCCTGCCATGCACCACCCCCACGCAAGGTGTTTTTATCATATTCTTCTCGACTCAGCAGCTCCCTAAAAGGTGCAAAAGGATTGTTTCTCAAAAAAAGTCAGTTAAGTTAAGTGTGACATTTGTGTGATACAAAGGAAGTGAAAGCATGATATGTATGGATCAACCCAATGCCATTTGGACCTCTCTTTTTCTTGGAAATCAGTGCACAGTTAACCATTTGCATTCCAACCAGAAGCAATCACCCAAAGTATGTTATTTTGTGATTAAACAATCAAATATCAAAGAGTTTGCCAGAAACCAAATACCACATGTCCGTTAAGAGTCTTCCAGATCAAGTTAATATATGTCCAATAAGAACAGGTTAATAGTGTGTGATAGAACGGCATAATTCTTGATCAGGGTCCTAAAGTGTTTTAATATTACATCATTCAAAGAGAAAGTAAAGAATGTATGTCCATTTATTCGCCATGTCTTAACAGTATGTGCCTTTTAAAATTGGTCACTACAAACATTCCAGGTGCACACATGAAACTGTTGTGATTGTTAGCTTTTTAAAGCGGGAATAAGTGCAAGAGTGAGGGTTTATGGGAGTTTAACTATGGATTTTTCAAAAGCTTTTTTTTCCTAAATGCACAAAGGAAATGCAATACCATGAGCAATACCCTCCAAGTGCCTTTTTTATTGGAAAACTTTGTTATATGTATGTGGACATATTGTAAATAATTCTATTTTTATATGACTGAATGTGTTCAGAATCACAACAAATATCATCTATAGCAATGTCTATAGGTATCTTGAAGAAAGTGTGATGCCAAATGCATTATATTGTTTTCTAAAAAAATGTTTTTGTACAATAAACATTTTGGAGTAATATCGGTGTGATTTGTGCTGCCTTAGGTTGGAATGTATAAGAAGTATTTCATAATCCTAGTTTCACACATGAAGTCCCCATAACCAGAGCTGTGGGCTTGGTCCTATGTATATGTTAATGTAATCCATATTGGGGGTAAGCATGTAGTGAGTCCCATTGCGGATTATATAGTCCCATATAGTGGACAAAGTAAAGTATTGGCACTATGTACTGTGACTGGAAGCAGGTTGGCTGTTCTGTGAACAGAAGGGCTTCTTTAATTTATGAAAATGCCTAAGTTCTAGTGGAAGGTTCCTTCTGGAGAAAGGGAGCAAGGAAAGCAAAAAAATTTAATGTTACCCCTTACATTGCTCCAAAGTTCTTGCCTTCTACCTCACATTACTTTGCTGGGGGCTACAAGGCAATGGAGGAAGTACAAAGATTGATTTGTTACTCTATGCAATAATTTGTGAATGGAAATCCAATTGTCACTATTCAGGATCCAACGTCTTGTCTTTAATAATGCTTATTGATTTGTATGTTGATTCCCCATTGTGGCTCCTGTGCATAAGGCCAACCTGTGTGACCTTCTCCAAGCTGTACAGTCTTAGAGCTCCCCCAGCAGAAAGGAATGGTAAACCACTTCTGTGTATTCTCTACCTTTAAAACCCTGGAAAATATTACAGTTTGTCAAAATATAACTTGACAGCACATGATTTCTAAAAGCATGTACTGTGAGTCACAGCAAAGAATCAAAAGACCCCTTAAGCTAGATTGATGGAACCAGATGAACCCTGGAATATGCATGAAAGACACTTACAGATACATGACTGCACTAACTGGAGAGCATGCATTTGCCTGACCCACTGAAAATTACTAACCAAGCCAAGGCACTGACCGTAAAACCAGCTGCATATGACTTACTGATTTGAAGTAAGCAGCTCATTTGGTTTCATCCCAATCAATAAGCAGACTATTATATCCAATAGAACCATTTAGGAGCAACACTGGTTTGCTATGGTTCCTTATAGAAGGGGCACCACTTACTTTAATACTCTTTGCAAACTATTGCTAAGACACAGGAAGTAACCCATTTATTGGCAACAGTTGCAAATGCCCAGTAGAGTACACCTGTGCAGTTTCTTCACAGAGGATGTTCTTACTGCACTAATGGCATAGTTACATTGGTTGAGGGACTTGGTCTTCCTCCCACAGCTACTCATAAATACAGGATTGCAGAGTCTGATTACTGTGAATCCAGTCTCATTTTGGAAATTGTTGGAGCAGCACACTTGCACCATCTATGACAAATTGGTCAGGCATTCTGCAAGCCATGACAGTAATAATAACAATTGCCCATTGTAGTCTTGTCAAGAAGACGAATATGCATTGTAATCTAATTTAATGATGCAAAATTAAGTTGCATTGACATATTTAAGCATATTTAAGATGCTCCTATTCAAATCAGTATGGCTAAAGGAGCCTTGTGGTGCAGTGGTTAAATGCCTGTACTGCAGGTAAAACTGTGCTCACGACCTAGGGTACAATCCCAGGCAGCCAGCTCATAGTTGACTCAGCCTTCCATCCGTTCGAGGTCGGTAAGTTGAGTACCCAATTTGCGGGGTGCGGGGCAATGTGTAGCATGCATAATTAAATTGCAAACCGCCCAGAGGTTGCTTCAAGTGCTATGGGGCAGAGTTCTTCTGGAAGACGGGCGGTATATAAGCATCAAAATAAATAAATAAATAAAATATATAAGCAAAACACTTTAAACATGGCAGATATTTTTTTCCACACCATGCTCATATTAGGCAGTGAGTTCCCAACTCAAAACTTGGGAGTAATATTCACTTGCTCCAATTCATAGCCTTCCCCCTGTGTGTGTGTGTGTATGTGTGAGAAGAACTGTGATATGTTGCTTACCAAAAACTTGGTTGGAATAACAGGTGAACTAGTAAAACTATACCTGGCCTTTAGAGCTGAGATGTATGTCAGTCAAGAAAGCAGATGAAACTGAGCACAAATATCCCTCCCAGTGATCCTTAGTAGAAAGTCTATGGTGTTTTGTTTCAGAAAATTTCATTTTATTTGGGAGTGCCATTCACCACTGTGCCTTCTTGACAGGGGCTGGACTCAATAATCTATAGGGTTCTTCCTAGAGTTCAGTTCTAAGATTGTTATTCCAAGATGTCAAATTTCCTAATGCTGGGATTTGTTTCTAGGAGATGTTTCATTTTGTTTAGGCAGCCATTTCCATTACCAAGAGATTATCTCTTAAATGATGGGAAGTGTAGTCCAGCACACCTTAGGACCCAAAACTGGGGTATGCAAGAGTTTATTATCACTAAGCTTTTATATGGGATATTTAAAATACTCAGTGTGGTGCATCTGAGAGAGTGATGAGCTAGGACTAAGGAGACTAGAGTTCAAATTCCTGTTCAGCCATGGAAACACATTGGGGTATGTTTAGAATTGGTAAACCTTAAATGACTCTCTTACCTTGAAAGCCTTGGTAATATTACTATAGGTTGTTCTGACTTTGTAACACATAACATAGTACAGTTTCAGTTACTGCCAGACTTTGAGTCTTGGAACAAGTTGTCCAGAATACATAGATATGCTGTGTAACTATTCTAATTTTTCACAATTGAGATATGAATTAAAATTAACTGTTCATTAAACAAATTATAATTTAGATGTTCAAATCTAATTTAATTAACTAAAGAGTCTCACTTTAAAATATCGATTAACCTCATAGCCCTGTGTGTGGGCTTCATTTTTTGTATTTATGTATGGTTTTCAAACAAAAAAGTTATAGTGTGAAAAGGAGAAAGAACACATGGAACAATTTTAGTCTTCTCAAACAAAATATGCATCCTATCATAACAATATATATATCTTTGATTATCGAGTATTTCAGTTAATCATAAATTAAATAGAGAACTTAATTTGACTTATAATATTGATCTAAAAATTCATAGAAATCATGCCATCTTTCACTGAAATCTTCGTAATGTCATTTTGGCTTCAGTAATACTGAGATCTTGTCTATTTCAGCACAGTTTGGCACCTTCATAATTAACTGGTCTTTGAACCTTTTCACACGACCCCTAAGATCCGCTGGCCACTTAAATTTGGACCAGAGATCTTGGGGGTTTGTTGCTCTTCCTGGGTTCCCACCCCCTCCACACTTCCTTGCTCCTTCCTTGCAGGCTCACCTCCACCGGTCCAAGCCGCCCCGAGCCCCGTCGTCATCCTGATTCCTGTCTCTTAAAGGGGCGGGGCAAAAAAAACAACAACAAACAGAAGCGAGGAGAGCCCAGCACTCACTCCTTTACATCCGCCTCAGGGATTTTCACCCCCGGAGAGCAGGTACCTAAAAAGTGCGCTGGGACGCGCTTAGGTGGGCGTGGTCACACTTAATTTTTTGTAAACTCCGGAGCTGGTAGGGAAACAATTTTAAGCTCCAGAGCTGGGAGCCATTTGCCGCTGAGTTTAGGGGTCATGTAAAAAGGCCCATCAGGAAGACCTTTGTTTGTCTTCCATAGCTGTGCATATAACATTCTAGCTGAGGTGGGCTTCATTTTATAGTGTTTTTATTCATCCCAGAAAGAGTGAGGTTAATTACGCAAATGGTACAATTTCCCAGAATTTGATTGCTTGGGCACATGTAATAAAGAATGAAAATGTTAATTCCAACCTGTAAAGACAAACTTGGCAAAAACTGCCACATTATTCAGTTTAGCTAGAAAAAATATTCTTATTTGAAGTGCATATCTTTTGATTAATTCAAGAAAATAAAAATGAATCTACTGAAATTCTCTTGACATCTTTGAAACTCCTGGCTTTCCAGACATAGTCTATGTCAGCTTTCCATTTCCATAGTAAAATGTAAACAGTTACCTGTGTAAAAACTAAAGGGTAGACAGCTGTTCGTCATGGCATTGTTCCCTATATGCTTTGGAAATGTTTTGGTTTACTGAGTTGACTTGACTCTGCAAAGGGAATTTCCAGTTTTAATTTGCTTTTAATAAGCATTTCTTTCTGCTACAGCATGCACTTAAAACTGAATTGAGAGGACTGGAACAGTATCTGAGGATGACTTATTCTCTGAGTGAAATTTCATTTATGGGGACATATGAAATATTTTTTAGAAATAGACAGCAGTATATATGGTTTCATTCCAGTACTTGACAAAAGAAGTATGGAATAATAGAAATTTAAATGGATATGACACACCTGTGTGAGTCATGAGGGATAAAAATCTGACTGCAGTTACCCAGACTAGAATCTCAGGTCTGAATCATAACCCTTTCCACAGTATAACCACGCACCAGATCACGCAAGGCCACAAGTAACTATAGTCCTATGTTGCTCCTGTGGGATTCATGAATACCTGCCTTGTCTCAGATCTCTTCACATATGGCCACTAAAATTCATGCTGCCACAAAGGCTAAAAAGGACTGCCATCCATTGGATGTGCTTGTAGCTGTCAAAGCAGGCTCTAGGTCAGTGATGGCGAAACTTTTGGAGATTGAGTGCCCAAACTGCTATTCAAAACCCACTAATTTTTCGTAACATGCCGATACAGCCATTTAACCTGAATACAGGTGGCTGTGAAGGGGCAATGTCGAGTGCCCATAGAAAGGTCTCTGAGTGCCACCTTTGGCACCCGTGCCATAGGTTCACTAACACTTCTCTAGGTATAAAAGTTTGGGACCACAATTTTCAAAATAGTTCTAGTGCTGATGGGGATGAAGAAGCTTGTAGATGAAAGATATTTTATAGAAACAGCAGTGACACACAACACAAACTACTGCAGAGAAGAAGACAATGGTAAATCGCTGCCAATTATTTTTCAAATTGAAAACCCCTTCAAAATGAAGCAAGATAGTACTAGAAGTTGAGGATTCAAGTTTGAAGAACTCCCAGTCAGCTACTGGGTAAGAGCAAAGAGCAAGTACAAACAGTGCAATTGCTAATGACACAACTAGATTAAAGCCAACGGGACATCAAGTGACCAACATGCACAAAGGTGAAAGGAAAGTCTGATGCTGCACAACACCTACAATTAGATTGCTGGCGTAATAGTCTACACATAAGTAAGGGTTGGCCATTACTGCTCTGGCTAATTCCCAACAGACAGTGCTAGAGGTGTTATCAACATCTGAGGCATGGCTTGGAAGGAAAATCTAGTTTGGGCATGTTGGAAGTTAGATTTTAGTGAGTCATGCATGCAATTCTATGCAAGAGGCAACTGGAAGTCTGGATGTGGGGAAAAGGGGAAAGGTCATGATTAGAAGAGATAAAGCTGTATGCCACTAATGAACAGGTGGCACCCCACCAAGAGTATTCCAATGACAGTGTTCAGGTTTTCTGAAAAGTGTTGTGAGCACAGCACACCTTGCCAAGGACCAATGTAGGGAAATAGTTGTATTAAATGACAAACGTACCACTAACTCAAGTGAAGGAATTGTCTTACATGTCACAAGATGAAGTCAAAAGATCAGAAGGCCATAACCCTAGAGCTCGTACCTACTAAATCAGGTTAAAAATTGTTGGTCAGAGAACAAAACAAATTAAATCTAACAAATGCCAATGAAGGATATTAATTTGCCACGTTACTCATTGGCAAAAGTATTTCCAGTTGTACCTGGGCCTTAAAACAGGTCATGTCCCATCTCAGCCCCGTTAGACACACTTAGAATTTAACAGTAGTGTATATAGTAACACATGGTCATTTCTAACTTACTCCGCTCACCAAAAAACCTGATATTTATTCTGGCCAAAAAGAGAGAGTGGCGCTTTTAATATTCTTCTGGGAGAGAGGCAGTGAATTTATTATTGGCTGTTCCAGTTTCAGAACAGAACCTAAAAGGCCTCGTGGTGCAGTGGTTGAACTGCTATACTGCAGCTATAACTGTGCTCACCACCTGGGGTTCAGTTCCAGGAAGCTGACTCGTGGCTGACTCAGCCTTCTATCTTTCTGAGGTCAGTAAAATGAGTACCCAGCTCACTTGCGGAGAGGGGAGCAATGTATAGCCTCATGCACAAATAAATTGTAAACCATCCAGAGAGTGCTTTAAGCGGTAGATGAGCAGAACACTTTGCGGTAGATGAGCAGAACACTTTGCTTTTAAGTGCAAGTCCACTCCTTACGAAGCTGCCTTTTTATTATTTATTTATTTATTTATTTTTGGCCCTGTAAGAAGCAACAAATAAGTATGTGAGATAATGCAGGGCAGTGGAGAGAAGTAGAAGCATCTTTGTGGGGGAATGCTAATTCTCCAGTGACAAAAGCAGAGAAGATGGATTTTATCTGTCTGTGGTTTTACTTTCCTCCTGACTGCTTTTAGAAAAGAGACTGGCCATGTGTCGCAACACCTCTGTAATCACTCATAATGTCTTCTGTGACCTTTGCTGTTTCAGTCAGGCTGGTTAACTGCAGAGTTTTTGGTACTAATCTCAGCTGACAAGTCAGGCCCTATGATTCTGTTTGGTTATATAAAACAATAAAAAGTTCAAGGATTGTTTGTGTTCCTTTTTTCAAAAGGAAAACTGAAAAGCTGGAGTGGAAAATTAAAATATAGTATCTTTCAGAATCAACCTGGCAGAGGCTTGCTTTTTAAGTATAAGAGGTGGTGTAAGTAAGAGGCAGGATGAGTCTGTGGCAGTATTGTTAATTAAAAGCTCCAAAGATGTTACCTTTGTTTTTTTCCTGGGAAGAAAGTATGCAAGTTCTTCTGTTGTAAATTCTTTACAGTGCAGGGTCTCCTCGACATTAAGACCCACTCTGCTAGATCCAGCCTCATTCACAAAACACCCAGAGTCCAGAGGGTGGTCCCTTGGGGAAGATGTAGATGGGCGACCTTTCCCTTCTAAGGAGCTTTTCTGGTGAGTTATGGGATCTTCCAAAGCAGAGGCATGAGAAGTGACAGAAATGGCTGCAAAGGAAGAAAAAATAGCATTGTTGTTTGGGAGGGCAGAGGAGAAGTAGGATATATTGGTTCCCAGGCCCCTTCCCTTGATGCATTTTCCATATACAGTGAATTAATAATTACTTCTGATCCAACATACGGAGTTCAGTGGTGCCTACATATATCTATGGTAAGTGGGCATAGGACTATAGGCTTAACTACCAGTCTGTCTTTGTATTATATTAGTAGTTGTGGTACAAATCCTCCTGTTGCGTAAGGAGGAAAGCAAAGGAGCACACATATCCTCTCATGATGGTATATATTCCAAGGCAAAGCAGAAGGAGGAGGCACATCTACCCTTCCTTCATCAGAAATTGACACTATAAAGAGCCAACTACTGCCTCTTAGCAGTGCAGACGAGTCCATTAGGATAAATGGGGCATTACTTCTAACCTGCTTTAGGCATGGCTTCTGCCTCCCTCCTTTATCAGTCACCCATTCTTCACCCGTGACAGTGGCTTCACTGCATGGGAGAGAAGGCTTGAAAGATGGCAGAGGCACTACTCCACCCCCCCCCCCCGGCAGTGAAATCAAATATGATAATATTTTTATCTACATAGCAATAGATAAAAATGTTGATATTAGTGCCAATCACTGAAACCTGGGGGGATGGATGATAAGCAATGGAATACAGTTATCCCAGCCTATGAACTGTACAGGAAGGACAGGAAGGTGGTGTAGCCATATATGTTAAAGAAGTGATAAAATTGTACAAATTGGAATATCCAAGTGATTTGGAGTCACCATTAGAAATTCTGTGGGTAAGAGTATCAGGCCACAAGGATGGCCTAACAGTAGGCATATGCTATTGGCCTCCAACCCATGCCCCTGAGGAAGACAGACAGTTGAAGAATGTTGTAAAGGAGGCATCCAAGACAAGAAGCCTAGTTATAATGGGGGACTTCAATTATCCTTACATAGACTGGGTGAACTGTTGTTCAGCACATGATAAAGAGATAAAGTTCCTAGATATGGTAAATGATTGCTCCCTGGAACAGATGGTTGAGGACCCAACTAGAGGTACAATAATCATTGACTGGTTCAAAATGTCAATGTAACTGATCCAATAGGGCAGGCCTGCACAACAGGCAGACTGCAGGCTATCGGTAGCCCACAAAGGGTTCAAAAGTAGCCCACTGGCCATCAATTAAAAAAGTGAGGTGATAAGTTCTCCACCCCTCCCTCCCCCATTGCAAGAACCACCACTGCCTCAGCAAAGTTCTGAGTCTGCCAGCCCACTGTCTCAGTCGAGCAGGGCCGTTCAAGGGCCTCAGTGCAGCCCCCTGCTCCCCTCAACAGGCAAATGATCGGTGCACCATTTTCTTGTGACCAGCTGAGTCGCTGGTGCGGAGCGGAGGGAGGGGAGGGGAGGGAACAGTGAGAGGTAGAGTCCTGGACGTGCCTACATCCTTTGCACGGTGATATCTCCCCTCTTCTTCCCCCTCCCTTGGAGAATTTCTTCCTCCCAACCTTCCCTTCCCTCCTCCTCCACTTTCTCTTCCCACCCCCATGGCTGCCTCACAGAGACCATGACCCACCACTGCCACTCCTCCTGCTCTGCTTCTGAGCCATTCCCTCCTCCTTGTGACACCATAGTGATGTGATTGCCCCGCTGCATGGCGAACATGGCGGAGGTGAGTGAGAGCCACTTGCCTGGGCTGCTTGCAAGCATGCACATGGCCTCTCTTGCACCCACTCGAGCTGGGTGCAAGGGAGGCACGTGTACGGTTGTGTGGGTTGCAACCTGAAAGAGGCGATCTGGCTCAAGCGGGTGCAAGGGAAGAGTGTGCATGGTTAGCCTTCCCATACAAATGCATTGAATGAAATCTGTTCCCTCCAGAATGGATTAAATGATTTTCAATGTATTCCTATGAGAAACCACTGCTCTACTTACAAATTGTTCTACTTATGAGCATGTGCTCAGAACGGCTAAAATTCATAAGTAGAGGTTTTAGTGTAGTAGCCCTCAGGCACTTTGGGCCGGAAAAAGTAGACCTCGGCCTGTTCAAAGTTGGACAGCCCTGCAATAGCGAACAGTAACCACAACACAATTACTTTTAGACTGCTAATCACTGATAAAATCTAACACAGAGACCTTAAATTTTCAAAAAGGCAATTTCCCAAAGATGAGGAAACTAGTAAAAAAGAAGCTCAAAGGGAACATTGAGAGACTCCAGAAACTCCAAGAGGCATGGAGGCTGTTCACAAAAACAGTAACAGAGGCCCAATTGGAATGCATACCCAAAAGAAAAAAAAGGCACTGCCAGGTCCAAGATGACTCTGATGTGGCTTACAGGAGCTGTTCAGGAAGTGATCAAAAGCAAAAAAAAAGCTCATTTAGAAGATGGAAGGCTTGTCCAAATGAGGACAACAGGCAGAAATATAAATTCTGGCAGAACAAATGCAAGGCAACAACCAGGAATGCAAAGCAAGACATTAGACATAAGAACCCAATTAGAAAGGCCATAGGACCATTAGATGATAATGGAAGGCAAGGGATTATTAAAGAGGAAACAGATTGCAGAGAGACTCAATTAATTCTTTTCTTCAGTATTCACTGAAGGAGACAGAGACCACATGCCCAAAATCTTCATAGGGAGATAAACCAAAGAATTAAGCCAGATAGAAGTAACCAGGAAAGAGGTTCTTGCATGTCTTGTTAAAACTACATGCTAACAAATCACCAGGATCAGATGGCATCCATCCATGAGTTCTCAAGGAACTTAAAGATGAAATTGCTGATGTCTAGCCAAAATATATAATATTTCCCTCAAATCAGGCATTGTGCCTGATGACTGGAAGGTAGCAAATGTAACATCAATCCTCCAAAAAGGATCCAGAGGTGATCCAGGAAATTACCGACCGGTCAGTTTGACATGTGTCCCAGGTAAAGTGATGGAAACCATCCTAAAAGATAAAATTAATAAGCACATAGAAGAGAAGGTGCTGCTGAAGGAGAGCCAGCATGGCTTCTGCAAGGGCAAATCATGCCTCACTAATCTGTTGGAATTCTTTGAGAGTGTCAACAAGCAAGTGGATAAGGGAGATCCAGTTGATATTGTTTATCTGGACTTTCAGAAGGCTTTTGACAAGGTCTCACACCAAAGGCTCTTGAATAACCTTTGCCAGTCATGGAATCAAGGGACAGGTCTTGCCTTGGATCAGCAACTGGCTAAGGGACAAGAAACAGAGGGTAGCACTAAATGGACACTTCTCCAAGTGGAGGGAGATAAAGAGTGGGGTTCTCCAAGGTTCAGTACTGGGACTCCTGCTTTTCAACTTCTTCATAAATTATCTAAAAGTTGGATTAAATAGCAAGGTAGCCAAATTAGCTGACAACACTAAATTATACAGGGTAGTGAAAACTGAGAGAAATTATGGGGAGCATCAGAGGGCTCTCTTGACACTGAGGGCAAATGAGCTTCAACATTAGCAAGTGCAGAGTGATGCATTCTGGGGCAAAAATACCCAATTACATTTATAAATTGATGGTGCCTAAACTCTCTGCAACAAACCAGGAAAGTGATCTGGTTTGTTGCAGAGGTGTCCTGGTGGACAGCTCAATGAAGGTGTCAACCCAGTGTGCCACAGTAGTGAAAAAAGCCAACTCAATGCTAGGGATCATTAGGAAGTGTATAGAAAATAAGTCAGCAAGTGTCATTTTGCCTCTTTATAAATCTATGGTGAGGCCCCATCTGGAGTATTGTGTACAGTTCTGGTCACCGTACCTCCAGAAGTATATTATGGAAACAGAAAAAGTACAGAGGAGGGCAACCAGAATGGTTATGGGACTGGAACACCTTCTTTACCCCCTGAGGCTGCAATGGCTGGGCCTCTTCACTCTTGAACGATGGCACCTAAGAGGTGACCTGAGTGAAGTTTATAAAATCCTACACGGTGTGGACCAAGTACATAAGGAAAAACTGTTTTCCCTATTGCACAACACTATAACTATGGAGCACTCCATGAAACTTTTGGATGCTACTTCTCAAACAAATATGAGAAAGTACTTTGTCACCCAGGGTGGTTAATCTACCGCCAGCAGCAGCATGTTCGGGGTGGGGCTAGGCTGGCCTGCCACATGCGCTTGGCCCTATCCAGCCTAGCCAAGCAGTCTCACGGCTGCGGCAGCATCCATGTTGATGGAGGGGGGAGGGGAGAGGGAGGGCCAGGCTGGGCACTGGGCGTGCTCGGCCCTCTCCGGCCTGGACAAGCAGCCTTGTGGCCATGGCACCAGCCACAAGAATGGAGGGGGAGGGGGAGGAGGGGGCCAGGCTGTGCACTGTGCATGCTCAGCCCTCTCTGGCCTGGCTGAGTGGCCTCGTGGCTGCAGCATCAGCCACAGCAATCGAGGAGGGGGAGGAGGGGGAGGGGGAGAAGAAGAGGAGGTGAGGCAAGAAGAATAATTAACAAACCAGTTTAAAAGTTCAAATGAAATACATTGGTCACTAATCTCTTTCCGTACCCAACATCTATGGCTCCGAGTTGAATAGATAGGCTTATGAACCTCATCTGTCTATGAACCCACACACCACAGGGGAGTTGCGGGATCTATTTGGAGACTTCAGGCAGGCAGCAAAATGCATGCCATGGCTGCAATGATTACCTCCACTCCTTCTAAGGCTCACATCCTGGATGGGAGTCTATACAACACACATGGTATGTGGAGACTTCTTCAAAGAACTATGCTGTAGAAGGGGTTTGCAGATACAGTATTAGCAAGATAGATTAAGACAGGTCTGTGTAGCACATAGGACTCTCCTCCAATGCTGTGGGGCTGCCTCCCAGCTAATGCCACCTGAGGAGACTCTTTCACCCTCCCTTGTGGCCAGGCCAGCCTTCATATGGCTGGAAGATCTCTTGCAGAAGTCCTTGATTTGAGCCTAAGCAATACTTTGCACCTTTGGAATGCCCATTCATTTCAGTCAAGCTTGCACAGCAGAACTTTCTCGTTTTGTGCCTTAGACAGTCCGGTCCTCGTCATCTGAGATAATCCTGCGATAGACTTCACAGAACTGCTCTCCTAGCATTAATCCTGATCTAAACAAGCCGCCATCAGTGTTATCTTTGACCTGTCTTTGAAAATTGTCCATGTTACAAGTCCACCGAATAGCAGTTATCATTTCTGTGTTCCTGAGACTCTGTCTGGATTTAATGGCAGTGCTATTCATCTCTCTAATCTATGTATATCCTGCACTTAAAACTCTGTGAACATTATCCAGCAACCACAAACAACCACAATACTGGTCAGAAGCTTTATTACTCAGGCCTTGGCCTTCCTTCTCCTTTGTGTGTTCCAGATAAATGAAACACTCTTGCAATGAAGCTTTTGACAGGAAGTATCTGCTGAGCATGTATTAGGGTTGGAATGTCACATGCACACTGCATTTCAAAAGATAGCCTGAAAACAACATCTTCTGTTTCCAGAAGTACAGCAATTAAAATGTCCCCTTGCCTTTCCTGTCTGCTGCCTCTGGACCCCAGCCCCAGCAGAAAACCAGTCTCTACGTATGTACGACATCCAGTCGTGGTGAAACAGTTTCATCTGTTTCTATACTCTCTCCTGAGGTTCTCTGTTTAGATGTTTGGACTTCATATCACCTTCTTTGCGCAAATGCTTTATGGGGAAATCTGCTGCTATAGGCAATCCCCTATGTATACAGTTCCCTGCCTGTCTCGGAAAATGTGAACGTTACAAAAGATTACCATAAGGAGAGAGTTTATTTGCCTCATTTTGGGGGGTGGGGCGGGGTGGGACTGCAATATCAGTGTCTGACTCCTTTCTGAATACCTTGCTTCATTTATTGGTGCTTTTATTCCCGCCGTCACATTGAAGTCTTCATAGAAGAGACCTGCCTATTGTATCTCGCATGTCCCTTGTATTCAGATAAAAGCAAGCGGTCTCCAAGGGAGAAAATGACTGGTGCCTCTGGGCTGGCAAGCTTTTCAATCTGGCCCCGCTACTTTGCCTGCGGTGTTGCAATCCAGGCGGAGGCCATAACCTCTGAAACCTGCTGACTTCAGAATAATTGGCCAGCATGATGCCGCTGTGACCAACAAGTGGAACAAATAAAATTATCCACCATTTCAGTACTGTGATTGTTCTGTCCCACTGCATGACTCCATAAGTCCCCCGGAGGAACTGACCTGCTTATAATAAACAAATTGTTTTCTGGGCTGCATTTCCAGAGCCTGTAGGGTAGCTGCAAGAAGACAGTGCTAGCCTGTGTTGGCTATATTTAGTGCCATTTTCACTGGACTCTTCCAATGCTCGGTCGAATCTTAAGATGAAAAGTTGTTCATTTTTCAGGACACAGATCTGCAACATCTTATAGAAACCTAACCAACTCCTTTGCTCTAACTCAAGATTCAGTTACAGGGAAGTAAGATGAACTATCTAGTGTATATTTATTAAACCACTGAAGGGCCATTTGATTCGGCATTCAGCTGCCTCATGTAATAAGCAACCAAGAATTCTTGAACAGATGCAGGCTGGAGTGATCCATGGTATAATTCTGTCTATCTCCATCTACAGGTGTAGCACCTGTTTCCTCCATCTGTAAACCAGTTTATATGTGGTTGGTCACTACCATGAAGCCAGCTGAGTACGGTGGCTGGTTTGTCATATGTACCACCTATATCATTAAACTCATGTTGTCTCTCTTAATTGTGGGCTGGATTTCGCAACTAATATTAATATGCACTAAATTTGTTATTGTTATTATGTAGCTTCATAAACAACCAGAATATGCCTTTGAGATTGCAGAGAGATGTAGACTTTGATTACTATTGTAAAATGCACTTTGGTTGCAGCACGGATCCATGAAAACAATATATTCACTTGATTTGTCTATCATTATCATACTATCAACTTCCCCTCTGACAAAGTAAGTGAACCATTTTCTTCTTCAAATCCTAGAGGACAAAATCAATTTAAAAGAACTTAACTACAGCTAAAGAGAGCAATTTTAAATACACATTAGGGTGGCCCAGATCAAAGCTTAAGGATGCAGGCCAAGTAATCATGTATATATTTATTTGGAGGGGGCAGATTATTTCTATGTTTCACATAACTTTTTTTGACATGCTGTGTGACTAGGCAATAAACTCAGCTCTCTCCTATGAATGTACTACTTGTTATAAAGTTCCGTCATTGTTTCAGCAACACATTTAATTTAGTGCCTTTCTCTTCTGAACACCATCACATGTATGATTATATGCTTTTCAAAGAAAGGATGGCATAGTTAAAGCATCAGTCTCCAAAAATCTCTATAAACTACTGATACAAGGCCAACAGTTCATTCCATGTCTCCTCTTTTAATGTACATGTGATTTTAATTAACACAATACAGCAACTGTTTATTTATGCCTTGGTTTCCAAGCTGTTTCACTGGTGTATGCCAAACTGAGATAAATGAGGTAGAACCTGGTACCATTTTAACAACAGGGGTTGATTGCAGAAACAGACAGATACACAGCATGGTGAGGATTATTATATCTTCATGACACAGAGTAAGAACTTTACTTTAAGTCTATATGCAGGCAAATCAATATGTATACATAGTTTCCTCTAAATAAGAATCCCTCACCACTTCCACTGGAGATCCACTATCTGGCTCCAATTGTCCAGAAGATGTTGGATATGGTTCACCACTGATACGGAGATGCATGCATCAGAGATCCAAGCAGAAATTAGCTGCTTCCTGATAATGGAATTTTGAAAAGGTGAGTAATTCTTGACTAATGCATATCACCCTGCCCTGCACAACAGAAAGGGGCAACCCATGACCCAAGGTCCACATGCAACTCTGAGAGGCTTTTAATACCCTCCAAAGCCAGATGAGAGGCCCAGGTTCTAAAAGTTCAAAAAACTTTCCAGCTGAGTATTTTATATGTAATCTTTTTTTAAAAAAAATGCAGAAATGGGATGGCGTACTGGCACTCATGGCCAGAGCATATGGCCAGGGCATATATAGGGCTCCATGTACAGAGCCAGGCACAATTGCTATATATATATATATAGCAATTGCTATATATATATAGCAATTGCTATATATAGCAATTGTTCACAGGAACAATATATATAGCAATTGTTTCTGTGAAGAGCTGTACTGATTTTTTTCTTTTCTTTTTTTCCTTCTTTGAATTCTGTTGGAAATTCTGTAAATTTCCTCTGCATGACTTTACTGCTACAGTTCCATGATCTTCCCATTATATTATCTGGACTAACATAATTAGCTTGCAGAAGAAAAATTAAAAATGAAACTTGGCAGCAAATTGCTGCTCATTAATGAAGTGACACTTGCATTCCGTGGTGTACACCCATTCACAAGACTAGGCACATGCCCAGGACCAGCACCTCATTAATTAATGACAGTTTGCCACGACAACTTAAACAATTTCTCTTACATAACAGTAAATCATCGGTAGAATTATGGTCAGTATGTTAGAAATATTACAGTTGCAGAATCTGAAGCACCAGTCAAGAGGTCTTCATCACATTGGGAATTGGGATTAATTATATGGGAGAGTTATTTTTCTGAAAATCTACCGTGCTATAATAAGCTAAAGGAAAACACAAAAACCTTTCCATATGATGCAACAGTGGAAAGAAATAAAATGATGTTATGCAGAAAACATTAGTTATGAAGTATAATGACTCTGACATGTCTCAGGAGTGCATTTTGGATTCAAACTACAGTGGTACCTCATAAGGCAAATGCCCTGTAAGATAAATTCTTCAAAAGATGAATAAATTTCTGGCAATAGGCATGTTTTGCAAGTTGAGGGTTTATCTTATGGGGCAGGCTTTTGAATTTTCCCTGCCCACAACCCGAAGGGATTGTGGGTGTATGAAATTCAAAAGCCTGATCTGTGGGTGCTACATAGTCGGTAAAGCCAGGATCAAAGCCACCGCCACCCACCCCACACCTGTCACCCGGCTCTGTGCACAGAGCCCTTTCAATGACCATGCACAGAGCCAGCCAAAGAGGGGGGGCAGTGGTTTGTGGGCTTGGTCCTAGCTCTAGGGCTGCAGAGTAAATTAAGGCTAGGATCGAGCCTCCAAGCTGCTGCCTACCCATTGCCTGGCTCTTTACATGGAGCCCTTTAAATGGATGAATTGCGCACTCATCCCCTTCCTCCATCAGGGCAGCCAACCCTCCTTTGCCCAGGTCTCTATGCCAAGCCATTTCAGAGCACGGAGCCAAGCACAGGCTGTGATAGCTGCAGTTTGTGGGCTTGATCCTAGCCCCAGTTTGGGGCAGCCAGCAAAAGGGGGAAGTTTTTCCACTCCCCGATCAGGCAAGAAAGAGAAAAGCTTCCCCCCTTTGCTGGGTTGAGGGTAAAACCCCTTGATCAACTGGCAGCAGAAGGCTGCTCCACGCAGCCCTCCACAGACACCTGATTTTGACTGCTGTCAAAACCTGCTGTCTGCCAGGCTGCCTGGAGGCTGCTGGTTGGTGGGGGTGGGGCAGCCTTCCCATAGAAATGCATTGAAAACCAATGTAATCCATTCATCTGGAACGGATTAATTGGTTTTCAAGCATTCCTATGGGAAACTGTGCATCTTAGGATGAATTTTTCATAAAATGAATGGACCTGTGGAATAAATTATTATAATTATTTAGAAGGCACCACTGTATATACATCTTCATACAGCTTCATAGGATATATTTCTCACTGAGATCTGCATAAGACAATTCTGTGCTCATACTGCAATATGCAATAATGATGAATACAAGAAAAACTGATAGTAGCAAATTTGTAAAAAGTATTCAGTTGTTGCTGAGGAACCTTCTCGGTGGTTGCTCATAGGCTTTGTCCCAACATGGCTTGTTACCAACCCCCCACGTCCCACCCACTTGCCCTTCCATCATCAGGCAAAGACCTTCCTTTTCAGGCAGGCTTCAAAGCAATAAGTGGGGGTCTCAGGAATGCTATTTATTTAAATTTACATTTTAAAAAATGTTTCTTAATTTTTTTCCAAAATTGTCCTTAACCTTGATGTTAATATTTACAGTCTGTTTGATTTTAAACATAGTTTTCATGGTAATTTTTGTAAAATGTGAGCATTGCATAGTTTTAAGTGTTATAAGCAATAAATAAATAAATAAATAAATAAATAAATAAATAAATATAAACTGACCAATGAAGGGAATCCATAACACAACATGTGAGTCCTAAACCTTCAGGTTGATACCTGGGTTATATTTTATATGTGGCAGAAGGATATCACAGAGATCTGAGATGCTAGAGGATGTATTAAATATGGGCTGGGACAAAATTTAGGTTTCATTCCAACTATAGTAGACCTATTGAAATAAATGGGACTTATATGTCAACTGTTATCTAACTCCCAGTGAATTCAATTAGTCTGTTCCAGTTGGAAATAAAATTGAATTGGAACTATGTAACTGGTTTGACCATGTTCACTTTCCTGTAAGGAAAACTATGACAGACATGGATGACTGTGAGTAGACTGTTCCTTTTTATGCTAACTCCCTCAACTCCAAGGTCCACAAAATATTTCTGAGGCATATGTGGCTTCCAGAGAAGAGCACTCCCCATTATTTTCTGCCAAAGCCTAAGAATCTATATATCAAAATCCTCAACTAGACATGGCATTTTATGCACCACTCTTACAAGGAAGAAATGGTACAAGCAGACTTGGCAAAACTGGATCCTGAAGTACAATTATTCAGATTCTGGGCAATAAGCACAGAACCATTCTAACTGTTGATGATTAATTAAAGTAATATGAATAGAGCTGCATGTTCTAATAAATGTTACTGATACAATGATCAACTAATATATGTCTAAAATGATATGTCATTCAACTAGGGAGCCAAAGGTTTAAAAATTAAGCTAATCCTTGCTTAACTTTTAAGGCTATATAGGCCTACCTTCTGAAAAAGGAGTTTTAGCTTTCTAGTAGCTCATCTCATTCTTAGTCCAGATGCCTGTGCTGACTTTCTTGGTGGTTGCTACAGTCATTCAGACTTAATTGGTCTGTATTCAGTATTCACAATTCAGTATGGCAACAGTGCGGTATGGAATGGGGGTTTAGCATATTCTGTATAGAATTTGGAAATTTTACTCTCATTTTATTGTTATTTCGGAGACTGACTCTTAGCATATGCCGGCTTCTGGCCATGCTCACTGAGGCATTCTGGGAGATGTTGTTCAGAAAAAAGAGTAATTTCTCCAAACTCTTTAAGTTCTCCCACTGGTTAATGTGACTACGCGTATATACTCGAGTATAAGTCGACCCGAGTATAAGTTGAGGCCCCTAATTTAACCCCAAAAAACTGGGGAAACATATTGACTTGAGTATAAGTCTAGGATGGGAAATGCAGCAGGGCCTGGCAACTCCTCCTTTGTGAGCTGGGGAAGTGGTGTGTGATGCTTAAAATGACTTTTAGCCACTGATGCAAGTGCTTGGGTCAGTGGCTAAAAATCATTTTAAACATTGTGTGCTGCTCCCCTGTGATGCAGAGGGGGGTCATGAGAAGCGGCACACAATATTTAAAATGACTTTTAGCCACCGGCCCAAGCACTTGCCTCAGTGGCTAAAATTATTGACCTGCATATAAGTTGAGGTCCCCTTTTCCCAGCTCAAAATTAGGGCTGGAAAACTAGGCTTATATTCGAGTATATACAGTATTTCCAGAAAGTCAATAGCTACACTCGGCCAATAGTAAGTGCTCTTTTTCTCTTTGACAGTGCAGTCAAGGGAACATGAATACATTTAAGTACATGGTCAGTGTTCTATTTTGTTTGGCCAGGTAACTCAGAGCCTCAGTTATCTTTTTAAAAACAACAGGAACTGCATGTTCAGTGCCCATTGCATTATCACTGGACAAGTATCCCACCCTCACCTACATTGCTTGACATCTGGCTTTCTGGCTAAGCTGAAAAACATCTCGTGACACTTAACACGATTGGATGAGATCATAATCATGTGCTTGAGGCCATTAGGCCCAAACTGGAAAGCAAAACAGAGTGCATTATGTTGCCGGTAGAATGTACCCATTTAATAGAACTAATACAGTAGACCAGGTTCAGACACCAGGGAACATCTGGCTACTATTTACATCTCCTGTTTAATTTGGATGCTTGAGTTTAGTTTTCAAGATGGCAGTAGAGAAACAAATTGAGCCCATCACTCTGTTGCAGTTTAGAAAAGCAAGTTTTGTTTATACTTTCTCATATTAATACCTCATCCACTTAGCCCGCAGGCCCCATGAAAAAATATACCTCAATCACACAACTCCCTTTAAGTAACAAAGCTGTAAGTCATGTGCAATGCTTTGTTGATGAGAGGAGAAAGGGATTCGAGTAAACTTGAGGCATCAAAATGATGAGAAAAAGTTGGTCCATAACAAGCAGAATTTTTAAAGAGCTTAATGTAGCAGGATTTTCCTGGCGCCTTTGGAGTAAATGTACAGGAGTCCAACCGCATTTCCATTTGTTATCCATGTTGACAGCATCAGTGGGAGTCATTTTCACTTTCAAGAAGGTTCATGTGGAAGGATGACACTTGGATAGGTGAGGGCTTTTATGCTGCAAATGTCATTTCAAGAAGCATCTGAAGCAAAAGAAACTAAGTGTAGAATTTCACTAAAACCGAGCATCTGAAAGCAAAGTTGGCTATGGGACAAGTACAATGAGCTAAGATCCAGGATGCTCATGTTTATAAACAAATAGCAGCAAATTCAAAATATTGCACAGAGCTCCAAGCACAAGGCTACGACCCATTACAAATTTGAGAACCAAGGAGGTGCAGAACTGGGGAAGGAATGGGTAGAAACAGAGACAGAAATTTGTTCCATTTAGGCCCTGAAACTGTGGCAAGTTCAAGACAAAGGAGTTACAGTAAAGGCGTCACACGTCTCATGGCCAAGTAGCTGCAAATTTCACTTAAAACTGAAGAAACACACATTCTGGGTGAGTCAGAGAGATTTCAAAACACTATTCAACTTAGCCATTGGCCTGGAGGAATGACAGATAATTTGCGGCCTTCCAGAATATTGATGGAGTTGAGCTAGTGCATGTCCTATTACTCCAGCCGGAACAGACAATGGGGATCAACAAGAGGAAAGGCTAGTCTGCAGGCTGTCATAAAACTTGTTCTAAATTTGTCTAGAATGTATTGCTTATTTGGGATGGGTCATTTGTTAAAGTAGTTATTCTTAGGTGGAGGTATGGATACTACTGATGGGAAGCAGAAGTGGTTTAGGTAGACACAGGATTTTTATTTCCAGATATTGATGAAAATTTCATTTTGTTTATTTGGTTAACAGCTAGCAATACTACTGCAGCTTGTAAATCCTTAAACTTCAGCATTTGCGGTAAATAAAATAAGGATATAAACATATAGACGTATGAATATAAACATATGAAATGAAACCCAGGCAAGATAGATGTGCTCCTGGTCAGTCAAAAGGGAGAACAAGGGATAGGGATGCAACCTGTACTGGATGGGGTCACAGTCCAACTGAAAAAACAGGTACGCAGCTTGGGGTGCTCTTGGACTCATCCTTGAGCTTGGATGCCCAGGTCACCGATGTGGCCAGGAGCTCATTTGCACAATTGAGGCTAGTATGCAAGTTACACCAATTTTTTCAAAAAAAAACCAAAAGCATATGAAACGAACCACTAATGAAGTGGTTGGGGTGGGGGGGCTGGAAAATTTTCCCCACCCTAATGCCGATCAAGCAGGACTTGGGGGGAGGGGAAAGCCCAGAGCTTTAAAAAAAAAAAACCTTTTCCCTCCCCAAGTGGCTTACAGATGAACAAAATGGTTTGTTTCAATTAAAAAAAAACACCATTTCATTTTGTCTGTAACAAAATGCTGCTTCCTTGTGTTGTGTTGTGTTGTGTTGTTTCGTTTCATTTCATTACGTAACAACACGATGAAACATCGTTTCCTTTTTTTGTTTTGTGTCCATCCCTAATATTATGTGATTACATTAGCAATATGTTTTCAATGGGTATTTGTACACGACCCCTAAACTCCGCCACAAATGGCTGCCAGCTCCGGAGCTTACAATTGTTTCCCCACCAGCTCCGGAGTTTGCAGGAAATTAAGTGCGACCACGCCCACCTAAGCGCGTCCCAGCGCACTTTTCATGTACCTGCTCTCGGAGGGTGAAAATCCCCAGATCCTGATGTAATCTGGTGAGTGCCTGGCTCTCCTCACTTCTGTTTGGTTTGTTTTTTTGTTTTTGTTTTTGGCCTCCCGCCCCTTTAAGAGAAGGACTCAGGACGACGACGGGGCTACCGGGCGGTTTCGGAGGTGAGCCTGCATTTTTTCCTCTCTTTTTTTCTCCCTCCCCTCACGCAGACAGGAGCAAGGAAGTGCGGAGGGGTGGGGACGCAGGAAGAGCAACAAACCCCCAAGATCTCTGGTATGAATTTAAGTGGCCAGTGGATCTTAGGGGTTGTGTGAAAAGGCCCAGTGTTAGTTTCTCTTGTAGCAGTAATATAATGTTGTCTATTAATGCGGTAAGATTTCCCTCAATTCCCTGTTCTCAAATTGGAATATGTCTTAATTGTACTGGACTGTATATGGTCTCTCATTACTGTTAGCTGCCTTGGGAGAAAGGCAGGGTAAAATACTATAAATAAATAAATAAATAAATAAATAAATAAATAAATAAATAAATA
>JAHTLZ010000204.1:43756097-43781315 GCA_023846285.1 Phrynocephalus versicolor
GGGGTGGTTTCTGGGGGGGGGGTCCCAGCCTTCCCCCCCCCCGCTCTCCTGTCCTGGGCTGCTTGCACCAGGCTGGGGGGGGTCATCCTCGTCGTCTCCATGCCATGCGGTGGGGGGGATCCAAAATGGCGACCGCAATATTTATTTTTAAATCATGGTCCAAAAACCCACCAAAGCACAACAGAAACATGTGGAAATTAGGTATTTTAAATGCCTGAATTTTTATAGTAGCAGCAGTGGGTTTTTTTATAGCAGTAAAAGGTCGCACTGATTTTATTTTATTTTATTTTATTTTTTATTTTTTTAGATCTGCCCATTTGGGCTGGGCATGGGATGGGACCATGCAAATTTTTTGAACCATTCCACCAATGGCATGGCCAGGTTTTGACTGACACTTCTGGATGTGCCAGAGGGCATAAAAAGCCGAGGCACCTTCCAGAAGTCGCAGTCGGGTCTGGATGTGAAGGAGGGTGGAGGGCTGTGTGGCTGGCTGCTGCTGGCTATTCGAATTTGGAGGGAGGTTGGAGGCTTTAGATTTAAGTTAGGCAGGCAGGGAGGGAACTGAATTTAGAAAATAATTTCTTTGATTCCCTGCAGCTTTGTCTGCTGAAGGGAATAGCAGTTTATTCTTTATTTCTTCTCTGGCAGTTTGGGAGGATTTTTTTCTGATATTGGATAAAGGGGGAGGTTCGACTGGGAGTGGGAGGTGTTGATTTATTTTAAAAATATATTATATACTACCATTTATTTTCTATTTTCCCAACTTCAATTTGCTTTCACACACACACATTTGTGGTGCAAGCCAAGAACAGAACCTCTATCTTAAGTGATATCCTAACTACCCACTCGCCCACTCGCCCACACCGCCGCCCGCCCGCTCGCCCGCCCGCACCTAAGAGGATGTCCTATAGACCACTTTGACTTCTGCCATTGGAGTTATCAACATTCATGGTGTCCTTTTCTATGTAAAGCTTCACATCCTTTTTTCCTAATGGCAATTCAGGCACAATACAGCTCTATCTCTCCTTTTCCACCTGTGCAGTGGAGGCCGTCCGGATCCTTGATCGCTGCCTGGCTGTGGTGCTGGACTGGACCAGGACTCACAGGCTCCGGCTCAACCCAGGCAAGACTGAGGTTATGTTCTTCGGGGGCTTTTCGGAGGGGTACTGTGGCCCTCTTCCCAGCTTGGGTGGGTCCGCCCCCCAGCTGGCGCAAAGAGTGAGGAATCTGGGCGTCGTCCTCGACCCGGACCTGACCCTGGAACCTCAGGTGTCAGCCGTGGTCAGGTCGGCCTTTTACCATCTAAGGCTTATCGCCCAGATTCGCCCGTACCTCGATGAGAGTTCCCTGAGGACTGTGGTACAGGCGCTGGTCATGTCGAGGCTGGATTATTGCAACGCTCTCTACATGGGGCTCCCCTTGAACCTTGTTCGGCGACTGCAGCGGGTCCAGAATACGGCGGCCAGGCTGGTGGTTGGCGCGCGCCGTTATGACCGCGCCACCCCTATCCTGGTCCGCCTACACTGGTTGCCCGTTGCCTCCCGAATAAGGTTCAAGGTGTTGGTTTTGACTTACAAAACCCTCCATGGCTTGGCCCCATCTTATCTGACGGAGCGTCTCACCCGGCAATTAGATCCGGCCCGACCCACCCGCTCCTCGGTGGCTCTTTCACTGCGGACAGTCACCCCGAGGGAGGCCCGTAGGGCGAGCACTCGCGGGCGGGCCTTCTCGGTGGTGGCTCCTTCCATCTGGAATTGTCTTCCCAGTGAACTTCGGCGAGCTCCATCGCTGGCGGCTTTTAAGAAGAATCTGAAGACCTTTCTTTTTCGTGAAGCCTACGGCGATGCATAGGGACCTGTGTTTATAATTTTTTTTTTCCCCGCCTTACTGCTCTTGGATTTTATTCTTTATTGTTATTATTCTTGGCATTGATTTTTATCTGTTTTATTTGTATGTTGTGAACCGCCCAGAGTCCCCTCGTGGGAATGGGGCGGTATATAAGCGTAATAAATAAATAAATAAATAAATAAATACTGTGCTGCAATATGGGGGATTCCGAATCATGGATACAGAAGCACAATTCCACTTTTATAAACTGGAGGTTTTGTAGAGAATTTAATTATTTCATTTGACATGAATGATAACTCTGAATTCAGAAACACAGCATCCCAGGGAAATGGTCCAGTGTCACCTATCATATTGTGGACATACTCTTCTGTTATTCAAGAGTGAAGCCAAGACCTTTCCCCATAAGAAAGGGATGTGAAGGGATCCTAACCACCACCACCTAGAGCTCTTTCACTCAAAGATTATTTGTCAGTGACCCTTAATGGCCACTAATCAGTCATCAACAGACTGGATGTTCATTTCCATTATTTGTCATCTCCTGTCTTCCTCACCCCACTATAAAGTTCTGTTCAGGTGACACTCCACACAGCTAAAGAAATGGCAGCATCCCATAAAAGATGATGCCAAATAAGACCACTTAAGTCTGAAATGTAACACAGAGCTCCTTGTTATCCAAATTATTGTTTTAGATCTAATGTAAAAAGAATCAGACTGAAAATGAAGTGTTCACATTCATTTAAAAAAAATAAGTTCAAGACAGAGTGGCTTTAATCACTTGTTCCAGAGTAGTTCTGATCTCAACAGTCTCTCAGAAAATCACGCAAAGGAGTGTTAGCCAACATGAGTACATTCTGTCTGGGTCACGTAGCCTCATCACGTCCTTCTGCAAAGTGAAATTTGTCTTCTGTTGGAGAGAATCCCTGTGTTTAATTGTCTTACTCTTGCCTTGTGTTTATTTTACAGTGCTTGTTTTAAGCTTAGAGATGCCATGGAACAAAGCTTTGGTCCTGATAGTAGCACCATATGGGAGCAGCTGCTTGGGGTTAGATGGTGTGCTGATCATGAAATGAGTTACATCTTCCTTTAAATGAAACAGCTTTTATACTTTGCTCTTAAACCTGAAGTCAAGTCAGTACAAAATGATAATAAACATGTCGAGAGAGATGTCTCCCTCAAAGAAGAGTTGCTGTCCATGAACTCTGCTCCTATTCAGTTTCCATTTCCTAAGACGGAATGTTGGCATCATCCAAAGAATGACTTTAATATGAAAAACAAAAACTCAACAACCAAAAAAAAAAACCTGAAGTCTGTATTCAGAGCTTTTCCTGCTCCAAAAGTTTGGAGATTTCAAATATATCAGAAAAATGATTAAAGGAGCAGGAAACGTACCCTTGCTGTCCCAGGTATATTACTAGAAAGCTAATTATAAAACTAATGTTAAGGGCAAAAGCCATCCCTGTTCCTAATTAAATTCACAGCAGAGCCTGGGAATTTAAGCCTCTACCAGATGTTGTTGAGTTGTACCTTAAGAGTCTCTGAATCCCACCATTAGCCATGCTGGCTAAGCCTTCTGGGAGTTGGTGCCCAAAAACATCTAGAAGGCCAAGGAGTCCAATGGGATCTGCAGGGATCATCCCTGGTACAGACAGCCATATTAAGTCTCAATACGGGGTCATAATATGTACTATGAGATTATGAAGAATAAAAGTTTGTCCATCCTTTACTACCCCTATCTAGGTCTGCACAACTAAAGTTGTTCCTCTTATGTAAGCTACGGGAATGGAGCTTTATCACAGGAAACAAACAAACAAACAAACAAATCAGTTATCCTGTGTAAGAACTAGAACAAGCCTCAGATCCATTCCTAGCCAACTAGATAATATGGTTGTTAGGGAGGCCCGGAAAATGGTGACCTGAAACTGGGCCTTCTCAGTGCTTGCCCCTACTTTATGGAATAAATACCTACGGCTAGCAGAGTCCTTGTCTGCCTTTAAGAGGGTGCTCAAGAGCTTGCTCTTTAAAGAGGCATATGGTGACTGCTAATGTGTCTTGTTTATTCGTTTTTCTTTCTCTGGGGCTTGTTATGTTACTCTTGCCAGTCAGCTTATATTTCTTCTATTTGTTCATTTTAAAACTTAATATTTTAGATTTGTGTTTATTATAAACCCACCTGGAGTTCCTTTTGGAAGACTGGCGGTGTGTGTGTGTGTGTGTGTGTGTGTGTGTGTGTGAGAGAGAGAGAGAGAGAGAGAGAGATAAATAAATAAATAAATAAATAAATAAATAAATAAATAAATAAATATAGCAACAACAATTTCTTGTCTTTTAATTCCTATGGTTAGCAGCCCTGTATCCTGTACTACAAGAAAAGTGGAATAAAAGGAATAAATGAAACAAAAGAAAAGAAATATCTGAAATTTATCTCCCCATCTGTAGATCCAGAAAAGCTTCAGCCAATAATCTGAGACCTGGCAGTCCTTCTTCTGGCCTTCCTGTGTGTGTGTGTTGTGTCGTTACTAACGACTCTTCGTGACTCCATGTCCATGGAGTTTTTCATGGCAGGAATACTGGAGTGGCTTGCCAGTTCCTACTCCAGGCGCCTACAGCACCTGGTATTCCCTGGTGGTCTCCCATCCAAGTACTAACCAGGGCTGACCCTGCTTAGCTTCTGAAATGAGGCAAGATTGGATGTGCTTAGGGCACCTAGGCAGCCTATGGCCTTCCTAGACCCTCCAATTACCCATTTTTCCCAATACCACCTCCACCATTTAAATGCCCGAGTGTATTCCCTAAAAGATCTTGAGATGAATGACTGACTGTTTAAAGGCTAATTTGGGTGAATTTCTGGGCCCTTCCAGGGAGTTTATTTGTTGACTGAGAAAGGTTTCTGGAGTCTGATAAGGGATTCTAGTGACAAAATTGTATGTAAATGTCCCAGCCATGCCCCCTACTGAAAAAGTTTCAACACGGTGACATTGAGGGCATGGGGTATATATGATGTATGATGTGAGTGTGGGTCATTAAAGTGTGGTAGGGTATAGAAATGCCTGTTCTTATATAATGCCTTCAATGCAGTTTGAGGTAGACCTTCTTTATACACAGAGGTATGGTGTGCACAGTGGAAAAGGGCAAGTGGCTGCTTCTGCAATTGCCCGGCTTTTGATTCACAGAGGCTAAGGGCTGATAGGTGGAGCGTGGTGGCTCGGTGGACTAAGGCTTCTGAACAATGTCGGCTGCAAAGTCAGCGGGTCTGCTGTTCGAATCCCAGGTGCCACGCAGCGGAGTGAGCTTCCGCTTGTAACCCCAGCTCCTGCCAAAGTAGCAGTTTGAAAGCATGTAAATTCAAGTAGATAAATAGGAACCGCCATAAAAGACAGGAAGGTAAAACAGTGTTTCCTTGCAGCCATGCTGGCCACATGGCCATGGAGTTGCACCACGTGGCTCTTCAGTTTGAATATGGAGATGAGCACGATCCCTAGTCTCGGACATGACTAGCATGCATGTGCGGGGGGGGGGGGTACCTTTGCCTTTACCTTTTTAAGGGCTGATAATCATTTAGGAACACAGGCCCAGAGCTCAGAATATGCTCTTCAGAGGAACTCCTATTCCATTGCCCTCATTGCCTGTGGCTGTGCAGGATGGAAGATTGTTGCCACTCAAAAATGCTCTCCATTGACAGAATCCATGTTTTGCATACAGAAAGAGGTTCTGTCTAGAGTCAATTAAAATATAGTTCTGGAATCCTGCCATCTCAGATATCACTGTGATTTTACTGGACAGACTGGGCTGAACAGTTCAAAAATGGACTCCCTATAAGGAAGCTTACAGAGACATGCACATGATGCTCATGTGGAAGACATCATGCTCCACCTCTTTGGAGCAATGATTTCTTCATAATGATTGAAACTCTTATACTGCCTGTATTCACCTGGTCACACAAAACATCTGTGCCCCACATATTTCTGACAGCCATCGAAGCTGGGTTTTTGGTAGTACTTTGCATGGGGATGCTGGTTTACACAAGAAGACAAAAGTGGGGCATCTGCAGTCTCCATGTTAGGAAAGATACTGTATGCACGAAGCAGCTTGACAGCTATCACAGTAAACTCAGATGGTGTTGCAAAAAACTCAGGCCTTCTTGAGAAAGCAAGAGAAAGTCAAAGCACATTCTAACAACCCAAAATGTTTGTGTGAACTGGATTTACTTAGCACCAGTGCAAGTAAGGGATGGCAACAGGAAACAGCTTTCAAAAATCAGGCACCAAAAGAAGATTAGGCACATTTGCGCAGCATTATTTTAAGCCTGTTAATGTCATAAACAGGAAACTGGGAGTTAGCTCCAAATTCATTTATCCTTGGTAGATTCATACAGTGTACCAGATGGTAAAAGCAGGAAAAGTTAACATATGCCATATCGCCATAATAGTGCTGCTCCACATCATTGAAAGAGAGAGTTTAAATTCCATGAAAAGTTTAACTTACCACCCCAGGAAGTTAGTGCTATTCTTTGTAGTAATAACATTATTAATACTCACTTATCTTTTTACCAACAAAGATGTTTTTTATTCAGGAAGGCCTTTTGGAATGTAAGCTGGTCTGCTATTGACAGCAGAATAATTAAAAGGATGCTGCTATGCCTTTTATTGTTACCTTTTTAAAACTTTCTTTTTTTAAGCTTGGTTTTGGTTTTACTGTGTTTTAACTCAGATTTTTTTTCCTACTCGCATTCTGTTTCTGTTTGCTTACTCGGATGCCACGTCTGACAGAAAGGTGTGAGTCAAATTTAATAAATAAGTGTATAAACATGTGTGAGAATCACTGGGGTGCAATGGGTGGAGTGTTAGAGAGTCAGGACACTGGAGGTAAAATGCCCTCTCAACCATGGAAACTCTCTGTGAGATAATAATTTTCTACCCTAAAACACCCAATTTCTCCCCAAACCCATGCAGTTTACTGCAACGAATTTAGAACCACTTGAATGCCTAACAGCTCTGTTGTTGTAGGCAATTAATTCCTGTAATCTGATACATTACATCACACTGGACAGTGTAAGATTGCATTACATAATTACAAACAAAATGAAAGCAATACAATAAAGTGTCACAGGTGTTCCTTAAGTAATTTGCCAGAAGGAAGATGTGTGCGATTAAACTTCCTTTAATTGTCTCTGGACAAGAAGGGGGAAAATAATTTTTTTAAAAACTTTGGAAGCGAGACACCAGTGTTTGAAATATAACTAAAGCATCCAAGGGTATTGCCCTGTAGCATTTATCATCTCCACATTTCTTAATTTTATGTTCTATTTCTAGAAGGGAGAAACAACCCTGTTTCTTGTTCACATTAATTTTGTGCGTGATCATGCATGAGTAGGGATATGTGAATCTGTTCCTTTTAATTCTGCTCCTCAGTTTTCCAGGGTTATGGTTGTTTTGACCATTTCCTCGCCAGTTTACATTTCTTTTTGGAAAGAAATCTACAAAAGCCCATACACATTTATGTGTTCACGTGATTTTTTTGTTCACTCTTCCTTAAATAATCATGTTTACACTATTGCCCATGTAATATAATGAATTTTAACAGTTACATCAACTAATTTAGGTATGTGAATGCACACTTTCCTCCCAGTATTTTCATTGGATAACAAGGAATCAGATATATGAAAGTTCAGGCTGAACGATATTAATTGCTACAGGGTTCTTCTTGAATTTGGAAAACATCAAGGCTATTTTTGAACACGCCAGGTGTAAACAATGGTTATATCTAAACCAACCTGCCATGTTCTTTGGTTACTAACTTGTACTGGTTTACAAAATGCAAATGAGCTACCAATACAAATTGAACAAATTTCTATCTGATCCCTAATCTAAGTCCATTCCATCTTGTTTCTCCTTTAATTTGGAATGTATGAATTTTGTTAAAGACACAAAAATTATATTTGAAGGCACATTTGCAAACAATTGATACCTAACCCCTGTATTGAAATCTCCAAGCCATTAAAAGATCTCCAAGAACACCTCCAGGGTTGGACTTAATTTCCAATGTAATTCTCTGCTGGTTGTGTGTGCTTTGACCATCCTCTGTGTTTTTAAGGTCAGCAGAAAATGATGTTAGGAAAAACTAGTCAAAGCTGAAAGATCATTCCATGTTTCCTAATTGGGAAACATACTGGTCTGAAGACTCCAGTTTCCAACAGGAACAAGGAAAATGTGTTGTTAATTTATCCTAAGTAATTTCTCAAATGTAATACACAATTACATTTCCTCTAGTTTCACAAAATGACTCCAAGAAAGCTCATATGACCAAATCCAAATGAGGATGGGGAAACATTGGCCACCATTCATATTTAGAGATAGGAATGGATAGATACTGGTAGATGCCAAATTTGCATTGTGTTTCCCAGTAACAAAAGGAATCGCTTCGGTAACAAACATTGTCTAAGCTATGTATGAATGGAAAGCAAGCCGGCTCAAGAGAACTAAGTTGACTATATTTTAGAGCTAATTTATCTAGTACTCTTCAAAGTAGAAGAAGAAAAACATGACCTCTAGATCACTAGATTCTATTATTTTGAGAAGCTGAAGATGCCCCATGATATAGCACTGAAAAGAGCTGTCAGATCCATCAAGATTTTGGCAGAAATATGACCAATTGGTCTCTCCATGATTTCTTCGTTCTTAGGTTTTCTGTTGTAGCCAGTTTGCCTTTCCTTAAATTGGTCTGATGTAAAATTAAAACAAATTTTAGCTCAATGGATTCAGCAGCAACAAACATCAGTTAATTTGTTCCGTGAAAGCATATCTTAATTTCACTAGTAATCAGGCACATTGTGCTTATCAGGTGGTCATGTTCAAGCATGCATAGCATTTGCTCAGAACAAACCTGTTATTCAGTTTTGCATCCCATGGTTCTGATAAATAACTATTTTTTGGCATGTTTTCTAACTTCCAGTGTAACATGTGTCAAATGGATTAATCACATTAGCCACTACTAAAGCCTCTTTTTTGATCAAGAAGCCTCATCACTCTGTAGCCAATAGTGAAGACTAAAGAAGAGCATTGCCATCATGGAGTCCTTCCAATAAACTGAACTTTGAGGTTTCTCTTGTCTTCTTTGGTAGAAATTGCTACCAGTCAGTAACTGTGATTTCCCACCTCACAACATATTGATCTTCTCTGTATTAATTATCCAGGACATCCATGACTCCTTGAATTATATCAATGTTGACTGTGTCCTAAGTTCATGAAGAACATAGGGACCCTAAGCCAACAAGTAGGATGTCACTGGATCAAGGCAAAGAGTCACTGAGAGCCAGAATAATGTAGTGGCTATAATACTGGAGTGGGACTTGGCAAATCAACTAAGCCAGGCCTGCTCAACAGGTAGACCGCAGGCTACTGGTAGCCCACGAAGGGTTCAAAAGTAGCCCACCGGCCATCAATTAAAAAAGGGATGGGATACATTCTCCACCCCTCCCTCCCCAATCCCAAGGATCACCACTTCCCTAGCAAAGTTCTGGGTCTGCCAGCCCACTGTCTCAGCTGAACATGGCAGTTCAAGGGCCATGACGCATTGAAATCTGTTCCCTCCAGAACAGATTAATTGGTTCTCAATGCATTCCTATGGGAAACCGCTGCTCTACTTACAAAAGTTTTTACTTATGAGCATGCGCTCGGAACAGATAAAATTTGTAAGTAGAGGTTTTAGTGTAGTAGCCCTCAGGCACTTTGGGTCAGAGAAAGTAGACCTTGGCCTGTTCAAAGTTGAAAAACCCTGAACTAAGCTATAAACGTCACAGAGTGAGTTTGCCTCTTGATCTATAATTCGCATGGTTTCTATGGGAACAAAGCAAGAAGGAGGGGAACCATGTTTGGGGTGTGGTGGCTCAGCAGGCTAGAGCACTGAAAACTGTCATCTACAAAGTTCAAATCCCGGTGCCATGCAGTGGAGTGAGCTCCCACTGATAACCCCAGCTCCTGGCAACCTAGCAGTTCAAAAGCATGTAAATGCAAGTAAATAGATACCACCATAAAAAGCAGGAAGGTGTTTCCTTGCAGCCATCCTGGCCACATGGCCATGGACTTGCACAACACTGGCTCTTCGGCTTGACTATGGAGATGAGCACTGCCCCTAGAGTCGGACACAACTAGCATGCATGTGCAAGGGGAAGCTTTACCTTTATTACTATTTCTCATGGTTTCTGTGGGAAGAAAGCAAGAAGGAGGAGAACCATGTATGGCACCTTCAGTGCATTGGAGGGGGAAATCAGATATAAATAACAAATGAATAATATAAAAAGAAATAAGAAATATATATCTATATAAGGTAAAAATGTGTTGTGCAATTTTGTACCTAGAGCAACGTAGTCTGATCATGGGGTAACTTACAATAAATAAAAGCTTCCCATTTTCTCATTTTAGGTTTGGAGGCTCTCTTGGGCTCCTTTCTGCCCTTAGGGAAGGTTTTGGGAATCTCATGATGGGGAGAGACATTAAATGTCAACATTTTCTCCTGGATCAGCAATGCAAGTCTTGATCTCACCAGTGGCATATGAGCTGCCATCTTTGACCTAAAAAAAAAATAAAAACCATACCCAGAAGTTCCCAAATGCTTTCCCAGGCAAAGAGGAGCCAGAGGAAGCCTTGGAAGCTGAACCAGGGGGGATAGGATGGTTTTAATTGGTGAAAGTTGGATGTTCACAGTGCCTGATCCTAGTTGTACCAGGCACAAAGTTATGCAACAGGAATTTTGCTCATAGCTTGGCAAATGCCTGCCGTCATACAATTCCATACTACTCTGAAGTGGTAAAGCAGAGTTGCATGTCTGTTCTCAGCAGTCTAGAACCCATGATATGTCATATCTAGGGATGCAAAAGCAATGTATTGGATGTGCATTTCTCTATGGCAGTACCTGTTTCGCATCTTCTAACACTGGCAATGGGGCAATGTTTGTTTTATCAAGATAATCCATGTTTCCAATGTATGCAGTCTGTTCTAGTGGGACGAAATGCGTACAGACCCATGTATATGCTTTGCGGGAAATGTGTATGAACAGGTTAGTTAGTGAGGATAATGTGTATTTAATGATTTAGAAGAATGGGTATGAAAATCTGTACATTGTGATTAAAAGTGTTCACATGAACACACTGTCATGTGGGAATGAAAAAGAAGTCTCACAACCTGATACTGGGACAGAGGAAGCCTCCTGATGAGAAAATGAGGGCCAGAATCAAAATGTGAACACTGTTGCTTTCTGATTTTCTGTCTTGTGTGCTTCCTCCTCCCTCTCCCATATAGATACAAGAAATGGTGGCTGTTCTGCCACCAAATAGTGACATATCACCCCACTACCACCATAACATGCAAATAGGACTGCCCAGTAAGGATAGAAAAGAGCATGAAACTGCTTCCATATTCTCTGGAACCTGGTTCTCCTTAAAGAGGCTGCTAACTTAGCTGCCAAGCTTTTGCATGGGAAACTCATTACAGCATCTGATCATAGGAGGAAGCAGCTGATTATAATAAGTAAAGAAATTTTGTTTTCAGTCTAAAGAAAATTAACAGCTTTCCAGTTTGGAACAAGCCCTGAACTCCATTACATTTGCAAATTGTTTTGTGAGACGCTGCTTGTTGAAGACTTACTTGTCTACAGAAACCTGTTCCTTGATTGCCAGTTAACTGTATACATTATATGATGTTGTGTCCATTTCAGTTAATGAAGGCAAGATTTTAGTTGGGTTGGAATTGTTCCACAGGCAGTTGAGAACCTAATTGAACATACATGCATATAATAAAAATGCAAGACCAATTGAATCATTATATTAACATTCTGAAAAATGTAGACTGCATGAATCCATAAAGCATCCAGGCAGTAAGAATGCTAGAATTCTAACATTGTGTTAGCAAAAATTCATGGGGAGTTATGTATGCCCAGTTAGTGTGTGAGTGTTTGATCACACAACTAGTATTACAACTGAACCTACAACTAGTTGCACAAATGTGCCTGTAGAATTGCTTCCTAGATAGACTTCCATCTTCTGCAAATATTGCACAGCCTATGCAATTTTGGCCAATGTCTTCAAGGCAGGTTCCATATTGTTGGCATATTCTTGTTATGATTTTGACAGAGTCAGTCTCTATGGCTTGAAATAGTTCTATGATATTTCATCTACTTCTGAGGATATTTTTTTTGGCAGTCCTTGGTTGAGAGACCAGTCCTCCTCCCCATGCATAAACAAACACAGAGACACAGTTCAGGAAAGAAAGGAAACAACTTTGTTGGTCACAGTAGCAGGTACTGGCTCAGCATTGGGATGGATCCAGTATATCGAAGATCATTCCTGCCCCTTGATGCTGCGACCCATCAGTGAACCACTGAGGGTAATCCACAGGGGTGACAGACCATGGAGGTCATGTAGGCATGTGCCACTTCATGGCTAGGACAAACTATTGTGCTCCAGTTCCTGTTAAGTGTATCCCTTAATTTCCAGGGGCCACAGGACCCTGTCTGCAGCCCAGTGACACCACCCGAATCCACTACCCAAACCTGCCCCATAAAAGTCATACTAAGGAATTGTGTAAGAAACAGACCACAAATGAAACAATATCCCATACTTTATCTCCAAATGGTTTACATTCACCAACTATCTACAGCTCAGTGAGGAGGGGAAGCCATCACTCAGTAAAAAGGGCTGTGAAACAGCTCCAGTCCTATTAAATGCTCACAGGAGGGGGGGCAGGCCAGAAGGGGACTCTCCTCCTGCATCCTGGGCAAAAGTTCAAATTAGCAGCTAGCCAATATGTGTACTCTCCTTTTTCCCCATGCTCACCAGCCAGGCAGGCACCACCATTTTGTCCTCTTGGGTCCTAGGGCTGCCACTCCACTCACAACAAAAAGACCTAGAGAATTGGAAGTTGGGGAGCATTTTTCTCTCCAGTGCTATTTATCACTTTCTTCCTCATAAGCTTCCTCTTCAAAGGAATCTGTTATCCTTGTATTTATTGATCCTTTTAATATTGCATATTTAGACTGAAATACTATCTGTAAGCAGCCTTGGGTCCTTTTTGAGGATAAGAGCAGGTTAAAAATATTTTTAAAATAAGTAAAAAAAAAAACTCTTCTGCATAGGTCTTCAGTACACGCCTTATCTTTATTTTCTCCTTCTCAGAGAGTGTGCTTCCTTGTTAGACTTTAAAAATTCCTATTTTAGTCTTAAACTTCCCTTTTATTTCCTCTAGAAGAGAACTCTTGTTTTTGCTCTTTTGTGGTTGTCTTCTATTTCTTTGCATTGGCCATTATAGTAGTTCTCTTCTCTATGTGCCAGTCACTGAAAACATGGAGTCAGAATTCTGACCCTACTTTTTGTTTTGCTTTTCACCTGTCAACCCATTTTCAGTGTTTCTTCCATCATCCATCTAAGCCTTTCTTTTCTTTGTGCTATAAGAATTTCCTTTATGCATTCTTTCCTAAAATATTTCTGGTTTCAATCCACAGTTCTTCTGGTTCACCTTCAATTTACTAATTCACTGCTCTTACAACATGCTTCTCTCTTGTGTTGTAGCCATGCAGAATCAATCTATGTAGAGTGGATCCAAGTCCAATCAGCAAATGAGTAGGGAGCCAGTGGCACTCAGAGAATGGGCCCCATCAACAACAGTTGTCTTAACATGACACACCAGTAAGCCTTTTGAGTGCAATGTAGTGGAGAGAAGGCCCAGGGATCAGAGTTCAAACCCCCTTTTGGCTGCTAAAATTCATGCGGGAGACAATGGTAAAACTATCCCTTATATATCTCAGAGACCTCAGAAACCTAGCCGTCCTAAGTTGGAATTGACAGCAAGCCTTTCGAAAGCAGACTGTAGTTCATGTAATTCTTCCCAATCAAACCTACTGTCCCCGTCCCTTCCCTGCAGTAGTTTTTCCTCTTAACTGTGTTATGCAAGCGAAAGGCAGATGAGACAGTGTCTCTCAGTATGGGCCAATAAATGCTGGCTGTAAATCACAGATAACACTCCCATTTGAATTTTGCAACTCAGCAGACTATTTGCATCTCCCCTGGCAGTTTCATTGCATTTCATACTGAAGCATTCATATCCCCTATGTTGAAAATTATATGAATTAAAACTACTATGGGGGATATTTCTTTCTTTCTTTTTTAATGGGCTTGGCAGGCACCCATTTTACAAACCCCATGGGCACCACAATATTTCTGTTCGAAGTAGTGCCACAATATACACAGGCATGCCTGGTGGTAGATTTGAGGCTCTTTCATGTTGTGACTCAACACTTTAATTGCCCCAAAGAGTTCTACATGTGAAAAGAAATGTTAGATGTACTAGACCAGGTTATCCAGTAAAAGAGCTTAGACTAGAGGCCATAACAAGTCCTCTGACCCACCCTGAACTTGAATAAAGCTCAGAGCATCCCCCTCCTATACTTTTTAGAAGACATTCTCCCATCCATTCCATTCCAAAGTCCATGACCTCAATTGGGCATCTCCAGATCTTCCTTTCAAAAAAATAATAATCTGTGAATGGTTATTGGATCCTCCTGATTGTTTGAGCTGTTCATTCAAAGTTCCTACAAAAATTATCCTTTCACAACTGCACTCATTCCTAATAGTGTAATAATACTCCTGGACAGAGAATCCAGGGGAGATCCTGAGTTTTATCATGGGATTCTTGTCACCTTTTAATGTCAATATTGAATTACTTTCATTTCTCCTTTTCTCAGTTCAAACTTTTTAATCCCCTGAGTGGTGAATGGGTTACAAGAGATCTACCACAGTGCTGCTCAGGTGAGAGTGAACAGCGACTTTTTCCTCTGCCCTGCAGTTGCTCCAGAATCACACATATATTGTTCCAAATTCAGTAACAACAAAAATGGTATTCGAATATATACACACATGCACGCTCAAATGGGAAGCAGAATGTGTATGCCACTTATATCTGCCTCCCCACCCCTACCCCAACTCCTAAACCAGTCAAGTCTAAAATGATACCTTTATAGTCCAGCACCCATTATGGGCTTGAAAAATCTTCAGTGATTAAAAATGAAGGGACTGTGCCCTAACCTAGGGCCATTGTGCAAAACCAACCACATATAGCTAGTGGCAATATGCCAAGACACATGCTGGTCCAGTACACAAAGGCAGCCATCAGTGTTATTGAACCCATGTCTTCCCCTCATTGGGGTACAAAGACTAATTATGTTCCATGAAGTGCAGAGCATGGGATCCCTAGGGGGAAGGACTACCATGGGTTCTGCATATTGAGAGGAATCTCCTCCCTATACTCAGTTAATGTAAGAAATCAGTTTGGTTATTTCTGAGCTTAATTATGGCCACTGTTGGTGTCTAGAGATGGGCACAAATAAAAAAAAATGGCATTTCGTTTGTCGTCTGTCGTTTAGGGGGTCCGTTTCGGTCTGTTTCCATTTTTTGCGAATTTTTGCAAAAAAATCATTTTTGTTTTCATTCGTTTCATTACCGTTTCGTTACCATGTATTTCAAATTTTTGTGATTTTTTTTTAGCATTTAAAGCAGTTCAATGTATTGCCGTAATGAAAACGAAATGGACGACAAAATATTCTGGTGTTTCTGTTCGTTTCGTTTCATTTTAGAGATAAAATTCATTTGTCGTTTCGTTGCGTAACAAAACAAAAAAACAAAAATGGAAATGAAAAATTGTCCGTTTCGTGCCCATCTCTATTGGCATCTCAACATGAAAAAAGACAACATGAATCAAAAACAAAATCCCACTGAAGATGTTTTGGACAGCAGTAGTGTGTGTGTGTGTGTGCATGCACACACGCACACGCGTGCGCGTACGCACACACACACACACACACACACACACACACAAAAGTACCATGCTCAAAATGCAAATTTTATGTAACAACCCAGTCCATATTTTTTCAAATTGTTAAAAGCCAAAAGCTCCCATAATCAAAGGAGAAAACCTGAAATTTATCCTTGTCACTTGTGAGAATGAAATAAGCAAAGCTATTACATCCCCAGTGGAAGGTGGATCTGTCCTTCCTTCCTTCTCTTGGTGTTATAGACTACTATTATGTAGTTTAGTCAGGAAAAGTATGCTGAAGGAAAAAGGAATAATAAAAGGGTCTTATTAAATGACTCAATATAGCAACCAGGCTAGAGAAAAGAGGATGACGTTTTTTGGATGGGTAAATGAATTAGGGTAGAAGATCAGGATTTCTTTTCTGACTGGAGCAGAAAAAGTGCTTGAAAGATTACTTTCATAAAGAAGATGAAGCCCATGGATCACAACATTACATATTCTGAATGATGAGTTTTGGTGACTGAAAGCCTGGCAGCATGGCTCAAAATGTCCTATGTGGATGTACCAAGATTATTACCCTCAAGTCAAGTGTGTCAACTTGCAAATTTTAAGTAGTCATGTTACCATAGCTAGAGATGACCACATGCATGAACATCAACAATTTATTTTGCAGGTCTAGGGCAGATTAGATTTCTATTGTCATGTGGATCCAGCTCCAATCTGGCTCACGGACAGAAATATGCTTTGGCACACAGATCTCTTCCACTGCAACAAATGTCTTCAGATGTCATTCAACATGTTAAAAAGCAAGTGGGAAAGGGATTGACTTTTATCTACTGGGTAAAATAAGAAAACTTGTCTAAGAAAAAAGCAGAGAAAGACGGGCATCAGGTTATGTTTCCACTTTAAAAAGTGCAAACTAGATTTAAAAATTGGATAAGGATACACCATCTATTATTCACCAATATATCTGCTTCTGAAGTCGCACAATTTTGCCAAAGTCCTTTGTTCTTTGTTTTAGACTAGAATATTCAAGAAGTGTGTGTGTGTGTGTGTGTGTGTGTGTGTGTGTGTTACTGTTCACTATACATAACATCCCAAAATGCAGTTCAGTCCAGTCTTTTAGAACTTATCCCTGTACAGTCCTTGATCTGGAAAAAGAACTCCTCTTGATCTCAGTAAGAAATATGAGTACCAGCAGGAAACTGAACAGAGCGCCCAACAGCCCTTTTCCATCTCTAATTTCCCTGATTAAAGTATAGGATCAAAGGCACTATAAGGCTCTAAGTATAACCACATTCATAGAATGAACCAGGTTCAAGGACTAACACATTTTAGGAAGTGAGAAGGAAATGCTGTTATAAATCTACTTCTTCTTTTCCACCCCCAAGTCTTTTTCAGTCTTGTGACCAGATCTTCTGTGTCAGATGCAGAGCTGGCAGAACAGTTTATAGGATCTGGTGCAAAGGCTTTTGTGACTATTCTTGCATTGCATCGGAATGCAAGCTGATTAAGGAGACTGTATTAGTACAGAAATGCATATTGATACAACGTGATGGCAGGATTCTTATTGGTGTTTGTTTAAGGTTTGGGCAAGCTGTCATGGCTAGCTAATTAACAAGACGTCAAGGTGTGTCTTGGTTGTAAAACTAGATATTTAACCAAGAGTTTGACACAGAAACACTATGGTGTCTTGTCCATTAGTTGCAATGAACAGTGGCAAGTTTCACAAACCTTATGCAAGCAACAATAAGATTTTATATAATACTGCAATTGTTGCATTGCAACCACAATCCCCTGCCAGATACAGGATAGGTTTGGACATTTAAGACATCACCATGGTCTGGAGGACAAAACAATGTGAAGATTCAATATATGCTGTAAAACAGATTGTAATATAAAAGTAAAACAAGAAGAGTATTTTCTCATAGGACCTTCCCAAGAAATGACCATATTTCATCTGCACTATGAATGTGTGAGACCTCCCTACAAGAATCCCGCATGCACAGTGCAGTAATCAAAACCTATTATATAACACAGAAAGGGGTGCAGAAATTATTGAGAGCATGCTGCTGTATATGCCTCAATTATTTTACAATACAAACCTGTGCTTGTTGACCTGGAAGTAGTTCTCACTCTGCACAACAGTTTTTATTCTCAGTATACTATGAACAAAATTTCAGTTTCCATGAACTAGTACAATGGACTTTAATCTAATGGGCCATACTGCTAGGCAGACTGCCATTTGGGCTGTGCATTTGTTTGGCAACAAATGAAAAGCTGAGTGGCTTCAGCCCAGGTAGTTCTACAATATCTGAGCTGCATCCTTCCCCATACTAAACAATGTAGGGGCTTGAACTGAAAATTTATTAGAGAGTCCAGTCTTTAGAACAACACTAAGCTAAGTGCACTGCAAGCTACAGAACACAATTTTGCTTATGAATGCTAGCAAAATATCCTATATTTGAGAGGACTTGTCTTCTCCCCTTCAAAATATGCATTCTTTGGGATGCCTTTAAGTAGTTCAGTACTTCAAGTGCACAAAATGAAATCTTAGGAATAATATGGACAGTAAGCAGTCACATAAATGGCTCCTCTCCCTTCAATAGAGAGGGGATTTCAATAGGTGTAGCTGTTCCTGCGAGCTGAAATTTCCTCTTCTGCACAACTCTTAAAGAGACCAGAGCTCTGTCTTCTCTTTCATGTTGCTACCCTTAGTTGTGCATCAACAGCTACAAGTAGATAGTCACAAGGTGATTTCCCATCCAACTTGAGAATTTTCAAAGAGACAGAAAAGTTTGTTATTATCTAGGGCAGAGGTTTTGAATATTTGGCACTTCAGATATTTTGGACTGTAACACCCAGACTCCCAAGCCTCTGCTGCCAGTGATAAAGGACTGTGTGCAGTACTGAAAGTCTTGTGGCTCTGCCAGGCCTGGTGATTCCCTGCTCTTCCATGAGGATGGATATTTCAACCACATATACATCATCATCCAGTTCAGCATTCATATCAAAAGCAGAGGACATTGTAAGTTTTGTCATTTTAAAACTAAGCTAGTGCATCTCTATAGCTAAGAACAGCACTGAGAGGTCGATATGTGTAGCTTGGAGGGAAAAAAAGACTTAGAGCAGGCATGTCCAAACTTCGGCCCTCCTGATGTTTTGGACCATAACTCCCATAATTCTAAGCTTAGATTGCCAATGGCAAAGGACTGTGGGAGTTGCTGTCCAAAACATCTGGAGGTCCAAAGTTTGGACATGCCTGACTTAGAGGTTGCATGATACCATCTTCAAACATGTTAAAGGCTATCATATATAAGATAAATCATCTTGTTCTCCTATAGCTCAAGAGGGCAGGACCCAAAGTAATGGATTCAAGTTCTAGGAAAAGAGATTTCTCTCAAACATTAGGAAGAGTGTCATGCCAATAAGAGCAGTTCCACAGCAGAACCGAGTGCCTTGGCCGATGGTAGACTCTCTTTCATTGCAGGATTTTAAACAGCTTAGATGGCAATGTGTCAGTGATACTTTAGCTGTGGATTTTCTGTTTTGGCAAGGTTTGCCCTTGATGACCCTTGCAGTACCTTCCAGCTGTTCTGTTCTGTGATTCTAAAATTAGAAAGCTATAAGATCAGTCTCTCAATCCTAAAGACTGCCATCATTTCAGTTGTGACTTCTGGCAGCCTACTATTGGGCTCCAACCCATTCCCACAATGTGGACGCAGCAGCAAAAACAGATTTTATACACTTGTCGGAAGGACTACTAGAAGAAAACTGGACAGCCATCGAGATATAACACAGAGAGTCACAAACAAGTCAGGAATTCAGAATCATCCCTTCTCATCTAAAAGAAGTCATGATCTCTCAGTTTGATCAGTTCCATAGGGCTGTTGTGAAAATAAAACGGACAAGCTCCACGAATCTTGGATTAATGGTAAGGTGCTAATTTAACTGATGAGTAGAATTTTGGAGACTGAAATGACTGATCTACTAAGTAAATGTTATGATCTCAATAAAAGAAAAGAATACCAAAAAGTCATAACATTTATGTATTTAGATGCTCAGTATTTCCCTATGAAACCTCTCCACAGGCTGTACTACATATACTCTTGGATTTTTAAATAGAGGGCACCAGTTCATGTTTTATTTGCACTGGATCAAAGTGCTAATTTAAGGTTTCTATGAAACACAGTTTTGTTTAGTGACACATTCCCTGGACTTTGGAATAACCACTGGGTACATTGACATAAACAAAATCTAAGCTGATAAAATAAATTGTGAAAAAATCATTTTAACTTCAGTAGCAATAACATAATTAAATATATAAACAGAAAATCAGGTCTCTCTTGGTCTGTTCAGCAACACATATTAATTCTACACACAATGTTCCAAAATTTTAGTATTATCAACTTTTAAAAATGGATTCTAGTTGATAAAGAAGCTTAGGATCAGATATCTTGTTTTAAATAATGATCTTGTTGAAACCAAATATTTGACTGCCAAAATATGAGGTGTAGCCACAGAAAAATATTAAAATTCTGAGGAAATAATGTTTTGGAAAATGCATGTACAAATGAAGATAGAACTTTTAAAGAAGCAATTGATCGGGGGGTGGGGGATTAAAAGAAATGAAGCTGTAGGTGTTAGGCAGAGAATCCCATGCAAAAGAAACAGGTTGGGCCTAGGGTTTTATTTTACTTTATTTTACCATAGGCAGACCTTCAAAGAAAGGTAGTCAGTATCATATGACAAATAGATGCTGACATGCTGAAGATGTATGTGATACATATCAATACCATTTCTAGTTGCTCATTGCTCAGCTGAATATATGGAAAACTGCTATTGAAAACCCTGATTCTTGTCTGTGTGAAACCCCAAGACACACACACGCACACACAGTAATGTGTGTGTGTGTGTGTGTGTGTGTGTGTGTGTGTGTGTGAAAGAGAGAGAGAGAGAGAATGGATATTAGCAAATCTAGCTGTGGTTTTTCACTGTATGCTTTTATATTTCCACATGCATCAGTTGCACTGAATGATGTCTGGGGTATTTTCTGGCCCCATTGGAATGTACTAAGGGTAGAATTTTGTTTTGTTTTGTGGTCACTTTTTTGTTTGTTTTGCTTTTTCTTTAAAAATCTCTGCACATAGCAATAGGCTGAAATATGAAGGCATTTTTTTCAGTTCTTCAGATGCCAATGTGCCATGATTCCAATTGTATAGGTCTACTTGTGTGGATTCTGCAACAAAGTGGAGCTGGGGAAAACTTAAATTCCCTGTCCTGCTGCATGAAGGTAAATAGCTGTTTAGTTTCTAAAAAGAAAGTTTCTTTCTTAGGTCAGTAAGATTGTTTGAATTATAGCTGGGTGGCTTTTCTGGTTCACTAAGGTCAAGAAAAAAATTGTCCATATCATGGTGTCCCTGCCTCCCATACATTATTTATTTATTTATTTATTTATTTCATTTATATACTGCAACAATCTAGCCAAAAGCTACTCTGGGTGATTTACAAACATATAAAAAATACAAAAACAGATTAAGCAACTTAAAATAGTAAATAAAAACTAATCAATCAGACCAAATAATCAAATCATCATAATAAAAAGAACAAATAAGCAAATGAGCACAAATACAATAAATCAAAATGATTTGACAATTCAAAATAAGAACAAATGGGGGAAAAATAACTAGTAGAAAATTATCATAAGGTGGTGGGGGGAATAAGAGTGACCTATTTATATAAGTTGGTTGAAACAGAATGATCAGGGAAGGCCAACCTATAAAGCCAGATTAGAAGACAGTTGTCTTGCTGATCAGATTAACATCACCAGTGATTTGAATATTCATAGTTCAAACATTATGTTGCAGATGAAAGTGCTTCCATTGATAGAGCTCCATCTCTCTCCTCTGGAGTTTCCTGCATGTACTAAAGATCTACTCTGGAGGGTTGGAGGATCTTCTAAGGCAGATATTGGGAAAACATGAAAAAGATACTAGGGGTCATTGAACATCAAAAACTATCTAACTTGGAACCTCAATGAAGCAGGATTCTTCACCACAAAAAGGGCTCCATCCATATTTAAGTGGACAAGAGTAGGCACTCTTTTCCTATCTTCTTGCTTAAAACTTAGAGGTCAGGAAGTGGGACAGCAAGGTTGGCACATATAAGATCTTTAGAAGTACATGCCTCCCTATTTTCTACCTGGATTGGCATTGGTGTTCAAGCATAAGGTCCAAACAAGGCCATCAGCGTGAAATCTCAACATGCTGAAATTCTGCCTAATTCCATGTGCCACATTGATGAGATTCCTGCCGGTGCATTGATCCAGTATTCCTTCCAATCCTTCCCCCAGTATTTTACGTTGATTTCACTAAGTTCCAGGGCCTTCTGCTGAAGGCAATGGAAATACACTAGTCCACAAATGTGAAGGGGAGAGAAGAATCAGCCCCTTAGTCTTTCAAACTAGGTCAATGAAACCATTTGTAAATACTGAAAACTGCACTCTGCGCCAGAGCTTGTACAGCCAAAAACACACAACTCGTCAGTGATACCACAAAGCAGCATGGAGCCACTCTGGGAAAAGAAATACTCAGAGATCAACCAGACCCACACAGAGGAAATAAACATCTCTCCAAACACTATTCATAATAAATTTTCATTTTCTCTTATTACGTTTTTGCCATAAAGATTACTATACCAAGCTATCCTGGAATAAACTGTATGTAACACAATTGCCCACTCAGTGATTTTCTATTTGCCTAGTTTCCCTGCAGGTTGGGAAAAAAAAGAAAATAGAGACCTAACATCTTGGCACAGGAGGTGAAGAAACAGAGAGTATTCAACCCAGAGGGGTTGGAATTCTGGATCTCAGTTTCCTTCTGGAGTGTTAGTGCAGAAGAAAAATAAAATAATGGAAATATAACTCCACGGAGTGAATAAATGAATTTAGAAAGCATAATCTAATTTACTTTTGGAGTGCCTGAAGTTATGAATGGTTATTAACTGGTTTTTGCAAGGGAATAAGATTATAATCCCTAGAGCTACCTAATGCAAACATAGAAATGTGTTCCAAAAAAATAAAAATAAAAAAACACAAACTATATATAAATAGTAGCGAATTTTTGTGCTATTGTTAATGGAAGAGACATCAGCAAATCCTCTTACTCCTAAACCATGACTAGAGAAAACCAGGCTGTCAAATTGCAATGGAGCCTGATTTAGAATTAGTTCAGTCCAACTTATAAGCAGTGGCCACATTATCTTGGAGAGTTTCTGCAAAGGGTTTCTTTTTTTTTCAATAGGAGCTAGTCAAGGATTGTAGCAATTCACAACCCCGCTGCACATGTGTGCCTAGAATGTACTTTGCAAGGATGGGTTTCTCCTGGCTCATCATGTCTGAACATAGACTGCTATGTGTGCAATGAAGTAACAAAATAGCTAATCTTTTGCCTAACTCTGCTTCCTGCAACGTTAGCAAAACTAAATCCAGGCCACACTGAAATAATCAGGGGATAACTCCTCATAACGTTGCAAATGAAGAAATTGAAATAGCTAGAGATTTTATATACCTTGGTTCCTTCGGACTCTCTCCCACACTATTCCCTCATAAGCTTTTCATTGGATCAGCGCCCATGACCAGATGAGGATCAAAAGAGTTCCAGTGACTGTGGATGTCTTGAGGGCTAGCTGACCTGGCAGACCAAGCCACTTAACATTTTCCTAAAGGGTGGGTTCATGATCTTCTCTATTGTTTTAATATGAGTGATTATATAATGGAAAATGTTTTCCTTGCACATTTGCAATAAAAGTCCACAATAAAACCAGCATAAGAATAACGACTTTAGACAAACACATGGCCCAAAAGAGTGTTTCTAGATAGTATGATATAGATAAAACACAGAAGGTCAGCATTGGGAGGATATAAGCTTGTGGCAGAGGCTGTCTAAAATTGTTTTAATTTACTGAAAATAAAATTTGCATATATTTGAATATATCATTTGAATGGACTGAAATCAGCAGGATTACAAGAAAGCTAAGTAATGATAGTCACTTACCCTAATAGTGGCCATACAAAGGAAGAGCTGAGAGCTAAAACCGGCATTGTTCTAATGGTGAGCTGATTCTTGATTCATAGAGCACTGCACACTTGGAAACTATGGATGTATATGAAATATAGATAAAAATTAAAATAAATTAAAACATTAAACTAATTAGACTACCACTGATTGTTGACCAGATGTGGGCTGCTTCAATAGCATTATCACAGTCATTTATTAGATCTTCTTTTGTGGGGCATAAATTGCATGCACAGAAATGCTACATTGATTGGATTTCTCCACAGTAACAGAAGTGCCCTTTTTCCAAGTAGCCCTACTTTACTTGATTATCCTTTGATCTTCTTATTCTGCTTCAGAATCGATTTAGTGATTTACAGGTGGTCCAGCCAGAATCTTGTCCTAGTGGGAGTGATTCTCCAGCAGTCCTCCATTTGGCAAGGCATGTTGGTTTTTTGCTCTCCATAGGTTTAGCATAGCATCCTTTGGTTTAATATTTAGAGCTTGAGATATTTACAAAAAAAAAAAAATCATTTGTTGTAGCCATTATCGGGGGGGGGGGTTGGTGCCCATGAAGTAGATGGGCTTGGTGCTGCCTTGCCTTATTTTATTTATTATTTGCTAAACCCTCTCAATGTGCCTGGGGAGAGGCAATGCCAGCCAAATAATAGCCACTTTTCATTTGTGGAAGGCTTCAGGCAGCCAGCAAGCAATCCTCCATGGCTAATTAAGAGCTAAATCTGCATGTTCTGATTTTTACCAAACGACACTAGCATACTCACTGTGGAGTAGCACAGGGAGAAAATGGATTATTATCTGCATTGTTGTTTGGTGAAAAGCCTTTGCCACTATTCAAGACATGCGAGATTAAAATGAACCTCTTCATGAACTCTTTTTCAGCTCTCTCATACTGGAATATGTTTTCCAAGTTCTTTTGTGCAAAAGTGTCCTTTTAAAGGTCAGTGACAGAGTATTGCAAAAGATTGAACTATTCCCCTGGCACTTTCTCAATACTGTCATGCCACCTGGTTATCCTGCAATCCTTCTCCTGTCTCTCTCCACCCAGGGGAAGCCTTCTGATTGCTCTGCTAGTGCTTTCAACAACAAAAACAAAACTCTTGACTTTCTGCAAATCCTTTGACCTCATCAAGGCATTAGTTTAGGCAGATGAAGCAATCTGAACATCACCAACACTTGGCTTCTTTGTATTTTGATGAGCATGACAGCAGGTACAAAATCTTCTTCTGACTAACACCAGGATGAGAAAGTTCTCTTTAATAGCTCCTTCTCTGCTCAGTGGACAAGGAACAGAATATCCCAATCAAATGATATTCCCAGCGCTGGCCCCCTAATAAGGGAATGTTTATGACCTTGTCTCATCTTTATGGTTTTCACTTTTTGGCTACTGTTTGTTTGTCTGACTTCATTGATTGTTAACTGCCCAGCATAATGCATCATAATTTATAGAGCATCGGAAGGAAGGAAGGAAGGAAGGAAGGAAGGAAGGAAGGAAGGAAGGA
>JAHTLZ010000204.1:43781325-43815642 GCA_023846285.1 Phrynocephalus versicolor
GGAAGGAAGGAAGGAAGGAAGGAAGGAAGGAAGGAAGGAAGGAAGGAAGGAAGAGCACAAATTATGTATAAATTGTTAAGATTAAGTTATTCAGCTAATGAGAAGGCCATTCATGAGTGGCTCCTCAGTTTGGAACTCTCCCACTTAAAATATTCGATTAGTACCAGATTTTCAGTCTTTTCAATGGCTTCTATTTACTTCAGTATTTAAAATTAGCTTTATCATTTCTGTTTGCTTTATAGTTACATGATTTTCTTGCCTTTTAATGTTACTGTATTGGAAAAGAATCATTTGTTGTGGGTTGTGGTTGTGGTTGTACTGTATACCATTCTGAGATCTGCCAAGGTGAGGGGTGGGTGGGTTAGACATTGAAAAGCGTGGTCCCACTCATCCATAAGCCATTATCTCCTATTACTCACATGAATCTCTATTTCAGTATGGTAATGGCCATGTTTTTTGTTTTGACTTATAGCAATGGTTTGCTTGTCTCCATCTTTTGTGGTTGGATGGAACCTCCCTTTTAGTCATCTTAGGTGTACCACAAGATCCACTGTATATACCACTGACACAATCTGTATCTGAATTGCTGAGCACTTCTCAGTCTAGTTTGTTTGGTTTTATAGACATACTCTGAAATCCTATTGTTTTGCATAAGTCAGATCGTAACTATAAGTTCCTCCCCCCCCTTGTAAACAAAGCATTCACACAGTGATTCCCAGCATGTGTCATTCATGCAACAAGCCAGTTCGTGTATGCATCCTAGAGAATTGTGGCAATGCCAGTTTGTTTACTGGGGAGAATCCGTCTGAAAGTCATAACTCAGCCTATACTCAATAACAGGATTTTGGCCATGGTATTACCGCCCCAAAACATAAAAAAGGAAATACATATCTAGTTTACAACTCTGTGCATATTTTCTGGTGCTGTGCCATAAATTTTCAGAGAGCGCAAAGGAATTATACGTAAAATAGCCCCCCAGAGTCATGAACTGAATCAAGACTTATTGCCTGTATTCCAAAAAGCAAATGTTTGGCCTTCACAGTTTACTCTTTCCATTTCACAACAGAAAAGAGCAAATGTCTTGAGAGTTTCTTGAGCTGCAGCAAAAATGATGAATCTCTTAGGAAAAGATGAAGAATAATCTGGCAAAATCCCAGTTTTAGAGGTAGCCGTGTTTTCTTTTTCCCCAATATTGAAATAGTTAGCTTCTCACTCCCAGTGTAACATCAGAATGATTAAAAAATAGAACATCTAACAAGAGCTGACATCACAAATCCACATTTTTGTTTAAAATAACATAATAATAATCTTAGAACTGCAGAAGTGGAAGGAATCCTATGGATCATAAAGTCCACCCCCTGTCAGGGAGGCACAGTGGGGAATAACATTCCCAAACTCTACTAAGCCACTGAGCTGTCCTAACATGCAGACCCTTCCAAAGCTTCATAGAGATACAAAAATATTTCCTAGTTAAGCAGTGGAGAAGAAGAAAACACATTGTGGTTGAAGTTGTATAGTAACATCCCTCTGAACTAATAACACATAAGTGGACAAATTAAGCCTATCATTGTATGTTCATTTACTTGGGAATAGGACACAAGAATAGAGTTTACATCTAAGCGAACTTGCATTGGAAGGGGTTGCACAGCCTCTGATTTTTTGAAAAAGAAGGCAACCTAGCAAATATCTCATCAAAGAACGCCTCTAATTCTTGCCACCAGGAAGATTTCTTTACAAAAAGCTTCCATTTTGACAGTTACCAAAACATTCCAGCGCTTGTGTCCTTGGCCTGCAGCTGGAACAAGAGAATAAGTGAGGAAGAACATACATCCCTCTGTTTCTTCCTCTGTGGAAGAAGAATAACACTAGCAAATATAGCTAATTAAACAGCTGTCTTCCATATTGCTGGGCATTGCTGAAATTCTGATGGGGGGTTGCTACTTAATGGTTAGCTGTTATAGAAGGTGGCCACATGGGTCAGAAATAGAGAGTTGGGAAGAAGAGAAAGACTGAGAGAGAGAAAGTAGAGGGACAGAGAAAAAAAATGAGTCATAAAAAACAAAGGAAGATACCCATTTTGCTTGTGCTTGTTGTTGTTGTTCAGTCGTTCAGTCGTGTCTGACTCTTCGTGACCCCATGGACCAGAGCTCGCCAGGCCTTCCTATTCTCCACTGCCTCCCAGAGTTTGGTCAAATCCATATTGGTTGCATCGACGACACTGTCCAACCATCTCATTCTCTGTCGTCCTCTTTTCCTTTTGCCTTCAATCTTTCCCAACATCAGGAACTTTTCCAAGGAGTCCTCTCTCCTCATGACGTGGTCAAAGTACTGGAGCCTCAGCTTCAAAAAATTTGTCCTTCCAGTGAACATTTGGGGTTGATTTCTTTCAGGATGGATAGGTTTGATCTCCTTGCAGTCCAGGGGACTCTCAAGACTCTCCTCCAGCACCACAGCTCAAAAGCATCGATTCTGCGGTGATCAGCCTTCTTTATAGTCCAGCTCTCACTTCCATACATCACTACTGGGGAAAAAACATAGCTTTAACTATTCGGACCTTAGTTGGCAAAGTGATGTCTCTGCTCTTTAGGATGCTATCTAGGTTTGCCATTGCTTTCCTTCCAAGAAGCAGGTGTCTTTTAATTTAGTTGCTGCAGTCGCCATCTGAAGTGATCAAGGAGCCCAAGAAAATAAACTCTGTCATTGCCTCCATTTCTTCCCCTTCTATATGCCAGGAGGAGATGGGACCAGTGGCCATGATCTTAGTTTTTCTGATGTTGAGTGAGCTTCAGCCCATTTTTTTCACTCTCCTCTTTCACCCTCATTAAGAGGTTCTTTAATTCCTCCTCACTTTCTTCTATCAGAGTAGTATCATCTGCGTATCTGAGGTTGTTGATATTTCTTCCGGCAATCTTAATTCTGGCTTGTGATTCATCCAGACCTGCCTTTTGCATGATGTACTCTGGATATAAGTTAAATAGGCAAGGTGACAATATAAAGCCTTGTTGTACTCCTTTCCCAATTTTAAACCAGTCATTTGTTCCATATCCAGTTCTGACTGTTGCTGCTTGTCCCACATATAAATTTCTTAGGAGACAGATAAGGTGGTCAGGCACTTCCATTCCTCTAAGGACTTGCCATAGTTTGTTGTGGTCCACACAGTCAAAGGCTTTGGCATAGTCAATGAAGCAGAAGTAGATGTTTTTCTGGAACTCTCTGGCTTTCTCCATAATCCAGTGCATGTTGGCGATTTGATCTCTAGTTCCTCTGCCCCTTCAAAATCCAGCTTGTACTTCGGGAAGTTCTCTTTCCACATACTGCTGAAGCCTGCCTTGTAGAATTTTGAGCATAACCTTGCTAGCGTGTGAAATGAGTGCAATTGTGCAATAGTTGGAGCATTCTTTGGCATTGCCTTTCTTTGGGATTGGGATGTAGATTAATCTTTTCCAGTCCTCTGGCCACTGTTGAGTTTTCCAAATTTGCTGGCATATTGCATGCAGCACCTTTACAGCATCCTCTTTTAAGATTTTAAAGAGTTCAATTGGAATGCTGTCACCTCCACTGGCCTTGTTGTTTGCAATGCTTTCTAAGGCCCACTTGACTTCACTTTCCAGGATGTCTGGCTCCAGGTCAGCAACTACACTATCTTGGTTATCAGGGACATCCAGATCTTTCTGATATAATTCCTCTGTATATTCTTGCCATCTCTTCTTGATCTCTTCTGCCTCAGTTAGGTCCCTACCATTTTTGTCCTTTATCATATCCATCTTTGCACGAAATGCCCCTTTAATATCTCCAATTTTCTTGAATAGATCTCTGGTTTTTCCTTTTCTGTTGTTTTCCTCTATTTCTTTGTACTGTTTGTTCAAGAAGGCCATCCTGTCTGTCCTCGCTATTCTTTGGAAGTCTGCATTCAATTTTCTGTATCTTTCCCTTTCTCCCTTGCATTTTGTGTCCCTTTTCTCCTCCACTATTTGTAGGGCCTCATTGGACAACCACTTTGCTTTCTTGCATTTTCTTTTGTTTGGAGTAGTTTTCATTGCAGTCTCCTGTACAATGTTACAAGCCTCCATCCACAGTTCTTCAGGTGTTCTGTCCACCAAATCTAGTTCATTGAATCTATTCTTCACTTCCACTGTGTATTCATAAGGGATTTGACTTAGATTATACCTGACTGGCCCAGTGGTCTTCCCTACTTTCTTCAGTTTAAGTTTGAATTTTGAAATAAGAAGCTGATGATCTGAGCCACAATCAGCACCAGGTCTCATTTTTGCTGACTGTATAGAGCTCCTCCATCTTTGGCTGCAGAGAACATATTAATCAATCTGATTCCGGTGTTGTCCATCTGGTGATGTCCATGTCTAGAGTTGCCTTTTGTGTTGTTGGAAAAGAGTGTTTGCAATGACCAGCTTGTTCTCTTGACAAAACTCAGTTAGCCATTGCCCCGCTTCATTTGGAACTCCAAGGCCAAACTTGCCACTTGCCAGTTATTCCTTTTATCACTCGACTCCCTACTTTAGCATTCCAATCCCCTATAATGAGAAGAACATGAATGAATATCAGCAATGAATATCAAAGGCTAGTCAGGACAGCCCTGGGATCAAAACAGGAACTCTTAACTACCAGCAATCTCCCTCACCAATGATATCATCATCCTTACTCAGGTGTAACTTACTCAACAGGATTTTAGTTTTTATGGTTTTAATTTTATTACATTTCAAATTTAAATGTCACTACTACTATTGAGGAGGGGGGGATAGATTTTCTCATTGATCTCCAGCAGTAACAAATGTTACACTGATATGATACATACAGAGAGCTACGTCACATGTTAGGCAAGGTAAATAGACTCACTGAAATGAAGGGAGCATTTTAGTCACTACCTACATAACTCCCATTGATTCTGATGGTTTGTTCTAATTGGGCTCTGAACTGGATTTTTCTCTGAACTCCAGAACAAAAAAACAAAAACCTCAAAATTCCAGTTCTAAAATGTTGACTTGACTTAACTTGCTAGATGTCTGGATTCTGAAGAATATATGTAACAAAAGTTATTTGAAGGATTTCATTCGCACTTGGATGCCATATTTGGAGCATTCTGTAAAATTCAAGAATAAGAAAGCTTCAGATCTATCAAGTTAAGAATGGACTCATCTAGAAGGGCCTTGATATCTACAATGGATCATTTCTCATGAGCACACAAGCTTGAGGGGCTTGAAATAAATAGCTGTAGTTTTCCTACAACTCAGTGATAGCACATGTTTGCAACACCCTTTAAATGTTTTAGATTTGTAGATGTCTTCTGGGAACTTCTCAGAAATTCTGACCTTTATTCATTTGTGTTTCCTAGTCTGATGCATTTTCTGGCAAGCCATGCCATGACATCATGGGACTTGATCATATGACATTCCTGTGATGAGTTTAGTCCTTCTGTTTGCTCCATTCATATGGGAATGTGTTAAGCAAAGGAAGTGTCCATCAGATAGTGGTGGTCCCAAGGAAGATTTAGGGGTTGAAAATCCAGGGAAGGGCTAGGATAGACTCTGACCTGCAGCAGGGCTGACATACCAAATGCATAAACATTTAGACATCCCTATAAGGCACTTTGTCCAGAGTCTAAACATGCTCAGCTCCACCAATCGAAATCTCTGTTCTGTAAAAATTCACGTTGACTCCAGTACAATAGAGAACTGTGTGGTATTTTGGCTTCAGTGAAAACAGGAACACCTGACTTCCAATTTTATCACTGCTCCATTTTCAGTGACTTTCAGTGGAAGAACAGGCAAGTGTATGCATGAGGCATTTCCATCCACCAGAAACTAGACAACATCAGGATTCTTGGACACAAGTAATGAATCAATAGACTCCACAGCAGTAGATGTGTGTGCTGGGGGTGTCTTTTTCACCTCTATGACTGCATGCACTGATGTTATGCATCAGGAACACAACCTCACATTACAACCTGAACAATCACGAAACTTGCAGAAGGAAAAGCAAGACCTCAGGGAAGAAGCTATGGAGGACCTTAGAGGCAGCAGCATGCATAAGTTTTTTCCTAGTGAAATCCAAACATAGCTGGAATTCCTTCCTTCCTTCCCCCCCCCCCCCCTTTTGAATAGCAAACTCCAACATGAACATGAAATGTACAGGATTGTTTTTTGTGAAGCGCAGGCTCACATGAATGGATGCATAATTCTAACCAGAGCTTGGGAAAGTGCTTGAAAAAGTTGAATTGTGGATTTCCAGGAGTTTTGATTCACAACACTAACTTGTCCAAGCACTAGTACTAGCAATGTGATTCTTTGGATCTAATTAAGGTATTACTCAACACTGTGTTTTGCTACACCTTCCACAAAGCATTGCACAGAAAGAAAGGTTTCTGCTAAAAGGAGAAGGCACCACCTTCTAGGTACAGCATTTACATCCATCTTGTGTCAGCATCTGCTCTGGTCATCCAATACAGGCACAGACTGCATCAGAATAAAGCTGGTCACCTTCACATATCATCTGGCCTCACATTTGTCTGCCATGCTGTGGCAGGGAATGTGATACCAAGATAACTGAAAGCAACACACACTGCGCCTGCAGAGACCCTTTGTTCCTCCCTGGCTCCCCTGCTGGTTTTCAGACTGCAAATGGATCCAACCTCCACCTCACCCGTCTTGCTCTCTCACGCTTTCTTTGAGCCTTCCCAGCCAAATGGGCCAGGCCAGCAGGTGCTCCTCTGCTCTGCATTTGCACCTCCCCATCCAAACACACTCCAGCTTTCTTTCAGACAGAAAAATAAATCAAGGGCAGACTTATCAGTTTGTTTCAGCCTTTGAAGTTTAGCTGGCTTTTGTTTATCACTTGGCCCATTTCTGGGAGGATGTTCCGCACTTAGTTGGTGGCAATTAATGACAAGGAGAAACTACTCAGAGGGGGAGCAAAAAGGGGGGAAATGGGAAGTGAATTTACATTTGTGTGAGAGAAAGGAGTTAAATGTATTCCAGGCTATTTTTCAGAGGTTTGAATGGGATAGAGGTTTCTTATCATTATAAAGAGTATTAGGTAACTTACAAAGTCTATGTGAACCTATAGATTCATATAAAATGCACATGGTAGTCCATCATTCAGGGAAAGCTTGCCTGAAGAGAAAGGACTTTGCCTGTTTCCAGAAGGACAACAGAGATGAGGCAGTCCAGGGCCCAGCAGTTGAGAAGGCCCTTTCATGGGTTCCCACAAGACCTATCTGTGAGGGTGGCAGGATGACCTTGGTCCTGATGACCTTAACACCCGAGTCGGTTCATACTGTAAGATTCGGTTGTTTTTGTTCATTACATTACCATTGTGTAACTATAAAGCAAAATCTCAAAGGGGAACTATAATAGCTATAAACCCAGGAGTAATCACTGCATTAGTTCTAGACATTTGGATGCATCTTTTTTCCAATTATGTGAAGATATTTGTTTTCACTGAAGATGAAGACTCAGTGCTGCAGATATTCAGCAATCCATGCAAAATGGTTGCTTTCCTCATTACTTACATTATCAATAACATGCAAAAATCTATGTATAATCTGGAAACTGATTATTCTGTCCATATTATACTGATACAGCATCCACAATATCCCCAGGACTCCCAACCAATATAAGAATTATATACATTACATTTAAAAGCACAACATATGGAAACTATCTCTTCCAGAGAAACACAGTTCCTCCACCTAATACAGTACATCCATTCATCGGATACTGATGTGCAACTCCTCTGGCCCCTTCGTTTTTTTTCTATAGAGTCCAAGGATAGATCCATTGGGGTCGTTTTGATAAAAGAACTGCTTACATGAATGAAAATAAGAGGGGTAGTGATTCTTTCATGCCAGTCCCCAACATCACCAATCCTAAAATGTTGCTGTCAGAAGGTGCTGCAGAATTCTTGAAGAATGCAGCGAAGCCTGCTAAAGCAAAGGGATCAAGATCCAATCATATTGCTGGGCATCAGTCAGCAGCATAGTATTAAATAAGATAGCCATATCTGGAAAGCACAGTGAGTTGACTACCTGATAGCGCATAGAGCCAGCTGCATAGCACGCAGTCCTAGAGTACTCCCAGAAGAAGGGAATGGGAAACATGCTGGGGTATTTTCTGTGAGCAGCATCCTTAACTCTCTCTACCCATAGCATTCTTAGCTAGTTGCTGTTTTTGAGTACTCTTGAATGGGAAACCCATATATAGTGCACTACAATCCTCTAGCTCAGTGCTCAGAAATGTTCCTTTGTCGTCTGCAACTCCAAAATCCCGCAGTCAGCATAGCCTTGTCAAATTCTGGAAGTTGTGGTCCAAAACACAAGTACAATGCTAATGCACCATTGTATTTCAGTACAAGACACCTAACAAGCAGAAGATCCACAGGTACAGATTTATCATGTTTGATGGGAAACCTCTTATTTCCAGACAGTTGTTAATGACTCAGAAGCCTGCTTTAGGTTGGACTTTCACATCGTTTGACAGGATTTTTAAACATATCAGGTTACATGTCAAATCAGCCAAGAAACCACCACAAACCATGGTTCAGTGCTGTATGAATGAGCTCTGTGTTTTCTCCAAACCACCCACCTCAACTCTTTCCTTCACTTCCAATTTACTGGCAAACCAGGGCACGCTCTCAAATCAAGTCTGCAATCAGCTCTGAACTTGGCTTGCGATCCTGGCCTTCAGCTCAGTGACAGTTTTGAGTTCGGTTCAGAGGTAACAGAAAACTATGCTTTGTAGCCAAGTCCAAAATAAAAAGAGAAATCAACATGATGGGAGGAAGAATTCAGCTGTAAGCTCAGAGCTCATTCACATTAATACCATGCTATGGATTGATGTTATAGAAGACTCTATCTATCGTGTGTGGCACATTTCATTCTGATAAGCATCACTATTGCAGTAACCGAAATTAGACCACCAACTTTCTTTTCCATGCTTGAAGAATAAAACTGCTCTCTTGTTTTCATTTTAGTACAGGTTATGTTTTTAAACAGATTGATCCACCAGAAAATAAGTTATTTTCATCGAATATTGTTGGTCTATTGTAATTAAAATGAAATACTATGCAAGGCATATTTTTGTAGGAAAATATGTTGACATTAGGCACCATAGAGCACCTCAAGAGGTTGATTGGTAAACAACTTCTGAGTTTTTGACACCTTTAAAACTTTGAAGATGACTGCCTTGTCATAACTGACTTGACACCACACAATCATTAATCATACACAGGACAAGATTGAATAAAATATCTCCCTTGCTTTTTCTGTAAGTATAATCCTAACGTGATGTATATGACATTATTACTTCTTCTTTCTTTTTCTTATTGTCTGCCCCACTTGGTGACAAGTCCGCTATTCTGGTTTTTGTCTTCCACTTTGCATGGTCATGGGCTAGGTCTGGGCGAAGCTAGGAAAAATTCATGTCATTGTTAAGGGTGTTCTTCCAGCACTGTTTTGGTCATCCCCTCTGTCAGGATCTGCTGAACTCCAGGTGAGACATTTTGACCAGAGATTCCTCATCAGCATGCAAGACGTACATCACATAATTACTGAGAAAATATCACTCATTAGCCTCCACCAAGTAAAATCATTCCCGTTCTTAACACTTCTTCTGAGCAGTAAATTTGTTATCTCCCCATTCCCAAACTAAATATACATTCAGTACAGGTAAACATATTTTTTTCAACCTGTCATTTCCAAACATTCATTACAGAGGGATTTTAAAGCTAAGAAGCAGGATGTTATGATTCATTTTGCTGAAAATGAATCAAGAAAGAAATGATATACATTCAGATGACATTATTTGGTAGTACCTGTTGTGACCATGCCTGCTTATTGCTTATCAGATCATGCTTTGCCTGTATTTGGAAATCAGTCAAGAAATCATGCCAGACACACTTCAGCTAAAAGCCACTACAAAGAGACTTGAAGTATCTGGGCTGCCTTGTACTGCTGACAGCTCTGAAACATGTGGTACAATGCCAGTTACATCACGTTATGTGAAATGAATAGAGAAAGTGAAGAAGAATAGTGAAGGAAAGAAGGCAGGAAGGCAGCCAAAAATAAATTTTTAAAAACCCATTCAAAAAAATGTTCATTAAAATGTACTGGTTAGATTGATTGATATCATCTCCAGATATTTATTCCTTTATGTATTAATGAATCATTCACTACAATCAAAGTTTTGCTTTCTTAGACAGAAGGATATGACTACTGGGGCAACCGGACCTGCTGTAACCTTAACCTCAGTCAGGAAAAGAAGTGGGCCTGTAGGAATTCAGGCAACCCTGATTCTCTTTCCAGATGTGTTGTTTCCTTCCTGTGTGTCCTTGTGCCAGTTTCCTTACTTCTCTACCTCAATATCCTCTCATGGGGATTGTACTAATTACATTACTGAGATTTAGCTGGAGAAATGAGCGTTAGAATATTAGCTGAAACTTCTCAGTGTTTTCCCCTTGGTTCAGGCAAAAACAAGACAAAATAAAAATGAGAGAGAGGGGGAGAGAGAGAGAGAGAGAGAGAGAGAGAGACCTCCTTTCAAAATAAAAAGCCCTCTTTATGTTAACATTTATGACCTTTCCTTCAGACAGTATCACCAAATATTGTCATCAAATGCCAGGTCAGACCAGCCGTGTAACAGATATGACATCACCTCATTCCTTCCATTATGGGGTGTGTGTGATGGGAATAATCTAATTGAGGGAATATTTATATCACCCCCAAATGGCTATTTTATATTAACCCCACATAATCAAATTGCTGAATATTTTAGCTTTAGAAAATTGCAGTTTCAATTTGTTTTGTTTTTAATTGAAATGTTGCAATTTCTTCCATAATTGTCTCATCCATTGTATGAAGCACTCAGCTGAAAATGCTAGCCTACCTCTATGGCCTCATTCTCAGACCACAGAAGTGTCAAGTATTTTCACAAGAGAGACAGATATATTAATTGCAGAAATGTGGACAGATGCTGTGATTGTATGCCATCAAATTATTCAGTTTATGGCAAAATTATGAATTAAACCCTTCCAAAAAGTTCCTACCATTGACAACCCTGCTTAGGTCTTGCAAACTGAGGGCTTCCTTTAGTGAACGAATCCATCTCGTAATCAATCCTCCTCTTTTCTGGTTGCCTTCAATTTTTCTTAGCATTACTGTTCTGTTGACATTGAATCTTATGTAATGACAGAGTTTTGCATGTCCAAAATATGATTCCCCTATACTGTATTTATTCATTTTGGCTTCTAGTGAACTCAGGTTTGGTTTGCTTGACGGTCCATTTATTCCTTTCTGGCAGTGCATAGTAATTTCAACATTCTGCTCAGCTTATTTTAAATGAATCCATTACTTCACCAAGCTATGATAATGACACTGACAGAAATCTTTCTGGTGGAATGTCAGGGAATACCAGCCTGAGTCTGTAACACCACGGCAATGAGTAGTTACTATGAGACTTTCCTGGCTAAATTATACCTTACAGATAATACATTGTTGCAACTGAAATAATGTTAACTCTCTCAAAGATGCGATACTAACAAATCTTTATGTCTGAAAAAAAACCACTAGGAACATTTGTATTTATCCTTAGAAGACCAATCAGAAAACAGCTAAAAGAGGTGTGAAAAGCACCTCCTCTTACAATCAAATGTTTTTAGTATTTCAGGAATGTATTGATATCAAGCTATGTACAACGTACAGGCTAACTTGAAATGCCAATTTTTGACCTAGAAGTATTAAGAACATGTTGTGGACAAAAATCGCATTTTTATCGAGTTGAACTTCCAAACAAATAATCAGCAATGGCTGAACACGGGAAAAGCAAAATAGGGAAAAGAGAACAGCACTTCCTCATTTAACATTTCTTAGACAGTGGGCAGTTCTAAAAACATTTGGACATTTATTTCCAGTTTGAAATGGCACTGATAGCATAAAAAGAGGTTGTGTATGCATATGAATCTCACAGAAAGTAGAATTTTGTCATATCATAAACGACTGCTCTCTGTGCTATGGGAGACATATCCTTGAAAAATATGCCTTGACAAGGGAAGAAGAGATAATCATGAGCATGAAAAACTTGCCGATCCCATGATTTGGTGTTCTTCACACAATGTTTGCTGCATTCCAGCATTTATGGGACTAATATAATGTGACATTTGGCCTTCTCATGGGATTTCAGTTCTCAAATGGTGGAAATACCACAAGAGTACCAGATGACATTTTATTTGGCATCATAAAGTGTTCCTTGGGGCTCTAAAGCAGCCTGTAACTAATGTCATAACACAAACACTAAGATTCTGTATTTAATTCCACTTCTTCCTTCCTCTCTCCATCTCTGTCTCTCTCCCCTCCTTCCTTCCTTTCATTCTTTCTTTCTCAACCTTGATCTAATTCTTGGGACTTACATACAAGCCCTAATCAACAATATTATTAATTCCTGCTTCAATCCAACAGGAATTTCCCCTTCTGCAATACCCAACCAAATGGGTAGCACCCATTAGTTGTTTTAATAGCCCAATTTCCTCTAAGTGTAAACAAAAACCACTGCATCTGGTCATTCTCAAAGGGTTTGCATCAGCTTTCTTTGGTTTTACGAGAGAGCCTGATACCTGGCATTTGAATATTTGTGGGTCAAAGAACAGCCAAGTTTCTCCAGGAAGAGGAAAAATTCTGTAGCATTCCCAGTCTCAGGGATGAAGTTTAATAGAAGCAATATCACAATTCCCCTTCAGTTTGGAGGTTTTTTATTGCCATTTATGATGGTGTTGCTGATACTGCTGGAGGAGGAGGTCTGGCCGCATGATTATTCAGAGAAAATTCTGTCTCCAGAAAAAGTGGACGAAAAATGACAAATCTCAGAAATAGTGGGGTGACATAAATGGGCATACAAATGCTCCCTCCAGTGCATATCATGTCTGGAGCAGCAACACTAACTTTTTCTCCCCTCTCTAATGTCACTCCCTCTGTAGTAAACCATGAGGTTTCATAGAATCATAGAATCATAGAATCATAGAGTTGGAAGAGACCTCAAGGGCCATCTAGTCCAACCCCCTGCCATGCAGGAACCCCCATCACAATATTTCCTGATTTGGTCTGTTGGGCTAGCAGCTTTGCAGCCTGCCAGGGATGGGAGGAAATTCTTATAATGCAATATTATAGATCAAGATATATTGATTTTTTGATAGATACTGTATACAAAGGGCTCCTGATTTTCAACCCGTTTAACACTATGGAATTTTCATGAAAAATACAACTACGACAATGGTTTTATTATGCTGCTAAATTAGATTTCTACAGAAATTGAACTAGAAATTTTAGAAAAAGTTCTGGAAATAATTAGGGAAATGATAAATATTTGCATAATGATCCATTGGTGTGTCTACTAAGTTCCACAGTAACTGGAATAGCAAGATATTTTCTGGAGCTAGAATGAAATCTACAAATAGTAACTGGGATAACATAAGTCAGATACTGGAAAGACCAGCTAGAACCATGCATAAGAGAACGACTGTTAAAAGTATAAGAAATTAAATTAAGTGATAAAGTTCACAGCTTGCAAACAAGTGCATTTGTGTGAAATGTGGAGGATGGATTTGAGCGGGATGCTTGACTAATGACAGGAACTGTTGGATTAATACATAGTGATGTATCCCTGAGCTATAATCATGAGATTAGTTAGTGTTACAGCTAAGTCCTAAATTCTGTACTTGTAGGAGAACCTCAGGTCCCAATGAAGGCATGATGGAAGTACACCAGTGCTAGCTAACTGCTACGGTAAGGGGTCCATTAGAATGCTCTTCCCTGTTTAGTTTAGCTCAATTTTTCTTCATGTGTGTGTGCTTTAGCATGAACAAAGGCCTAGCATTTAGCTGTTTCCAAAACCGCTAAATGTCTATTTCTTTAAGGAATTTTATAAGTACTAAAATTAAAAAGTCAGTGTTCAATTTGCAAAGAGAACACCTAAGACATTGCTTCTAAACATGCTTATCTGGAAATCCAAAGAAAGTAATGTGATTTGCCCAGCACTGGCTACCAAATAACTAAGGTTAGGGTAGAGAAGTATAAATCAAATCTATTCAAAAGATATTTTGCTTAAATGACTTAATGTACATCATGTGACACATCAACAGACAAAGAGTCCTTGTTACTCCCGTAATGTAATAAACATATTATATGGTTTCCAGGCTTTTTAGCATTAACTTTCTCATTTCCATAAACAAAAGCTGCATGACTCTTTTACGCACTGCTAGGAAACCCCAGGGTTAAACCAAGAATGCCTTCTTCTAGAACGCATTCTGCTGTGTACTGTACATTTCTCTTTGCTATTAATTTGCTGTGGCATGGCATAAAGAAGATTGCATCACAATTACAGGATACAGTTACAGGAATATTTTGCCTGTATTTTGGTCTGGAATACCACTTGGCTTAGCCTTTGGTCTGATCTCAAAATAATTCTTGGTTCATGCTTTGTCTGATGACAGCCACAGATCTAAAGCAGGCACCCATATTTTGGAAACTGCAGGAAGATGTACAAAGGGCAGTGGCTGCAAAGGAGCTTTGTCCTTGAGGCTCCAAACAGAAAGCAGTGTCTGCATGAAACATCTGCTGTTGCTCTTGACAGCCCGAAAAAAAATATCCGTAGAGCAAAAAAGCCAGGGTACAGAATCTTCAGGTTTCTATTAAGGCACATTTCTTACACTTGCTCAGAGGCAGAGGACACCATCAAACACCTGGTCTTTACCAGTGTTCTTAGGGTTAATCGCTCCAGCATGTTACCAGTGTAGAGAGGATTAAAATTAGTCTGTATGTCTTTGTGATGTCACAGAGGTAGAGCTAGCCATGGCCTGGAGTGGAACTGGAACTCTTTCCAGGCCTGCTGGTGGTGTACAAGGAATATCTCAGGAAAGGCTTCTAGAACCTGGATAAAATTTGACTAAAAAAGTAATGGGGTAACCCCCCAGCAGCTGGTGGGGGGAGGGGGGATAGCCAGGTTTTTAGCACTTGGGTGAGTGGGAAAATGCAAGCTGGTGTCAACTGGGAAATGGTGAAGGTGATCACTTAGCTCTAAAGAACATTAAACACCACACACAATACTCAAACTTTCCTCTTCACCAGCTGCCTCCATGCCTGGAGAACTGCAGTTCCCTGAGGCTTCAATTGGTGCTCAATTTAACCTGAATTCCAGCCTATTGGAGTTTCAGTGCTCATATTTTATTCGTGGGTTCACATGATCATTGGTCATATTCCATGCTAGGGATCATCAAAAGGGGGATTGAAAATAAGAGCCAACATTATAATGCCATTGTACAAAACGATAGTAGGGCCGCACCTGGAGTATTCTGGTCACTGCATCTCATAGTGGAACTGGAAAAGGTGCAAAAGAGAGCAACTAAAAAGATTACTTGGCTGGGGGATTTCCCTTATGAGGAATGGCTAAAGCATTTGAGGCTCTTTATTCTGGAAAAAAGGCACCTCAGGGGGGATATGACTGAGACATACAAAATTATTCAGGGCAGGAGTAAAGTGGATAGAGGGACGCTCTTCACCCTGTCACAAAATACCAGAACTAGGGGACATCCACTCAAATTGAGGGTTTGGGAGAGTGAGAATAGACAAAAGAACATGCTTTTTTTTTTACCCAGCATGTTGTTAGTCTGTGGAACTCCCTGTCACACGGTGGTGGTGATGGCACCTGGCCTGGATGCCTTCAAAAGGGTATCGGACAGATTCCTGGAGGAAAAGTCCATCACAGGGTACATCAAGAGCCAGATGCAGGGGCGTGGTATCAGGAAACAGATATCTAGTCTCGTGTACTCCCAGACACATTTGGCAGGGCCACTGTGAGATACAGGAAACTGGACTAGATGGGCCCTTGTCCTGATCCAGCATGGCTCTTCTTATGTTCTTATGTTCTTATGACATGTTTATATTGCAGTCTCTTGCTCCTTATAACTGCAAGAGAACACTATTACCATAGTCCTCTAAATAGCACATACCTTTATTTCAGTTCTACTAACTTCTGATGCATTCTGATTCACACAAAAGTCTATTCATATCCTCTTCTAGACTACCTAAGGATGTAACTTGTTAAGAGTGTTGTCAGGAGGTGTGAAGAGCACTCACTATGCAGTCAGCCCTTCTTCCATCCTTAACCAGTTCTTCATCAAATACAAATATAAGAGAAATTAGAGGAATGGCTCCCAAAATGAAAGATACAAAATACAGATATTTGTCAGACATTTCTGTCACAGGATGTGAAGCAATGAAATCAGTTGCATTTCTATCAACTGCATAGCCTCCATAAATTCCATGAGCCAAGTTGAATAGCTCCCTAACACAGCCACAGAAAATGTCATGGTTCACATACTTGAGCAAGAAGGCATATGACCTATTCACAAAATGAAGGGAATACCCTTCTGGATAAAATACAAAACCTGATAGAGCTAGAAGATTGATGTAGACATTCCAACATAAATTAGCACTGGACTTGACAAATGAGCCAAAGTAAAATAGTCTCTAACTGCAGGACAGCTGTGCACTGTATTCGTGACTTCTCGTAGTAGCATCCATATCTAACAACACTTGGTTGGTCTGTAGGAGTCTAAATCACTAGAACCTGCTGTCATTCACTGAAGAATCCTAATAAGGAGCTTGACTGAGCCACCTGCTCACACAGAGGAGAAACAGAAGAAAACTTGTCTGAGCCATGCTTAATGAAAAGGAGCTGCAACCATTCAGTGTCCCATTTATATTGTTAATGAAGTTTGTTTGGCAAAAGGAGAGCAACTGTTCCAGTATCGCCCACTAAGATCCATGGAGTTCATTTACCTTCAACATCCAACAACTGATCTTGGTATCACATGAACCTTTCGCTGCCAGGTCGTATCACTGTTCCAGAACAAAAACCTAGGCTTATGTTCCTATTGCCATTATGTTCCAGCCCCTCAACTGTACAGAAGGGACCGAGGGAACATTTGTGAACCCCATACTAAGATTGTGCCAGGCTACGAAACAAGGACAGGAAAAGGAAAAGCCATATAATGCGAGTGTCAAGATATGGAGATCAAATTACTGATTACTGATTACAGCTGAAGTAATCTGACACTGTTTATACAAAGGATCCTTCCAACCTGCCTGCTCACCTGGTCCTCTAGACCTCTAGGGAAACTGCAGGATGAAGAGATACCAGTGTCCACATGGATGCACAGGCACTTTGTGGCCCCCTTGCCACAACAGAATGAAGCCAAATGGACCAATCATGCTCAGAGAAGAGTGCTATTAAATCCAACTGTCACATTCCAATTTAATGTATCCCTCACTGACAGATTCCTGTTGATATTCTTTCACTAGTTGCTAGTACATTGAGAGTCTAGGAACAGAAATTTCCACAGGCTATTTATTTCAGTGTGTGTTCAGGCAGCAAACATATAAAAATTTACAAACATCTTGATGTTCATATGTACATATTTATATGTTTTAACATCCTGAGATGCATCCCTTATCTACACAGGTTCCAGTGCCCCCTTTGCTAATAAAAATGTAACAAAAAAGGTAAATTACATCAAAAAGATTTCTCCAAATCCCTGGCATATGTAAGAAATTATATACTCCACAGGAGGGATGGGTTGGGAAGATGCCTAAAAACTGCCTTTAATGGGGAGGATGGACAATTTATTCTCAAGTCCCCTAAGTGCCCAAAGAGAGTAGAGAATGAATGACCAGTAGCCTACTTTCTGGGTTACACATGAGATATATTTATTGACAACTCACAGAACTGAAATCAGATGTACTTATATCAAACTGGCCAGCTTTTTGAGTGCATAGCCAGTCAAACTGCTCCAGGCATCCTCCTGTCATTGGGGAAATAGCTACGCTGGGGAGATAGCTCCTCTCTAACTCAGGGTGCTGCAGAGAGGCACAGAAGGGAGAAATCCCATCAAGGACTCCCTCCCTTTTAAATATTTTCTTCACAACTTTTCACTTTTTATATACTCAGTGTCTTGTGTTGTTGTTAGGTGCCATTAAGTTGGCACCAACATACAGCAGCCCTAACAGGGCTTTCAAGGTAATTGAAATATTTTGAGGAGTGGTTTAGTCATGCCAGCCACATGACTACAGAAATATGTCTACAGGCAAATGCTGGTTCATTGGCTCACAAACAGAAATGAGCACTGGCCCCTAGAAGTGGAAATGACAGTGACTTAATTTTCAGAGGAGGGGGGGTTCCTTTACCATTTTTACCCAATTCAGCATACACCAACCAATGGATTTCCAAGACTGAGCAGGGAAAAGAAGCTGAAGTTTTTTGAGTTCTCGCTCATCACACTATCCACTATCCCCCATACTAAAAGAGTTGTATTAGTCAGTGACAATTATTTCACATGGCCACTTTGTTTGTTTTCTTGCTTCCTTAAAATATTTATACCTCACCTTTCTCCTAATAAGGGACCAAACATCATTAGAAGACAGTATTACAGCCAACAACAGTGCGTATACAAATACTTTAAAAATATCAAACAAATGCCATACTAAAAACTAGAGATGGGCACGACTAGGAAAAAAAATGAGCAACACCAAACACATTCAGTGCAGTAAGGTACAATCATCAATTTAAAGTGCCCGCTGAAACAGCCAGTGATTCATGGAAAGTGTGCTTGAGAAGAAGGGACCTCACTTGCATGTGTAAGAACAGCAAAGATGGCGCCAACCTAGCCTCCTGTTGGAGAGTGTCACATGGTCTGGAAGCAAAAGAGAATGTCCCATGACAACTCTCTCACCAAGGGCACTTGTGGGTACTTGTGAAGGTGATAGGATTGAGAGAAAGGCCTTTCCTGGTGTTCATAACGCTTGAAGAGGCTCATGAAGGGTTATAGTGAACTTTAACCTTATTCAAGAAATAAACAATTATTTCCACTGCTTCTTATCTATGCTATCAAAATCTCACTTTCCACTTTCTCTTCCCTCAGTGGATCACTCCAACACTACTGGGCTTTTTATAAAAATGGCCATGAAAATTGGCTCATACAGCCATACGTTTCATCAGTATTCCAGACACTTTTCCTTCAGGCAAGAATTTTTGTGAACAAACATTTTCTTGTACTTGTATTTGCCAAAAGGGAATAAAAGGGTCTGTGGGTACCATGTAAGCAAATTGTGGTGTTTATTTGAGCAAATGTTATTTGTTTAGCTTTAGATGGGAACAAGCAGTGAAGATAGTAATAGTTTATAAGAAACTGGTTAGAGAATTTAGGATGATTTCCAGGAGAAAGATGGGGTGGTGGAGACAAATTGGTAGGTCAGGCCAACCAAGATCTAAATACTTCATACTACCTTAATAAATATCTCCACCTGATCACCCCTTCTAGCATAACATCTGGTTTACAGTATTTAGAAGACTGAAGCAAAGTGCCTACTTCATAAAAATTAGGGCTGTTTTCACATACAGGCTTGCCTAGTCAGCAGCATCCCCATTCACTGAGATTGTAGGACCAAACTCTTGACACCAGGGACAAGGACCTTGTGTTATCATAGCAGTGAGTGCTTATGATGCCACAGGAGTAGAAACCATTGAAGCTGCTTTTGGTTGAGCTGATTATGGAAACAAGCAGTCTGTTTTGTTCCTTGTGGCGCAATGGTTAAATGCCTGTACTGCAGCTAAAACTGTGCTCACGACCTGGGGTTCAATCCCAGGTAGCAGGCGCAAGGTTCACTCAGCCTTCCATCCTTCCGAGGTCGGTAAAATGAGTACCCAGCTTGCTGGGGGTGGGGGGCAATGTGTAGCCTGCCCACTGTAATTAAAATTGTAAACCGCCCAGAGACTACTTAAAGTGATATGGGGCGGTATATAAGCAGAACACTTTGCTTTGCTTTGCTTTGTTCCAAAGAGTATTAAGTGCCCATGTTGTTCTCTCAGGAGCTCGGTTCCTTCCCCTCATTCCTGGCTTTTTTTGGTTTACAAATGCAAAATCCTTCCTCCTAAGCCATGGAATCCTGGGGTTAGCTGAGAATGGGTTAAGGTGAGTGCTTAATGAAAGGCACATATTTGTAAAAACCTGGAAAAATTCATTCAAACTGCAAAATTCATTCAAGAATCATCTATTCATCAATTTGTATTCATACAAATCAATACATTAATTGATTCCTCGGGTTATAAAATGTCCCCCAAGGCACCTAGACACACCAAAATTTCAGGGAGGCTTCCCCTAACTTTCCTCTACAATCCACTCCAAACCTAGTAAAGTCTGGGTTTCCCCACGCCAACTACCAAAGGGTACTTCCCTGGGGGGTCAGTTTTGTGGGTGTATAACTTGAGTGTCTGAAACCCAATTTTCACCCAACTTGGGTGTATAGTAGAGGAGTGTTAGGTGAACCATCTGAGAGATGAAGGAAGTGAGGGAAGTTTGTGTTACATGGAATATTTGTGTCTGGATTTTTCTAGGACTCCCACAAAGAGTTTGTTTACCTATGTACCTTACAGACAGCATATTAGTTATTCTGTACAAAATGTATAAAGATAATTAATTGGCCGAAATAGTAAAAGGTCTGTACATATCTCCTCACGGTGAGAGATGCAGGGAAGGAGAAGACAGCACTCTACTTAAAGAAAGTGCCGGGGTAGGGGCGGGGGAGGGAGGCTTTACTGTAATCAGCCAGTTTACATCTTTCAGAGAGCACTGCATCTATTAAGGTTTCAATAATACTGCTAGCCAAAAAGCCTACCAATAATATACATATCATGGTGATTACACAATTTATTTGCAAATGTTTTCTTACAGTAAAGTAAACTTCAGAAAACTACAGTGGAGCTTCTTATAAATTAGTTCTAATGCCTACAATCCCATGAGCTATGAAATGTTAAAAAAGAAAAGTTAAATGTGTCTGTTGCTCAGCAACCTGGCTTAAACTCAAGCAACATTTCCTCATATAAAGCCTTTTCAGAAAGAGACTACTGTGGAGTTAGTGTGAGTCCTCCGTCTATGGGTAGTGTTATTTTATTTATTACAAACCTTTCAGAAATAATTTACAAGTTGAAAGTAGCCAAAATTTAGACTTTGGGAATCTACAGAATTATTATACTGCTCATTTTTGACAGGTTAGCATCATCTTCATCCCACAAGCATCATATTTCCCGCCACAGCCATTTATGTTATATTTCATTTCAATATCTTTCTTCAGATGTTGATTTCCAGCCAGGAACAGATGTAGCCATGGTTCTTGGCACTACCACAAAGCATTAGAAAGCCCATCATCCCCACCATAATGATTTGTGTACATTATGTGTGATATCTTCTAAAAGAAAGATTACATAAGTATAACTCCACATGCATAGATTGCTACATGGTTGAGGTTTACAGTGGTGTAGACTAGTGACTAAGGCTTCCCATTTGTAAATACAACATAACAATTCTAAGTAGCCATTTGGAAGGTTAGAAAAGCAAGTAAGAATTTCAGGTACAAATACATTGGTGTAGCTGTGTTTTCTGTCCTACTGAGCCTGCTTAACTTATATGCAATGAGATGCACTACAGTTCTCCCCTCCTCCACACAGTTAGCCCTACAATTAGACCACATCTTCCATAGAAGGTTTAATTCTGCTCCTTACTGAATAACATCACAGATCAGGAATTGCAATAATAAATTATTTCCAATATGCAAAAGGATTAATCAAAACATCAGACTTTTGGAGCCAACTAAACAAAATAAATTGCATTAAATATAAAGGCTGGTCTATGCCCTTTAGGTGCTAAAGATTTATTTAGATCTGCATTGGGTCTCATCCTAGATTTCAGAACATAGTACTGTACCAGAAATTTGATTGCTTAAGTATGGCCAATGGAAATGACGTTAGGTAAAATCACAGTGGAGCATTGTTGAGTTCCTGCTTCTGTTTCTCACCATGTGCCAATTTTATGACTTGTAAAAACAACAGGTGATGATTCCTTACCTATGTCAGTTTGCTGCTGCATTTTGTGCTGTTGCATTATGTCTGGAATATGTAGGCAACAGCATTCTGGCCAAGAGGTAACGAAATCTTAACATCCTTGACTAGCTCCTGCAAGATAACAGAGGAATTTGCATTGTAACACAGTGGAAACCTCTCTTTCCTTCCCTCCTCTTGTGCAGAGGGTTTCCCAGCACTCTTGAGCAGCTTTTGAGAGAACATGGGAGAGACACAGTGAGGGGAGGGCAATGGCACCTCCCTGGGTCTTTTGATGGAAATGCTTCTGTCGCCAGAATGACAGTATTGGATCCAAGCTCAGATATATAAAAACAGGCAGCCATCAAAATAAGATAAACGAATCTTAGCAAATATTTAATCTGAGCATGTTTGCAATTCAATTTTCCCAGCCTCAAGCAACAGACTCCTGTTAAGAATGCACTGCCAAAGCTAAAACGGTGCTTGTGTTCCTCACTGGTTTTGCAAATGTTCTTTCAGTTCATATTACAAGTACATCATGTTTATGCAGAGGCACTTGTACTTGCAGTTAAAATACTTTGTATAATTTTAACCCAAAATGCTTTCTAAATGGTCATTCTTAACTGTTTCAGTTGAAAATTTATTGGGGTTTTTTTTGGGGGGGGAGAGGATGAGACAATGGGGATGAAACATGAATGCTATAAAAATGCAATAATTTACCACAAATCCTGAACTACAATTCTTTCAGGATAAATGCATGACAAAATCAACATGAATCACAGTTAACATGGACCGTAATTAGACACATTGTCCCAAATTTGACTTTACATACATACATACATACATACATACATACATACATACATACATACATACATACATACATACACACAGAGTATGTATATATACCATGTATATGCAGCAAAATCAGCTTGATACATCATGGCTCTAGAATCTCTGATTTTTACTGGAAGGCTCCTCTGATGTAGCTTAAGGATCATCCAGAGCACACTTGCTGACCTCAAGTTCAATTAAATCACCAGGAATGACACTCTGGCGTATGAACAATGAGGTTCTAGAACAAGGCTTCCCCAAACTATGTCACAATTCCCAAGAGTAGCAAAGTATTTTCTGGGGGCTCACCAGACTTAAACAGACCAGGAATTTCTATCCATATGCCAACAATGAAGCTAATGGGTTGCTAGTTGCTTTGCTTTCTTAGCAAGTGCTAAAGGCATCAAGTTGGGTTGCTAGAAAGGAAGGCAGCCATGACAGGGACACGATGGGTTATACAGTCAAAAGAAGGCCTTTCTTGTCTCCTTTTCTTTGTTTGGAAAAAATAGGGGTTTTCCTTCCCTAATAGCTGTTCTGTCTTCCAGGATCTGAAGATTCCTTCCTCAGTTGTGCCCTGGAGTGATGTTAATGTTGACCCAACTGAAGCTGAAATTTTGATCTGGAGTTGAAGCTAGAAAAAGTTAAGGAGCAGGGTCAATTTGCCAGTTTGGGGTGGGTTGGAGGGTATGACTTAATACTGCCCCAAAAAGCCTTCCCTCCTATAGTCAATAGTTAACTCAGAGGGAAATTTAATGTAATTTCCCTAAAAATCCTTTCTAATATGCTCAACATCTCCTCAGAAGCCTCTAAAGTCACCGAATGAGCAGAATGACATAGTCAACTGAGGGCATGATCCTACAGACACAAGAACCTCTGCTGTGTTTTGCTCTGCTTTAAAAAAAAGTCTAAAATAATCTGTCTCCACAATGTATATGGAACATTGATTATTTTGCCAGGGGGGCATGTTTTCTGATTGGGAAGCAGCATAAAATAGTCTTCTGCATGAGGGTCGTATATTTTAACACATATGATAGTACCACTCCATTGTACTCTGGTCAGACCCCACCTGGAGTACTGTGTTCAGTTCTGCGCATATAAATTTAAAAAGGATGTTGACACCCTCAAACAGGTACAGAGGAGGGTGACCAGAATGGTTAAAGGTCTGGAAGTAATGTCTTACAAGGAAAGGCTTTGGGAACTGGGAATATTTAACCTTACAAAAAGAAGGTTGAAAGGGGATATGATAGCCGTGTTTAAATATTTGAAAGGACGTTATATCAAAGAGGGGACAGGTTTGTTTTCCATGGCTTTAGATACTAGGACTCATAGCAATGGTTTCAAAATACAGGAAAAGAGATTCCATTTGAACATTAGGAAGAACTTGGGTTGTTCAGCAGTGGAATATGCTGCCACGGAGGGTGGTGAAGTCTTCTTCTTTGGAGGTTTTTAAGCAGAGGCTGGATGGCCATCTGTCAGAAATATTGTGATGGGTGTTCCTGCATGGAAGGGGTTTGACTGGATGGCCCTTGAGGTCTCTTCCAACTCTATGAATCTATTATTCTATTTTACTATTCGGATGCACAGATGTCTCCTAGCTAGTCCCAGGGCTGGCAAAATAAGATGGGTTTTTCATTTTAAATTTGCTTTGCCAGCCCTGCAGCCAGGTGGAGGCCAGGTGGTATAGCAATGGCAGTGGGGAACAAGGGAGGGATGAGATATGGAAATGGTAAAACCTGAAAATCATCATCATCACCACCACCACCACCACTACCACCATCATCAACAACAACAACATAAGAACATAAGAACATAAGAAGAGCCATGCTGGATCAGGCCAAAGGCCCATCTAGTCCAGTTTCCTGTATCTCACAGCGGCCCCACCAGATGTGTTTGGGAGCGCATGAGACTAGATATCTGTCTCCTGATACCACTCCCCTGCATCTGGCCCTTGAAGTACCCTGGTTTCTCCATCATGGTTTGTAACCTGTGATGGACTTTTCCTCCAGGAATCTGTCCAATCCCTTTTTGAAGGCATCCAGGCCAGGTGCCATCACCACCACCCTATGACAGGGAGTTCATGTTACCATTGCCACAACCAAAGTTACTATACCAATTACCAAAATAGACTAGACACAGTTCTTCTACTCTACCTGAGCAGGATTATTGGGAACAACCCCATGAGCTACTTATGTATGTTTTTAACTAGTGTGAAAACTGGATATATGAATTAATCTCTAGATGTCACCTCAGTTCCAATTAGCTTTTGTTCAGTTAATACACCACACCTTATCCATAACTCTTTAAAGGAGGGAGAGGTATGCTATTTATCTAACATAACATTGCAATCCTTTCTGGAATAACAATATTTTAAAAACAAAAAAGTGAGAAATTGTGACTCCTTAGAGGTGTGTCTCTGAGTCATGATGACTCCTAAATTAACTCATACTTACTAGGGAGACATTCTTCATTTATACTTAAGGCTGATCATTCTTAAAACCATATCATACATTGTAAGACCTTATGTTTAAACTGTGCATCCAAGAGGAGTCAGCCTGTGTGGCTTTGGGTAAGCTGTATAGTCCCAAGATCCCCCAGAAGAAAGGAATGATAAATCACGTCTCAGTACTCTTTATCTAGAAAGCCCTAATAAGGGTTGCCATAAGTCAGAATTGACTTGACGCACACCTTATTTATTTATTTATTTATTTATTTATTTATTTATTTATTGGGATTTTATCCCACCTGTTTAGCAAATGGCTATTCTGAGGAGTTTACAGGCCAACTGAATACAATCCACATAACAAATAAGCAATTTACAAACACAAAAATAATAGTGAACATTAAAACAAATCACATTATAACTTAATGGCTATAGAGGCAGAGTTAGAATTAATGCAAAAAATACAGATAGTAAAGCATCAGAAAAAGAAATCATAGACCAGAGAAAGCTTGCTTGACTCAACAAGTTTTTAATTGGGGTAGCCAATTCTACAAACAGGGGATCACCACTGAGAAGGCCCAGCCCCTCATTGCAGTTTTCTCAGCCTCTCTCAGGGTCTGGTGCCACTCTCAGTTGAAGAATGACAGTTAAGGAAAGGTCCCCTGAAAGAGTGAGCAGCAGAGATGTACACAGTGAAAATGTTCATTTTTTCCTTCATTTTGGATTCTTACAAGGGGCACCTTTTTTCTTTTTGCATACCAATTCCTTTGTTGTATGTATAGTATATGAAAAGGGAAAGCCTCTTTCAGGTCATTTCTTTTGTGTTTTCTCATTTGTATTTTTGGAGCCTCACAGAATAGTAGTTAAACTGCAGTGAAATTCTACTCATAACCTCAGTTCAGTCCTGGAGTCACATAGGCCGTTACTTCACGAGCCGCTCGCTTCGCGGCTAGCCTTTTTTTCTGTCCGAATTGATCGTTTTAGTCCGCACGCCCCTCCTTTTTGGCTGCGATGCCACCCCAACCATGCCCCCTTTACCGTGCTCCAACCGGGGCGAGTGGTGCCCCTGCCAGTTGCCGGGAATCTTTTCGCTTCGCATCTCGCTTCGCTCCCAACGTGGCGTGTGGTCTCGGTTTTTGGCTTTTATTTCAAGTTTTTTAAAAATATATTCAAACAGGGTTATTGATGCATCGCTATATCGTTTCATTGCTTTGCACTGTTACTTCCTCGCTCGAGTAGCGGCGGCGGCGGCGGCGGCGGGGGGAGCAGGAGGAGCCGCTGCCGCCTCGCCCGGCCAGAGCAGGGCACCTGGGGCAGGCAGCGTGCAAGCGGCGGAGGGCGAGCGGCTGTGCCATGCGGGGCTCCCCCCGAGTAGCAGCGGCGGCGGCCGGGGGGCTGCCAATGATGCCAGGAAACAGTTGAAATCAGTAGAGCCATTGCAACTGACAGTCAAGTATCGATGCATCAATACGCCATCGGTAGGAATTTTTTTAAAGGATGGATGGGAAATAACGAACGTTGAAAAGTGGCATGCGAATGCGAAGGGAGCAGGTGAGGTTGTGCTCAAATCGGTCCTAAAACTGCAGCTCGTGAGTACTGAGAAACAGGGGCGGGAGCGAAGAGAGAACACGTGACCGCCACGTGACCACCTCCGAATTCAAATCGAAGGCAATATCGCTACGGAGCGCCGCGCCTCGTGAAGTAAGGGCCATAGTCAGCTTGAGGTTGACTTAGCCTTCCCTCCTTCTGAGGTCAGTACATTGAGAACTTGTCTTACTGCGGGGGCAATATATAAACTGCATAATTAAACTTCCCGAGAGATTGCTTTAAGCATTATGGGGCAGTACTGTATGTAAATCGCTTTTTTTTTTTTTGCTTTCTTACACTCCAAAACTGCTAACAAACCCTTAAAAACGGCTTAATAATAATAACAAAAGAGGCAAGTCAACAGCCATTTAACCTACTGTAAAAGCTGGCACCACTACATGAGAAATTAAAATTGTCAATAGACCCTAGCAGACACACACACAGCCCAGTGGCACAATGGCAAAGTCAACCACATTGACCCCGTAGCTAAAATAAACAGCTCACTCACTCCACCAAAATATGCACCTTCAACAGAATAAATATGCCATAATTAACTGCCTAAAACTTTTACTTTACTATCTGATTTTGTTAGTGGTTCAATAATGGTATCACATTACTCTTGTAACCCTGAACCACATGACTGTTTCTTCTTAGCTCTATGTGCAAAGTCTCTCCCCTACTCCTCTCTCTCTCTCTCTCTCTCTCTCTCTCTCTCTCTCTCTCTCTCACACACACACACACACACACACACACACACACACACACACACACACACAGAGAGAGAGAGAGAGAGAGAGAGAGACCAAAGGATGACAAACAAGCCTTCTGATTGCAATCAGCATTTTATTGAGTGATCATCCATTAGACAGTTTAACTTTCTGTTGTAGCAAGAAGGTGTTCCTATCAATTCATAAAACAGAGAGAAACCAGAGGAGTTCACTTACTGCCAAAGACCCAGATGTATTTGGCACTTCCAGCTGATCCTGAAGAAGCAAGAGGGCAAGATTTTTAACAGCAGTCAGGAGCTATAATCAGAGCTGACCATATCTTGCAAAGGCTCATGGGCCATGTCTGCACCTCCTCTCCCCCACTCCAGCACAAAGAATTGCGTAATCATTACAATCATCATATTTTAAAATGGCTGCCACTAAAAATATACAGAACTTGTCAGCACTACCTTCTGTTTTGGATGGGTGAATTATCCACCGGCATGGAGACACAAAAAGCAGACTAGAGATCTTTCCAAGCAGGGATATGCTGGCGTAACACAAAGACATTTAATGATTAAAGCAACGGAGCTGCACAGAGATGCCCATTTGGGGCACCCAAAATGAGTGACATAAATTTTAAGGCACCAAATGTTATAGAAAGCCATGTTTTCAGCAAAGCTTGGGAAATGGAAGGCTGGACACTTTTTAAAAACTCGTGTGATGTCAAGAGCTTAATGGTGGGCACAGAATCCACAGGTTTTATCCCTCTGTGATCATAGCCATGATGACCCCCCAACTTGGAACAATAATAGGGCTTTGGTTTGCCTATGTATCACAGTTCCTATCTATAAAGAGCTGAGGAGTTATGAATGTCAATACTATCTACAGACAATGCCAAGTTTTTCAGTTGTTATCCCAGGAATTCCAGGAGTAATCAATCATCCATTGGAGGCCAAATTAAACATACCAACAAAAATGCCATTGCTTCTCTTATGAGGCTTTCCTCTTTGATTTAGCATTTGAGTGGGAAATGGGGAGCATTGGTATGGTAGGATTAGGACTTGCAGAATCAAAACACAGAGAGGTGTTGTTTTTTTTAAATGTAGTGGCGCAATGGTAGAAGAGGAAGTCATTTTTATCCTGTTTTCCTGTGGTTTAGAGACACTCCTCAGATAAGAACTATGGTGGATGAAAATCGCTGTGCAAAGAAAACCAATCTTTTCTGGTAATTTTCAGTGAGATGGCAGAAGATGGAGTTGAAGAACCATACACATAGTTTCTTCACCTTTGAAGAAGGGTGATTTACTGCACTCGAAACCTTGCAATGTTCCTTTTTTATTTTTAACAGTGGCCTATAAAGGTATCACCTGTAACCTATTTTTGTAACACTTCCCAAACAAATCTATACTGCAGTGAAATATAGGAAGCAGATTTGGTCATTTTCCTTAGCACTGAGCTTCCAGCTTTACACACACACACACAGAGAGAGAGAGAGAGAGGGAGGGAGGGAGGGAGAGAGAGAGAGAGAGAAAGAGAGAGAGAAGGTGCAAAAGTTGTTGGAGAAATCTGTTCCCTGTCTGCCAGCACAGAAATGCTTGCAATCTTGAATAGAGGGGGTCACTGAGATGCAGACAATCTTTAACAACTGCACAGAGGTGTACATTATTTACAGCTTTTCAGTGAGTCTGATTTAGTACACACACAGCATTTTGACGAGGACCGATGAGTCCCATGTTCCCATTCTCATTGTGCCATCAGCTCACTGGGTGGCCTTGGTTGCATCAAAATTTCTCTGAGTGGAATAGACCCTTCTATGGTGAAAGTGTTGATGGTTCAGCAAGCAGCTTGAGTTTATTGTAGAAATGCCACAATATACCAGTAAATACAGTATAAGCAAGCAGATGAATAAACAAATTGTGTTGAAAGATAATAAAATGAGCAGAAACTCAAAGGAAATTGATTGAGTAGAAATCCTGCTCTGCTTTGGTAGGCTTTGTACTGCATATGGTTTCAATATTGCCGTCCTTTTCTTTCTAGGCACTTCGCCTATTTTAAATTTAGTTTCCTTGCTCTAAATGTGGGCAACTGGGGCCATAAAATGTTATCATGGTTTTTCCTGAAAGAGGAACATAATTTCAGAATCCTAAAAAAAAATAAATAAATAAATAAATAAATAAATAAATAAATAAATAAATAAATAAACCATTTCTTGCTCTATCATTCAAGTTGAGTGCATTTGAGGATACAATTAACTTTTATGAAAACACCTCCACTCCTCTGACAACATAAATAAATAGCCTTGAAATACACTGGCTGGTTCTTATGAGCAAAGTCTCCAAAATCAACGTTCTCTGCCTACATCTCTGCCACTCATAGGAGCTGCTGCTGTGGTTCTGTCAATAAGCAATGACAGGAGAAAACACACAGCAAGGAATCAAATTGGTCATAAAAATGCAATTCTATTAGCTACTGCCAAAATCAATATGGTATAATAATGGCAAGCTTCCTCTTGCTGATTCGTTTAGTTCAATACTGTAGAAGGAACATTATCATCCTTTGGTGTCTCTCTCTCTCTCTCTCTCTCTCTCTCTCTCTCTCTCTCACACACACACACACACACACACACACACAAATTAACTACAGAAAATTTTTAAAACCAACTGAAATGTCTGACAAAAGAAAAGAATTTTTTTGTGTTTGTTGTTATTGTCTCTTTTGAACCGCATCTCTGAGACCCTGAGGAATGTTGGGGCATTATGGGAATTAGAATCCAAAAAGTAACTTCCTCAAGCACAATCAAAATTTATTTTTTGCACTTAAAAAGTGAATGCCTCTATTTATGTTCCTGAACTATGTCACATGATACTAGTGGGTGTACATTGTGTTACTTTATTTCACCAGAGGAGTGTGTATCTGTAAGAAAGAAAGAGAGTGAGAGTCCTGACCTTGTCCTTCAGTGCTGAGGGCCTGTGGGTTTGGTTCAGGAACAGGAATTCCTTGTACAGACACTGAGTCTGCTAAATAAGACAGGACAACAGGCTCCACAGAAGACAACTTTGTTCATTGCCACCAAGGAAAATTTACAGGAGGAAAATGTACAACATCTCTCTCTCTCTCTCTCTCTCTCTCTCTCTCTCTCTCTCTCTCTCTCTCACACACACACACACACACACACACACACACACACAATCACACACACACACACACACAATCACAATCACAATCACAAAGAAGAAAAATTCTGAAGCACTTTTTCCCTAGAATACGCAGGGTCCTTATTTCCTTAAAAGGAAGAGAGGGATTCATGTGTCATAAAAATTAGCCAAGACTAAGAGCATATTGTGAAACAAAAGGTATCTAAGAGCCAGATAGGATATTAATCTTGATATATTTGAGATCCACAGCCAGGTCACTGAAACAAAATCAGTACACATCAGCAATTCCTAATGAATCTTTTTTTAAAGGCAAAATCTGTATTTAGCTACATTAGGGGAAAGAAATGGGAATTTTATTTAATTTATTTTTCCTTCTTTGTGGTATGCTTCACTACCTATAAACACCAATTTATTATACAGTTTTTTTTCTTTTTTTATCACTTTGTTTTTAGAGAAATTGTATATGGGAGTGAGGCACGTGAATCTGTTATGGTGAACAACTGTTGATGCTAGCTAATGCTATTGAAGTGGAGGATTCTCCACCAGAAAAGGCACTTGCCTCTTGTAAGTCTGGTTAGATACCCAAAAACTCATTTCAAAATGGAAAATGAAAACTGAAGAAATATATTCAAATTTCTGAGGAACTAATTTGTGCAAACCAAAGAGTGCTAGAGCGGCAAAGGGTACTCCTTGATTTGTCACTGGAGACTTCCATTGCTATTCCTGCTCTTCTTGGCAGAAAAGAGTGGGACATTATGGGTCAGATGGTCTGTGTCTTCCAAAGCTTTGATAGTGTGATACAGGTGCTTAGTGGAGAAGCAACCAATCATAGTCAGGTGGTCCCAATATTCCAGGGCTTAGCTGGTATGAGGGAGGGCATAATGAGGGGACATTATAGATGGATGAGGAATTCCATAAAGGAAGAACAGCATTTTTTCCCTGGTCTTAAATGGTGGCCATGACCAAGTTTGTCTCCTTGTATAGGAAGGTAATGGATGTTACCAGCTACAAGGGTGGAGACGTCAGCCATCTTTTATCCCATTCAGCAAAAGCTACTGAAGGAGGTTCTCCAAGCCCTGAGGCATCACACAGAGTAGGAAGAAACCAGCAATGTTCACAGTCCTTTCAATAACAGGGCAAGCTTCCTGGGACACTGTCTGGAAAAGCCTGGCAAAGGCCTGTCCTCCAGAGACACCACCCCAGAGGAAGGACATTGAGGCATACCTGTAGGAGCTGCTCAAGTCAAAAGAGACTGATACCTGTCTTGCTGAGCTGAGTAGTTTGTTCAGAGAGGTCTGGGCAAAGTGGCATTTGGGACTGCTTCTTTGCGCATCAACAGCCCAGTGAGAAAGGCAGAGGGCCTTGTCAGTCCACATCACTAATTTGTGGAGCCTGGGTCTGTAGAAAAAAATTGCTTTTCTTAAGGTGAACCTACCACTGCTGGCTTGCCCTGAAGTTCCCCATGTGCCATTTTTGCTCTCTTCCAAAGGCACATGCATTCAGTAGGTGCTTGACTTTGCTTTTCTATAAATGTAATCTAGTGGAGCTGCACTGTTGCTCCAAGTCTAAATAAAAATGGTTGCAAATAAATTGGGACAACTTGCTTTCTCCCATATTTTAAGATGCTGTAGTTGTTTTTATCCTGTTTGTTAAGACATTTGCAAATGTGGGTCATTTCTTAGCAAGCAAAGCAAAACAAAGTGTTCAATCTGCTACCCAATGGGACTTACAATTAAATGATGCAGGCTACACATTCCTCCCATCCTGCAAACTGGGTACTCAGTTTATCGACCTCAGAAGAAAGTGAACCTTGAGCCAGCTACCTGGGGTTGAACCCAGGGTGTGGGCAGAGTTTTGGCTGTTTAAGCACTGTGCCATGAGGCTCCTGGACCAAGTTAAGACAGTCAAACTCTTATCTTTCTGCACCAACCAGAGACATTAGATGCAGCTATTCTAACATGGCAAGTGGCAACAACTATCTTGTTATGTACCTGTCCACACCATAACGTGGGGATGATCAAAGTGAAGCCTATGCAATCTCAAGGCCATTTTTGAATTTACAATAAGTTGATACAATCGGAGTAGTTCTAATGTATAAATGGGGATTTTGTGAGCCAGTTCCTGGGTTCATGTATAGTAGGTGCATGGAGGTTATGGATGAATTGGATTGCCATGCCCCTGCTGCTTTGATGGGCCTAATATCCTGTGATTTATGCTGATCAACAAACTCTGTGTATTACATCAGATTAAGAACTATGTACAAGAATAAAAAATTCCGCTCCATTCTGTGTAGTAGCACTCAAGGTTTCATTTCCCTTTGCACACAAAAATGAACATTAGTACATTTAGAAGAGCTAGCATCTCTACACAGTGGAAACACCCTATTTCTTAGGTAGGATTCTTTTCCTATAGGATATAACACCTTTTTTAAAAACCTGGGAAACTGTTTGCAGAGAAAGTACAAATGGTGGCATTTAAAATTGAAACAATACAGCCACTGACTGACTTCTGCGGGCTCTCAGATTGTTGTGAAAGTGACATTTTGTGTGAAGAAACACATTTCTTGGAAGTACAGTATGTCTATCTTCACATACCAAGACACCACCAACACCACTGTCTGTAGCCAAACAAGAACATGCAGTAAGTGATGACAGTCGTTTACTTTAAAGCATGAAAGCAGAGCATCAAATTACTAATAATGTTGTAATGGAAATACCCACAGAATATTCCAAATGACCTGAAACAGGTGTATTGATTATGGGAGAAATTGGGGTTTAAATTTATCTTTGGAGACATGGAGAAATAACAGTTTTCAAGGTCTATTATAAGAGCTTAGTCAAGTGATAGATCCTTAGCTGTGTATTCATTTTTCCCTGGATGAAACATTCCTATTCAAGATTACCAGAGCTAACATTCCTTTTTCTTAGAGCGCTGAAGGTAACCCACAGAAGAAGGATCCATCCTGTTGCTGTAATAGTTGCTTCATTTGCGTTCTTTCAGGCAAATAAACTCTTTTTTTCCCAAACTTTACTTCCTTCCCATGCTGAATTGGTCAGTTCTCCAAAGCAATACTGTGAAGTTTTATTATTTCATCTCCTCAAGAAGCAAAAACACATGAAGCATTTCTGTCTCAAGAAGAATTTTGATTCATTAATCTTGATCTGGTTACAATTATATACAGCAGGTCAAAACCGAAAACAGCAATCTAGAGCTATTAAAATCAACAGGAAACTCACCATTCAGAGTCTCTCACTTCTGTCCCATGTCCCTGACCTATTCATAATGAAAATGTAGAAAAGGCCATTATGTTAGGATGTCTTGCAAACACATATGGAACTATATGCTTTCCAATAAATTTTATGTAGATGCTGTTGTTTTAGTATTTAGACCTCCATATAGATACAGTGAGGCAGGTGGGCTAGCTCAATGGATAAGATATGTGGCTATGAAATAAGAGGTTTGGAGTTCAATTCCTCACTGGGCCTTCTGTGAGTAGAGTCAGCTTGTGCACTCTTGTGCTAGCTACCCCCAGAGCAAAGGAATGGGAAACCACCTTTGGGTATTTTGTCCTCCCTAGTAAACCTTGGAAAGGACTGCATAAGTAGGAATCAAATGACAGCATATTATTATTATTATTATTATTATTATTATTATTATTATTATTATTA
>JAHTLZ010000204.1:43832505-43858909 GCA_023846285.1 Phrynocephalus versicolor
CACACACACACACACACACACACACACACACACACACACACACACACTTGTCTTTGTCACAAAAGATTGCATCTATCAGGTCCTCCATTTGGGGGGAAAGGTGAGGTGATGCCAGTCAGAAGGGACAACTGATGTGAAAATAAAAATAGCATCATCTCTCTGACTCCATATGTATTCATGATATTTTGGGCAAACATGCCTTTTTAGGAGCTCCTGGTCAGCAAACATAACTCAAGGTTTCTGTATCTTTCCCTAGTAAGAAGCATGTATACAGACAATATACCAAACTGCACCCAGGATAACCTTGCCATAACCATGCTTGGATGGTCATCACACCCCATTAATGTAATCCCTTCTTATGTAAAATTCCTTCTTCCATTGTTGCTTGTTTATCATTTTCAGCTTGTTTGGAGTAAGACTGCCTGTCTACTGACCATTCTAAGTAATCCAGATCATGAAACTTACACTTGCCTTGAGTTCCTAGTATTGTATATTTGTAGACTATAGAATAGATAGTGTTACAGTAACCCTCCGCCTATTGCTGGGTTTAGGGACCCATCCTACCCACAATGACTGAAAATCCATGATATGCGGATGCAGGTTGGGTGGGGCCTGGGGGCAGGGGTGATCAGATTCCCCCCCCCCACTGCTCGCTCGGGCTGCTCCAAGACTTCTCCAGGTGAGCGGCGTTGGGGGATCTGATCCACCACCGAGCTGGAGCCTGGGGCTTGTGGAAGGGAGAAAAAGGTTTTAAAAGCCCGGGCTTTTAAAACCTCCCCCCTTCCCCACACCCCGGGCTCCAGCTCATTGGCGCTGGGGTGGGGAAATACCCCCCCCCAGTTTTAATTAGCTGGAGCTGGGGCAGGTACTGCGGTCCCGTGATATAGCGGGACCGCAGTCCATGAACCACGAAATGGTGTGGGGGGTACTGTACTCAGTATTACCCCCATTCAACTACAAATGAGAAATGGGTGAGCACATTTAATTCACACTGATTTAAGTCATAAATGCATGACAAATGCATGACTGGCGTTAAAGTTTTAAATAGTGTACACCTTGATCTGATTGGCTCCAGAAATATTATTCCTAAAGTGTCAGCTTAACAGTGGTCTACTGGGCACTCATACATCATTTGTGAAATTTTTAGCCAGACAGTCTGTCAGTTTTACCCTACTTCTCAAGTTTGTTATGACAATAAGATCCGAGAAGTGGATGTTTGCCATCCCAGAACCTCTGGAAAAAACTACATCTCCATAAATTTATAAAACAATAACTGCCATAATGTCAGATGCATATACTCTGAACTTGATACCCTGTGCCTTCCTTACATTTTCTATGCTTCCAAACTGCTTTATACTGCTATACTATCCCACAGTAAACTATTTCTTGCTACAGTTTTCTGGAATACAAAATAAAGTATGGTGTGAACACTAGAGAGGCCAACAAGAGAATATCTCTCTCTATGTAAATGCCTGGCTTTGAATCTTTGCAGTAGAGCACCAGCAGACACCAGAAATATTGAAGTTCTAATCAAAACTACTTGAAAATATATATTTAAAAGCTCTCTCAACACTCAGAAAAATAGAAACCACAGGTGGATCATAGAACAGTGGAGATGCACCACTTATCAAATGATAGTAGGAAACTGTTGGAGTTGTTGCAATCTCACATGCTGCCTGTAGTAGGTGTGGCTGGGAGTCAGTCTATCTAGGAGAAACCAATCATTCCTTCCATGCCTCTGAGTTCATTTAGTCTATTGATGTCTGTTGCTGAAAGTTAGTCAGTGATGTTTTGTTCAGCTTGCTGTTTTCTGTTTCACTGTAAGTAAATGATACTTGCTATTTTTTTCTCTAGCTAATGTCTCAGAGTGAGTGGGCCACTGACATAACATCCTGTTTTTCTGTATTTGAAATGCAGGAAACAACTGCAAAACCTATCAAAGGCCAGGGGCACAACCCGTTGAAGGCCAGGGGCACAACCTGTCAAAGGCCAGGGGCTGGAGCAGGAACATTGATGGTGCATGGAACAGGGCCTGAGGAGATGGGCAAACAACCCACAACATACCAGAACTGGTGAGTCAGGCAGCAAGTCACCGGTACATGTGCATTCAACAGTGTGTTGACCATTACACCTGACACCTTTTATACAACACCTTGGCCATGAGCTATGCCCCCCTGCCCCAGCTGCAACAATGGGCCCATGGTACCATATTTGCAGGCAGGACAGGGGAACATCTGGATATATGATGGGGAACTGGCTGACTGCCTATGCAGCCATGGCATAGCATATGCAGTTGGGTGCTGTGCAGGGAGGTGCAGCATGGTCTTACCCGACACAGAACGTGGATTACTATAATATCCCACCTAACACAGTGCCTTATGGTGATTATTCTTCCCCATTTGGAGAGCACTTGGCACTTGCAACTAAGGAACGCATCTGGAGGGTGAAGTGTGTACCTATCTTTCTCAACAGGGAGGTGGAAGCAAAGGAAATTGAAAAGGAAGATGCAAAGGATAAGGAGCATAGATTGCGCAGAAAATCTGAACGCTCTTGGGCAAACTGGTTGCCTGCCTATATGATCTACATGTCAGTGATTTTAAAGGCAGAACCATGACGGGCCATGTCTTTGATCAAATACCAGGACTTTATATACAGAGCATTTATTGATTTTCCAGGCCATACGCGGCTCATATATGAAGAAAATTTTTGTATGAGGGCTGCAACACAACCCAGTCTCAGGTGGGATGAGCCTTAACCATCACTATGGTTGCTAATTATGACACCTATGCAGCCTGTGTCATGTGATACGTATGACAGTGGACACATGTTCCACCACCCCATGCAACCATGGGCCAGTAGGTTCAACCCTGGCTGGTCTGCTAGGAATACAATGGGCAAGGGGTTTGTAACAGGCAGGCTTGCCGATTCCAGCATGAGTGTTCGGTTTGTGATGCCCAGAACGCTGGGGTCAACTGTATCAGAGCTCAGCCACAGCAGGGCAGGGGCAAGGACAGGGCATTCAGCAAAAAGCACATACCCAGGGGAGGCACTCTTCAAAAAGAGCTCTAGCCCAATTACGTTAGATATGTTAGAGTTATGGTTGCAGCAGTACCTGGACAGGGAGGCCACTATGTTTCCGTTATCAGGTATTAGGTTTGGTTTCCGCATTTCAGTTGTTGGGGATAGGAGGGCTTCTAGAGCCAGGAATCTTAAGTCAATAAGGAGAATGAAAGATTTCACTGGGGGAGGGGATAGCCAAGGAGGTAGCCAAAGGGAGGGTAATGGGGCCGTTTCCTGAACCTCTGGTGCCTAACCTGAGAGTTTCAACCCTAGGGTTGGTGCCCCAAAAAGCCAGTGGAGAATTTCGGCTGATACACCATCTGTTATACCTGGAGGGCACATCAGTTAATGATCAAATCAAGTCAGAGGTGAGCATAGGGGCTATTTATTTCACCATTGGGATGGGACACCACTGACTAGATTTCAGTTCTGGATGCTTACGGTGTCACCATTGGTGGGACTTTGGGACCCAGGGGGTATTCAAGGGGTAGTGGACTCACCCAGATATTGCCAGTCGGTGAGGTCCCGGGAAACCCCTTGGTCCCAACTATCAGTCCGCACTACAACAGGCCACTCTTGGAGTTACTGTTAAAACAAGTTTAAACAAATCAATAAAGTGTAGCCTGAATTTTAAACTCATCCTTGGTGTCTCAAGTCTTTATTTCGCCATGGGTGAAATTATTTCATCAGGAACAAAGCAGAGGTAGAATGTCATCATTACTGAGTCTTCTTTTCACACAAATCTCAATGTATATGTATAAGCTTGTTAGCTGGATTTTACAAGAACATAAGGCCTATTTACTCCAATTTCAGCTCTGACAATTTCCAAAAATGTTTAGTTTAGAAGCAGATTTAGAATTTTCTGGCCACATGTCTGTGACAACAAACCACTTAGTGGTGACATTCACCTCTCCAATAATTCTTTCTCCCTCTAACTCCTTTCTCCCCTTTGGAGAACCTACGGAAAAAATTGCTCCTTGAGAGGAAGTCCCCTCATACACTCACAGGAGATTTATTATCTAAGAAAACAATGTCTTCGGGGAAGAAATTTTCCTCATAACTCAGATACCCACCCCACCCCTGCTAGATGAAATCTTGATACTTCTTAATAGTCTCAACCAATGCCCCTTCAACAATGTGCATTGTATGCAAATATGTGTTATTATTTATTATTATTTATTTATTATTTATTTATTTATTATAAATAAGTATATACTAAGTATATTTATATACTACTACATTGTAACTAATAATAAATAAATAAAGATGTACTTAACATCATTAGCCAGTTTCGACCCTTAAAGTTAGCAAATGCAATTTTGAGTGATACCTAACTGCAAGGCATATAATTCTTCCTTGCTAGCTGCCTGCTTCAGAATTGTGACAGTCCTTCCATGCATTATGAATTATCAGTCTAAAATAGAAACATCTCAAAAGACCCAATGGCCTTATGTATCTTTTAAGGCAGTTCAGCTGAGATAGATATCCTTTTAAAGGATGTGCATACAACATAAGAGAAGGTCAAGTTTATAAGGTGCTTGCTTGGTTGCTTGCTTGCTCATTTGTTTGTTACAAATGTGGACAAGCTTGCCATCACTTACAAGAAAGGGAAATGGGGAAACATATCAAATAAGCCTGATAGGGATTGTGTGCTATTGCTCAAGCTCCCACCACCTGGAGGCAGGCACTGACCTGTACACATTTTTTTGAATCCCTGCCCTGGATGATATGAGTAACAAATCAGGAACACAGGCTTTTTAAAACAAGTGTATATTTTTGTTAAGGTTCCGATGATTCAAAGTGTGACTGAATCATTATTATCTAAAAGCTGATGAATAGTTTGAATTCTGTACCCTGGCAAAATTGCTTAGCAAAGTGGGTCACACTTCCAATCTAATACAGCTTCTTAAGATATATACATGAAACAAAATTCCTTCTACATACGAACAGAGCTTGGAAACACTGCATATTTAGAGAATACCTCCCAGAACACCTTCCAGGTATAGCCTTATGGGAGCAGTAGTTTCAAAAAAACATTTCCAAGGTAAGGGAGGGTTCTACTTTTCTCAGTCCTTGAAGACTCATGATGGAACCATAGAATTGTAGAGCAGGAAAGGACACCAAAGGTCATACTGCTAGAGAATTCTGGGAACGGAACTAATGTTGAGAAGCTCTTAAAAATACATATAACAAAATTTCTAAAATTATGACAAAAATATCCTCAAGGATATCTAGCTTTTATTAAGTAAGATTTGCTGCTATGGCCTACAGTATATGAAGATACTCAATTAATACTGGGTTTGCAAGGGGGAGACCTAGATTCAAATCCCTGCTCAGTCAAAAAGCTAATTGGGTGCTCTTGGACCAGTGACTATTTCAGCCAAACCTACAAGTCTGCTGAGTTCAAAAACTGACAAAAGGGAGAACCATATAAAGTTGCCATATATGTAGTTGTGCATACATGTATTCATTCTCATTACACAGATTTCCAGAGGTAGCATTTTTTGCTCTTGCTCTCGTTCTCTTTCCTCTCAGGTCAGAAAGACACAGAGCCAGGAGGAAATCACAGGAAATCCTTATGAATGACACAATGGCAACTGATTCACAAGAGAAAAAAACACCATAGAATAAAATGAAGGCAAATGACAAGAATTGCTGCTGGAACGGTGTGATTTCTTTCAGAGACTTGTAAATACAGTGGTACCTCTACTTAACGAGTGGCTCAACTTAAGAGCAATTTGACTTAAGAGCAAAAAAGTTGGCATTTTAATTGCTACCTTACAAATTTTAAATGTGGTCTGCTCTACTTACAATAGTTTTTGATGTTTTTATTTTTATTTATTTTTATTTTTAGATAGGGCTCCACTACTTAAGAGTTGTTCGACTTAAGAGCATGCATTCAGAATGGATTAAGCTTGTAAACAGAGGTACCACGGTATAAAACATTTCAGTTTAACTCATATTCCTCTGTTCAATTTTATGTTAAAATACCTGTAAAGGTGCCAGAGATTTCACCTGATGACAGTTAAAAGAATCATCAGGGTTTTTTACTTTCTGTATTTCAGTTCCCGCACTCCAACAAATTAGTATTACACCCTCCCATCCACTCTCTGTATAAGTAATTTATTGAGGCAAAATTCCAGGCACCTCATGAAACGGATGGCAGTCCAGAAAATCATATGACAAATAAAGCCTGTTATCTTTCAGGTGCTGTAAGGCTGATGGTTTTGCTACAACAGACTGACAACGGCTACCTCACTGGAAACTGAAAGCAGTTGTTTTGAAATACTCTGGCATACAGGAGTATGACTAATTTCCCCCTTTAATGCAACCCTTGCATACTTTGCTTTCTCCTATATTCTTTATAAATATTTCCTTCACAGTCCCGCCCTCACTAGTTGCTTGTCTTTTCCCTGTTATGTATTCCATTTTAGTAATGATGACTGTTATGGATATTTACATAAATGTGAGAACTGTCTCGTTTCATTTTGGATTAGCCCATCACAGAGTCACCTTAAGTCAAAGGTGACTTGATCACACACTAGAAGAAAAAGAAGACCTGTTTAATTTAGTTCGGACGTTAATCTCAGCAAACAGACCCACACTGTAATCCGAAGGTAAGTAAATGCCAAGTTGGTCCTTGCATTTGCGAACAAAAAGTTCATTTTTCTGGAAACTCAGAAAGTAGATTATTACCACCACCACCCCAAGTAGTCATTGCAGAGTAGCCCCATACCTATGAAACCAGAAAAGTACCAGCAAATTCTAAGACCTACAACAAGCATGTACCTAAATAAGCCTACATTTATTACTGACAGTACTTCTGTATTTAATGGACTTCTGGCTACATAGGTCAGTGGGGACTGCCTCCCAAGCCAAATTACAGGAATGAAAGCCCCAATGCAGCAAGAGTCCTTCTGATTCTATTTGATTCCCACAATAGGATGAATTTTTTTTAAAAAAAATGAATCACATTTTCTGATTAATTCAGCTGATTTGTCAAAACTTGCTGATTTGTTTTCATCATTAACAAAGTCCCCTGAAAATACAAATTGACAAATTTTAGCAATTTTGATACATCAATTCATCAGGCTGTAAAATGACCCCCAAGGCATCTAGAGGCACCAAATTTGGAGGGAAGCTTTCTCTGCCTTTTATCTGCAATTTTCATCTACAATTTCCTAAGGGTCCTGAATTTGTGGGTGCACATCCGATCTCGCCTCATTTCGGAAGCTAAGCAGGGTCAGCCCTGGTTAGTACTTGGATGGGAGACCACCAGGGAATACCAGGTGCTGTAGGCGCCTGGAGTAGGAACTGTCAAACCACCCCAGTATTCCTGCTGAGAAAACTCCATGGATGTGGAGTCATGAAAAGTCGGTCACAACTGTGATGGCACAACAAGGTCAACTCAGCTGTCTGAAACCAAATCTTCACCAAACGTAGAGGGCTTGTAGAGGAACTGTAAGAGAAGCCTCTCTGCAGTTTTTGTGTCCATAGGTGCTTGTGGGGGGGACCCCAAACCTCATCCAACATTAAAGGCTTGTAGAGGAGAGTCAGAGAAAGCATCCCTGAAAATGTTGGGCCTCTAGATACTAGGGGATTCTTTTTAGAGCATTTTTAATGGGGAAACAAATCAGTTCATTGAATTATACATCCATTATGGGGAATTAATTGATTCATTGATTCATCAGCCCCGAAGAATTGTGAATCATGACAAAGCACCATTTTTTTTGGTTCATCCCCATCTCTAGCTCCCACCCATTCATCTGCCAAGTGGGAAGAAAAGCATCCAGCTGAGCTCTGGGAATCACACGATTCCCTAACACTTGCACGGGTCCTTGGGAAACCAAGAGTGTCTGAGATCTGGATGGAACCACAATTGTATGCCCCCCCCCCCTGTTTCTACAAGGGTGAAGGACTTATTTTTAAAAAAGGGACACGTGAAAGCTAGGAACCTTGGCCACCTAGTGGTTAAATAGGTCATGGTAGCACATCTAGCATCCATATGAAACACAGCCAAAACAGACAACAAATAGTAACTCAAAACTAAATTATGTTGCCCGAGGATTGCTGGGCTTGCTGTGATTCTAAACACGAAAAAAAAATTCCTTTCAGCTGATATTTGTAATGAATATCTTCCAAGCTTTCCATGCTCTTGACAACATGCTTGCGACCTCCTTTCTTGAAAGCAAACTTGGAACATATGCTTGTAACCTAGTCTTAAGTTTGAACAATACCTTGCAGACCCACTTTTGTTGCTAGAAGGCTGGGCTGAAATGCCACTGAAGGGGCCAAAACATAACAAAGCTGTTTTGCAATTGACTTGGCAGCACATTTACTACAATTACAAGGAAATTGCTCTTAACCACATGTTTTATGAAGTTTATTTTTTCTTCCTTTTTTTTCAATTAACACAACTGTTTTGCATTTGCTTTTCTCTAAGTTGCAAAAATGCCTCAGCTGGAAGAGACAGAAGACACTAAACAGATTAAGCATAATGAGAGCTACAAGTGCATGGAAAAGACATTTCTTATTAAACAGTCTGTTGAGCAAGCTCATCATAATTGGATACTGCATCACTGCATGGCACCTGTACATTCTAATATTTTGTTATATCCCTCGAAGCTATGTAAACAAGCAAGTCTTGTCGTGTCACTGGCTGATTCCAGTAATCAAAGAGACAGACAAAGGGCTTTCTGAAGGAGTGACGGATAGATTCATGCACTTACACACAGACAGAAAAGTGATATCACTAAGCACACAAGATACGTTTAAAGGAAAACCACACAAAGATCCAGAAATTTCATCTGTGCTAGTACCAGACCTTGGTACAATGATAAGTATCTTCCACAGCCAGTGTGGTCACACTTACTATCTTATTGTGCAAAAAGTAGTCTGAAAAAAATCTGCCATGCTCTTTGTTTGTTGGTTTGTTGTTTGTTGTTTGTTGTTGTTTGTTGTTGTTTGTTGTTAATGATGATGATGATGATGATGTTTATTGATAGTCATAGGAACAGATCTAATAATATTGATGGTCATTTCTGATCATCAGATCAGAAATCTACAGTATAATTTAAGAGGTTATGGAGCAAACTAGGCATGCTAAAATGTGCTGTCAAGACTCATGCTGTGTTTGCCTGTCCAAAGCATGGGTGTGATCCAAAGTACCATACGCTAGCAACATTCTGACATTTGAGTATCCATCAGTGACAGGCAAATTGCAGGAAGCAAACTTAACATTGTGTAATGTTAAATAAAACTGTTGATGAACTGCAGCTCGCAACATTCTTACCACTTGCTATGCTTGACTAGGGTTGCAGTCTGGAAGCATCTAGAGGCCTTCATCTAGAGCTCATTGTGTTATGTTTCTGCTGTAGAGTGTGGGCTCAATACATATTTAACAAGCCTTGATTTATCATTTTGTAGAAAGAACAATCAGTTGACTACAGTGTTATAGAACACCCTGGAAACAAGTCATTATTCAAAGGGAAGGCTTGTCTATTTGCTTTGTTCTAAAATGCACATTTTGATTGAATTTGATGCATTTCTGCTCCAATTTTCAATTCACAATAAACATCAAAGTTAAATTACAGTGAATGAGTGCCCTTTATCCTTCAAGTGGAGGTGTACTGCTAATTCTGGTCCTGAGCTGTTGCCCCTCCTATGTTGGGCCATCCTCCTGTTTAGTTTCTCCATCTTCAGTGCCGAGGCCTGCACATTCCTCACTGCATTGGACCACATATACTATATTGCTCCTTTTGTGTTTTGGTGTCGGGTCCTTTGGGTGGACGAGTCTCTGCCTTAGTGCATTTGTGGGTTTGAAATAAACAGGGATATGATGTTTGCCAAAAATCCTTTTAAGCTTTTCGATCATTCCAGCCATGTGGGGAATGACTAGGCTCTCCCATTGGCTCTGGGACTCAGGCTGATCCCTTGTTCTTATGGGTCGGCAAACTGCTTTATTGAAAGCCCACTTTGAATACCCTAAGGCATTAAGTGCTATCTTCATGTGCCTGTCTTCCTTCTTCTTGGCTTCTGTGGAGTTTCAGCACCTTAGGCCATTGTTCACCTAATAGCCTATTGATACAATTGTCCACCTAATGAGCCTATTCAGGCCATTGTTCAGGCCAGTGAACTATAAAAATGGAGGACTCGCAACTAGCTTTCTTCAGACTGATGAAGCTGTTTGGATGAGCAGTGAAATGTTTCAATCTCTCCAGAAAAGAAGTCCAGTTGCCATGACTCAACTTCCAGATAAACTCCCCTGGATGGCTTTGAATCTTCACAGACAAAGATCTAATGAGTGTTTGAAGAAGAAGGCTGCAAAATCAATTGCTCTTGTTTTCATTTTTGTTGTTGCTGATGATCTAAGATACCTCAGAGTTAGTAAACTCACTGGGCGGTTATACACGACCCCTAAACTCTGGGGCAAATGGCTCCCAGCTCCGGAGCTTAAAAATGTTTCCCCACCAGCTCCGGAGTTTACAGGAAATTAAGTGTGATCCCGCCCACCTAAGCGCGACCCAGCGCACTTTACAGGTACCTGCTCTTGGGAGGTGAAAATTCCTTGATGCGGATGTGCCGGGCTCTCCTCGCTTCTTTTTGTTGTTGTTGTTTTGCCTCCCGACCCTTTAAGAGAAGGAATCAGGAAGTGACGGGGCTCGGAGCAGCTTCCACCGGCACCGGGAGGTAAGCCTTTATTCTTTTGTCCCTTTTTTCACTCCCTCCCCTCACACAGACAGGAGCAAGGAAGTGCGGAGGGGTGGGGACGCAGGAACAGCAACGAACCCCCAAGATCTCTGGTCCGAATTTAAGGGGCCAGCAGATCTTAGGGGTCAAGTGAAAAGGCTCACTAAGACTTAAAAGTGGTTCCCAACCTTGGGTGTCCAGATGTTCATGAACTAACTCTCCCAGAAGCATGTGCTACTAGCTGTGTTGACCAGGATTTCTGGGAGTAGTAGTCCAAGTAGAGATGGGCACGACTCAGCAAAATTTTCGTTTTTGTTTTTGTTTTTCATTTTCGTTACGCAACGAAAACGAAAATGAAAATTTTCCAGAAAACAAAACGAAAACGAAAACAAAACAAAACATTTTGCCGTGTTTTTCGTTTTCGTTACGGCAGACACATTGCATTGAAAAGAATGCTAACGAAAATGAAAAATTTTTGTTTTTGTTTTGTTTTTTTCATTTCATTTCGTAACGAAAATGAAAACAAAAAATGCACAACCCCCCCGAAAAACGAAAACGAACCGAAACGGACCCCTAAACGAAAAACGAAAAATGAAAAATTATTTTTTTGAGTCGTGCCCATCTCTAAGTCCAAGAACATATGAGGACCTAATGTTGTAAACCATTGCTCTAGAGATACTTCTAAGTCTTTGGGGATTCAAAAATAGAACAAAATATGGAAAAGTCATCCTTTGTAGAATATAATTTCTTGAAATCCACACCCAGCATTGCTATAACAACTGACGATTGTGGGACTTTTAATCCAAAAATAATCTTCTCACACTCTGAGATGGATATAGCAACCAAATATCTCCTGTTACTAGCATTTGATGCCTCTTTAACTGTTGTGACTTCTTCCTATACATTTTTGGGATGATTTTTTTAAGTTTTGTGAGGTCCTTTGAATTCTGCACACTCGTTTCAGGGAATGCACAAAAGCTGTCTAGCAGGCTCATGAGATACACTCCTTGAAAGGAAATGAATCCCCCTTTTTAATGTGTTAAAGCTACAAGCCAAATGTGTAACAGAACATTAATCTCCTGAAGACAAACATTAATTTTAATTTACTGCAGAATCTTAGTAGTAGAAAGGCCTCCCAGGTTTTATGTTTGGCCTCCAAAACCCTGCTCACTGTGCACTGAAAACAGGCAAATCTCCATGGCAACACCACAGGTGTAGAATAACTTTCTGGTTGAAATTCCACTATATTCTCTCACTTCTGTTTATATAGAAACTAAGAGACTGTAAAAAATCCTTTTGTATGGCTCCATGTGTACAATGGTGATGATCCCACCATCCAGGTGATGATCTCACCTTCCATGGAAATTGTCACTCATTAAAGCAAAGCAAAATGCACGGGCCTTCTGCAGCATCCACCATCCCCCCTTCACTGCCAAGGCAGGTGCTATTGGCCTTGATAGACACATTGAGGAGAGGTGTGAATGTGTGTACGTGAGCCATGACATGTTTTTGGAAGGACTGGGACAATAAAAACACCTCCCTCCCTTCATTTCAGATGCAGCCTAAGAACATCCAAGCTCCGAGCCTCAACTAGGAAAACTGCCTGGCTTTTTTCCCATCTTGTCAAGGACCTTACATCTAAGCAATAACTCCTGGCAAAACCATCTTTTGCCATGTTATAACCTATTGGTACTGCTCTGAGGAAGAGGGTTTCGCCATCGAAATATTAGCAATGTTTTTGTGAATTTTCTAGTAGCCTAAAAGTATCACCTGTTCCACTTTTGTATCTGATATTTGTGATGGCTATACGATTCCTCAACTTGTTTTGCTTCAAAGCTACAGTGTTCTGCTTATATACCACCCCATAGCACTTCAAGTACTCTCTGGGCAGTTTACAGTTTAATTATGCAGGCTACACATTGCCCCCCACCCCCAGCAAGCTGGTACTCATTTTACTGACCTCGGAAGGATGGAAGGCTGAGTCAACCATGAGCCGGCTACCAGGGATTGAACCCCAGGTCGTCAGCACAGTTTTAGCTGCAGTACAGGCATTTAACCACTGCACCATGAAGGCTTCCTTTGATAATTTCATGGTGCATGTAACTTCATAAATAGGGTACGAGTTGTGTGCAACATGTAATCACCTTTAATCTGGGGCAATTTGCCACTGATGCTGACGTCATCATCACTATTGCACACATGAAGCTGCACATGTTACTCAGTGAAGCAATGGAACCTATGAAGGAGATGACTCAACAAATCTCCACTGATTCAGCAAGCTCAATCTAGCTGCAACTTACTATACTATGCACACAGTTTCAGCCAAGGTTTCCTTCAATATGGTTTTCATGTATAATTCTGCTGTTCTTTAGAACTGAATCCTAATGACAGTTCTTTTAAACAGTGTTGTAATTTTATTGTTGCCCTGAAGATTTTATTAATGTGACCTCTCTGAGTGCTCAAGAAGCAGAGAACAGAAAGGTATCAAATAGAAAGCAATTTGCTACTGTTTTAGTTTTGTTATTAAATCACTGTAATCCAATTATCCCGTGGTTAATATTTTATTTAGCATTTTCAAAGGAGATTCACATTTGAAATGCTGGCAAATCCCTGCTGTTTCATTCATTTTTACACCCGTCATATCAGTGTATCACTCATTTTTCACCCATGACCTGTAGATAATGTGACATGTTGAATGTTCTTGTAAAGAGCGTTTTTAAAAATGTCAAGAATGGAGGACACTTGAGAATTTCATTTCAAAAAGGAGAAATGAAGAACACTACTGCTTTTTGAATGGGAAAGTCAAATCCCTTTCTGTTTGATACTGTGTTCAAAAGATGTGTACTGATGACCCATAATTCATATCCGGAAGACTATGAGAGGGCAACTTCCCCATTGCACCTCCCAAAACCCTTTGGAACACAAGTTATCCTTCCCTTAAGTCTGTTGCCTCATAAACGCTAGCAGATCACCAAACAGAGACATACAGAGGACAAGGACCGTTAAAAGGACACTTTGCATCAAATCGGCATATGCTAAACAGGTATAAGCAAATACGGTTATAATTTTTGAAGGCCTGTCTAATGAGACTGACTTTCAATCTATGAACAAGCCCTCGAGAAAGAAACTTCCGGCATTGAGAGCAGTGGGGTTTTTTTGGGGGGGAAATCGCATGAAATGATTTTATTCCCTTCCATGCCCATCCCTAGTGCTGACAGCTGCAGACAGAGATATTGCCTTCCATTCTAAATTGGCTGGGAAGCCCAAAGAGGCAACTCACTAGTTGCCTTGTGGTAAGCACGGACACCAGCACTGTGGGTTTCACTTCGGCCGTTACTTCACGAGGTGCCTCGCTTCGAATCGACCTTGCCTTCGATTTGAATTCGGAGGCGGTCACGTGGTGGTCACGTGGTCTCCCTTTGCTCCCACCCCCGTTTCTCTGTACTCACGCGGGGCATTTTTGGGACCGAATCGATTACTACCTCACGTGCTCCCTTCGCATTAGAAAGCTGATTTGCAACGTCCGGTTCCACTCTCCTTTTATTTTTAAAAAAAATTTTACTCGGCGTATCGATGCATCAATGCTTGGCTGTCATTCACGACAGAGCGTGGTTACTGTACGATCCTGTGTTTTCTGCTCCTAATTTATATTGTTTTGTCCATTGTTTCCTGGCATCATTGGCAGCCCCCCCCGCCACCGCCACCGCTACTTGGGGGGAGCCCCGCATGGCACAGCCGCCCGTCCTCCGCCGCTTGCACGCTGCCTGCCCCGGGTGCCCTGCTCTGGCCGGGCGCTGCCGCCGCCGCCGCCGCCGCTACTCGCACGAGGAAGTAACAGCGCAAAGCGATGAAACAATATAGCGATGCATCGATATCCCTGTTTGAATATTTTTTAAAAAAACTTGAAATAAAAGCCAAAAACCGAGACCACACGTGACGTTGGGAGCGAAGCGAGATGCGAATCGAAAAGATTCCAGTCCTCCGCCAGGGGCATCACTCACCCCGGTTGGAGCACGCTAAAGGGGGCGTGGTCGGGGTGACGTCGCAGCCAAAAAGGAGGAGCGTGCGGACTGAAGCGATCGGTTCGCACAGAAATGACGGCTTGCCGCGAAGCGAGCGGCTCGTGAAGTAACGGCCTTCCTCTGTCCCCTCTGGTATTGAACCCATGATCACAGTTTTGATTGTAGTACAGCAGTACTAGATGCCTCTGCACAAGCACTGAAAGTCTCAGACTGCCGACACTATACAGCCATTATATGAACATTGTTTGCTGCAGCTGAATCCTAACTTCTCTTTCAAGTCTTTACCATGCAAATATGTAAAATCCACCAGATCAGAACTGGGCTGTATACATGTGATCAGCTCTACTATTTATTAATAGGTATGCTTTAGCTCTGAATTCCTACATTGGCAGGAGATTAGACTAGGTATCCCTAAGGAACTTTTAAAACTCTGTTGCCCTCCGTATTTCTTAATTCTCTGAGTTAATCATTCATCCTGAAGCGGATGATGATATATAAATAAAAACTATAGCAAAATTTAGATTATTCTAAAAATCCAAGTATTTGCTAATTAAATAAAAGGGAAGGAAAAAAAAACATTTCCTGCTATTAATATTCAAGCTTCAAGGCTGTCTTTGAATCACATGATAGATAAGCTTGTGAAAAGCACTGACTGTTCGGCCTTGACATATCCTATCAGACCTCAGATGCAGTCTCCAATTCAGGGGACCAGTCAGATGCGGGAGAAGGCTTGAAAAGAGAGCCATAGTCCAGAGTGACTGTTTCACAGTCAGGATGGAGAAGGCTGCCCACTTCACCCACTGTTTTTCAAAGCCCAGATTCCCTCCCTTCCAAATATGTTATGTACAAACGTTGAGAAATTCCTCAAACATGAACAGAAACAAAATTATCCTGCATGTTCACTGACTAAATTCAACCAGGACAGCAATTCCCACCAGAGAATGAAAAATGTTGTACTTGCTGACCATGTTGGTATTAAAGATGTGGCTGGTTTCAGGGGATACGGTGAGGTGGCAACTCCAATCCCACATAATCAAGGATACATGTCCAGACTTCTAATAATTACATGCTTGGAGCCCTGGGCCAGGATGAATGTATCTGTGTGTGCCCCACCACCCCTGCTGAGTGTGGGGTTGGCAGATCAATCCTCCCGCATTCCTCTTGTCTAACACCCTGCCAATGCAGGAATATTAAATATTAAAGCAGACCACCTGTATGCATCCCAGTTCAAAACTCGTGGATTTTGCATATTTGCATAAGAGAAGCCAGGAAGCAGTGCTTTGAGGCCTGATTTCATTCAGTCCACATAAGCAATAATGGGGTTTATTGAAACTGGGGAAAGGGAAGCAAAGGGCTCAGGAGGAGTTTGCTTTACTCCTAAATTCTCAATAGAGGCAAAGTTAACAGCACTTGCTCCTGCAGGTTTTCAGTCTAGTTAAGGCCCTGAGTTAACTCTACTGGAACTCAAGAGTCCTTAGTCTGTTGCAAAGGAGGCCTCCATGAGGGTCCAAAGGTGGGAACTCGCAACAGAGAGGGCTTATAAGCATGCAACCTGAGGCTCACAGGTGGTGGTAACTGAGGTGGTGGTGGCAGTGGCTGTAGCTGCTGGAGGTGCTGCTGACACCTTCAGTGTCACCTCTCAGTGGAATGGCCTGGCAGTGGCTCCTGGAGCAGAAAGCAGCAAAATGTGTGAGCTCCCCTGGGCTGGGCAGCCTTTCCTCTGGGAACCCAGAGCTGGATGAGGACCCATGTTGAAGGGCTCTCACAAAAGATATAGTTGTGGTCTTCATCAGAGCCCCACACTTCCTCTTCGCTCATGGCTTCTCCCCATTCCTCTCTTGTGTCTCCCCACACTGCTTCCTACTCTAGGTCAGAGGTTTCCTCTGCAAAATGCAGGTGTACATTCTTCCCCCAGGACTTTTCCCTGCCTCCTCCAAGCCTTCTTTTTGGACCCCCAGCTGTAAGGCTGTTCTTTGCCTCCTCACCTTTGTCCATTTGGCTGCCCTCTGCACTTGCCTCTTCTGCCTCTTGGCCTAGTCACACTTGCCCTATGTGCATCTCAAACTCAGTATGTAGGTCCCACCAGGGACCCCAGGGCAACCCCATCAGAATCTGTCCATTTTGTTTTTCCTCACATTTTTTTAAAAACAATCTTTTTCTCTCCATTCCAGTTTTGCAAACATTAACTTATTTAAAAAAAACTGAAGTAATACTTTTACCCAATCCACTCATAAATTATCTGCAAATCTATCAGTTGGTAAAGCTGTAACCATGAGGCAGAGAAACTCTTGAGTCTGGGGATTTATTTTAAACAGATATGTGATTAAAACAACAGTCTAGAAAAAGCCAAATCTTGTTTCCATGTCTGATTGAATCACTAAGGCTAGCTTGTAGCCCAATGCACCTTTTTAACTGTCAAAAGACATACCTGCAAGACATTCTGCTGACAGCATCCTGTTAATAAGAGTGCCCTCCTGTGGTTCTGTTCTTCCTGGGGGGGCGGGGGAGGAACAAGGCAATTATTGTGTGCATATCAACAACCTGTTTCTGCAAGAGGCATCAGGTTTCATACCATGGTAGCCTTCTGTATCTCATATGCAAAGCAATTAAAGTAAAGCTGCTAGAATCAGTCTTAGAAAAGTCAGTCTTGGAAAGCCAGCTAAAAGCATGGGAATGAAGCAAGAATGCTCTTCGCAGAAACCGAGAGTGGAGATTTATGCTATTAAAAGCTAGGCTTAGACTCAGTCAGCAATGAACTCGGGATGGTTTGTTTGTTCTTTGTATTGTCTTTGTATTGTGGAAGAAGGAAGATTATGGATAGTGTGTGCATATAGAGCACAAGAGACTCTGGATCTGTAGTACTGTGGCCCATCCTAGCCACAACTTCCATCTCCACTGCTACTTTTGCTGTCAACATTCAATAGTCGCTACTGCTCTATGATGCACTAGACATCAAGAGTGTCCTATCATACAACCTGTGAGATGTCCCTTCCTTTACTGACAGAAATGGCACAAAGGGGAAAACAGAAATGTTTGTAGTGGGGTTTCAACACTACAGTGATTGGCCTCATTTGAGACAATGATGAATCTGCCTATAGGCAAGAGATTGAACAACTGCTTTTATGGTGTACACAAAATAATCTTGAATTAAACACATGCAAAACTGTTGAAATGGTGGTGGATTTTAGGAAGATTCATACTATACAACCACCTCTTATGATATCAAATAAGTTAATGTCAATAGTGGAGTCCTTTAAATTTTTAGGTACTATTATATCTCAGGATTTAAAATGGTCATCTAATATTAAAAGTATTATTAAGAAAGCACAACAAAGAATGTTTTTTCTGCATCAACTTAGGAAGTTCAGACTGCCAAAAGAACTGTTGATTCAATTCTATAGAGGTGTTATTGAATATATCATCTGTTCCTCTATAACTGTCTGGTTTAGTTCTGCAACTAAGCAGGACAGATATAGACTTCAAAGGATAATTGGAACTACAGAAAAAATTATTGTTACTAATTTGCCATCTATTGTTGAATTGTATACCACACAAGCTAAAAAGAGAGCGATGAAAATATATACAGATTCCACACATCCTGGACATAATCTGTTTCAATTGTTATCCTCAGGGCGACATTTTAGGCATTGCACACTAACACAACTAGATATAAAGATAGTTTCTTTCCAAGTGCTATCAAACTGTTGAATAATTAATTTTTACTTCTTTTCTTCCGTTTTAAATAATAGGTTATATTGTATTGTTGTACTGTGTTTTTATTGTTGAATATATGATTCTTATATTTCCTTTTATATATGGAGAGCATTTTTTACCGAAACAAATTCTGAGTGTGTCCAACCACACTTGGCCAATAAAAGGGATTCTGATTCTGATTCTGCAGATTATGGTGGCCAGTTCAGTGACAGCTGGGCAAAGAAACCTGAAAATCAGGGGTCCAAGAGCCACATGTTGTCTTTGTGTTGCATGAAGGGCAATCATTCTAAATCAGAAAAACTTGTCCATATGGTCAAGTAAAAAATACTCTATGTGATGTACTAGTGGAGCCTGCTCCTGAATTAGTTGAAACTTTAAAAATTGGCCTATGGTTGATAGAAATTCATTTGTCAAATTCATTTCAAAAACTAAATCCAGGGAAGAGCAGCAAATGCCATTCTTTACTCTATCAGCCCTGCAGTAGAAATCCAGGAGGGCATAGGATGTACTTGGCTTTCTGACCTTAAAGCTTCAGAGTCTACTGATAGGCAGAGCTAATGAGAGTCGTTCTAGATCTCCAAGCTTGTTTTATCTTGAGCATTCCTATAAGCCAGCAGTGCAAAAGAAGCATATCATTTGGTAGATACACTTTTACGTGAGGATTTTGTACATGTATGCAGGATCTCTGCCAGCAATGTTGCCAAAATCATTCATTCATTTGACTGATACCATAGGTGAGGGAGGGAGGATGTTTTGAATGTACTAATTAACTTAATTTGGAGCCAAAGTAGGATATTTGTGAACCAGTGACCTAGAAAGCTATCCCATCACGAGAGCACTGAGCCATCTAGTCCTGATAAATACTGTTTCACTTAACAAAATTGCACTTGACAAGTGCTTAATCCAAGTGGCACTGTAATCCCTTTTGGTATTTTAGAAGAGGGGAACAATCAAAGCAACTAAATTTGGACAGGTTAAAATTAGCTACTGGACAGAAATGAAAATTCTGTAACTAAAGTTTCCAGATTCATCTTTCCAGATTGCTTGTGTTTTTTTTCTATTTTCCTTTAGTAAATTTATTATCGTTGACAATGATTCATTACAGAACAGATTATTGTTTAATAAATGTTAGTGTTTTTTTAAAAGATACTCAAACTAAGGTGTGAGAACTATAAGGGCAGATATCTACTTCAGGGCTATTTTCCCAAATGCTACTCAAGACAGCTCAGATACTATACACGGGATACTCTTTTTCCAGCACTAAAGCATACAGGATGGTACCTTTAAAATATGTGGATTATTATTTTTTACATTAGCCTAATGGAACTGCATCCCATAAAGCCTAAAATCTAATTAAAGTGCTCAGTTGTGGAAATTCTACATTTCCTTTTATGGCCTGATTAGATTTCTTTAATGTAGCTAGTAGAATTTTCTCTTCACCTACAAATGTCTTAGTGGTGTTCCTCAGTTACGTAGAGGAAAGGAATCAAAACGAATAAGATGTATTGTGTTTCATTGGCCATTTTACAAAGGATAGAAACCCCCCTATCATTTTGAAGGTCTCCCAGACCCTCAGAAATGAAGATCTAGTGACTAGAAAATGAATAATTATCTGGATTAATGGATTATCTTGACAGAGAATGGTAGAAGTGGAAAGAAACAAAAGTCTAGCAAATTTCCTGTAGAAGAAACACATGTTTGTACCTAAGACACTGGAGAAATTGTTCAAGGACAGCTAATGTATCTAAAATATGACTCCTGAAATTGTGCCAAGGTCAATGTGACCTGACACAAATTTTTGTTTTTGTATGTACATTTGAGCCAGCATTTCACCACCCCCCACCTCCACCACTATTATCCTCACAATATTTCAGAGATGACTATAACTCCTCCACTTTGGGGATATTTGGTATTTTCTCAAAGATATGCATAAATTTCAAAAAGCAAAAATACAGGCTGCACACAGAGGACAGGCTGTTCCTTAACTCTTAGTTATGTGAGACTAGTTTTGTCTAATGGCCTTCTGTATTCTAAGAACAAATTAGACTTGATTTCATATGCTTTCTTCCCAGGAACAAGAAGCAACCATTACTTCAGCTCAATCGTTGTGGCAACAGTACCGTTCTGAACGACCATCAGCAGCGAACCTTTCCTATTAATACTGTATGGCTGGCCAGTTCAAATCTTCATTCAATGATGAAGACACACAGTTGAAAGGTGATACTAGGGGGTAATATACCCTGTGGCCTACATCTCATTTAAATTGGGATAGCAGCCATTACACATTATGTGAAAACATGGCAAGACTACACTTGCCCAGGCTATCAGTAGCAGATGTGCCAGCTATATATGTACAAGTAGTATGACCAAAACTACACTTGTTCTATGCCAAACAGGTGGGTTTCTCTTACACACGTATATCAGTCCCACTTCTGACATTCAGGTAAAAGAACAGAGACAGAGTCCATTCTGCATGCATAATGTGCAAAATATATCCCATGCACTACATGGAGATTCATAGCAACTTCAATGTGCCACCCAGTGTCCCTCTCTCTCCCTGGCACCCCAAACTATTTTACTTAAAAATCTATTGTCCCCTTCATTCTCTAACATAATAAATAAGAGGATATGGGGCAGGCAATTGCAAAATCAGCTGATTTTTAAGCCCAAGAGGAGATCCCCTCCCCCTCTATAACCCCCTTCCCCCAATAAGAACTGCTTTTTTCATGCTTTGGAATATACCCGATCCTGATGTAGAGAGCTCCAGCATCTCCAAGTAGAATTGCCAAGGATGCCTTCATGAAACCTTAGCAAGCCAATCCCATATTGAAGTAGGAGGTTCAATGGTTTGACTCTGTTTTAGGCAGATTCATATGTCCCAGAATTACTGTGGGGGAAAATGGAATGAATTCAGGACATCCTTCTCAAAATATATGGTTCCGGTGATGCTATAAATCTTCAAACACTGTTACAATAAATTAGGAGAGGGTCATGGATAAGGATGGGGGTTAGGCTTTGGAATAAGTAAGGCAACTATGATGTGCAGAGTTGTCTGATTGCTGGCTGGAAACTCAAAAATTTTGAATTTCGTGCAAATGTTCATTTATTTCAGTAAGTCAACTCAAAAGGTGAAACTAGTGTATGAGATAGACTCATTGCATGCTAAGCGAGATATGCCAAGCCTTACTTTAATATAATTGTGATGATTATGGCGTACAGCTTATGAAAACCCCAAATTCACAATCTCAGGAAATTATAATAATGTGAAAAGGTTCCCTATGCACAGTAGTGCATCAAGAGCCACCACACAGAGACAGATCCTGGACATCAGCTTCAAATGTCATATTCCTCTTGTCAAGCCACTCCTGAACAACAAACGTCAGAAGCGTCTTACCTGGGCTACAGGGGGGGAAACTGGTCTGTTGCTCAGTGGTCCAAAGTCCACTTTTCTGATGAGAGCAACTTTTGCATCTCATTTGGGAACAAAGGACCCAGAGTCTGGAGAAAGGCACACAATACAAGATGTTTGCAGTCCAGTGTGAAGTTTCCACAGTCCGTGTTGTTTTGGGGAGCCATGTCCTCTGCTGGTGTTGGTCCACTGTGCTTCATTAAGTCCAAGGTCAACACAGCCATCTCCCAGGAGATTTTGGAGTACTTCATACTTCCTCCCACAGATGAGCTATATGGGGATGCTGAGTACACATGCATGCTTAGACTTTTCAGATGTCTGATATTGTTCTGTTTCCAATCCTTTTGTTATTGATGTCATGTAATCTAGTTTTCTAAGATTGTGAATTTGGGTTTTCATAAGCTGTATGCCATAATCATCACAATTATACCAAAGTAAGGCTTGACATATCTCGCTTAGCATGTAATGTGTCTATGTCATATATTAGTTTCAACTTTTGATATGACTTACTGAAATAAATGAACATTTGCATGACATTCTATTGTTTTTAGTTTCACCTGTATTTCCATGAAAATACTTAATAGAAAACAAAATTCCATTCTTAATCCTATTTACTTTAAATGAAAAGGAGCAGATCTGTCATGGTAATCATACGTGTGGCTTCATTGAGTTGCCAGTGGTGTTAAACCAAGATGGAAGTAGAGTGAAGAAACAATAGCAAGCCAGTTGTAAGTTGTTGCTATGGTAACCTCATTGAATCTGTGCAATTTATAGAGCAGTGGTGGCCAAACTTCGGCCCTCCAAATGTTTTGGACCACATTGGCAGTACAGGCTTGGAATTCTGGGAGATGTGGTCCAAAACATCTCTGTTGGCCACCACTGTTATAGAGGATTGACTGAATCCTCACTGATTAAATGGGCCGACTCTTGTTGTGACTTAGTCTTGAATTTCAGCCACTAATTAGAGATGGGCATGAAACGTCAAAATGGTGTTTAATTTCATTTTTTGTTTCGTTTTTTGTTTCATTTGAAATGAATTGTTTTTTTAAAAACTTATTTCATTTTTTGTGTGTTCTCATTTTTCATTGTGGGTTCTTTAAATCTCTTTGAGACACCAAGGCAGATTTTGTGGCTCAACAACAGTTCTGGCTCGCCTGCATTGGTTGCCCGTTGTGTCCCAGATCAGATTCAAGGTCGTGGTTTTAGTTTATAAAACCCTCCATGGCTTGGGCCCGGACTACCTGGCAGAGCGGATCGCCCAGCGATCAACCTCGGCCCGACCAGTTCGGCAGTCACGAGCGCACTCGCTTCGGGTTGTCACCCCCAGAGAGGCCCGGAAAACTTCCACCCGCAACCGGGCCTTCTCGGTGGCTGCCCCTTCATTGTGGAACAGCCTACCCAGCGAAGTGCGCTCTGCAGAGTCCCTGCTGGCCTTTCGCAGAGCATTGAAAACCTTGCTCTTCTGCGAGGCCTTTGGTGACCAAGTTTAGTTTATTTATTTTTTTATTTTTCCCCCCACCATCCGTTAGTTAGTCTAACCAATGAGGTGCTCTGTTGTTTGAGCCTCATATGTCTTATGCCAAGGGTGCTATCGTTTTATTTTAATACTGTTTCAATTTGTTTGTCTGTTGCATTGTATCTTGCTGATTGGATCAGCCTATTGTAAGCTGCCCAGAGTTCCCTTGGGAAGATGGGCGGGGTATAAATTCAATAATAAATAAATAAAAATAAATAAATTAAAAACCCCATGCCTTCTCCCCAATGGGGTGCATTGGAAGGAAAGGTGTGGGTCCTTTTTTCCCCTCCCCAAAGCCCTGTGCGCCACTGATCAGTGCTGGGATGGTGGGGGGGAGAAACCTTCCCCCCACACACACACCTCAGCACAGATCAGCTGGTGTGCAGGGCTTGGGGGAAGGGAAAAAGTTTTAAAAGCCAGGTGGGATAACTGTGGGCTTTTTAAAAGTATTTTTCCACCCAAGCGTGATCAGCTGGTGTGCGGGGCTTTGGGTGGGGAAAAAAGTGTAAAAAGCCTGCCATTTCCCATGCCCGATCATTTTTTCCATAGGAATGCTTCAATGCATTCCTATAGGAAAACAAAAAATGGGATGGAACAAAAGACAAATTTCCATTTTGTTTCGTTTTTCTTTGATGGGTCACTTTGTTTTTCCTTCTGTTAGGGAACAAAATGAAAAATGAAAAACAAAATAAAAAAAATCATTCCTTGCCCATCTCTACCACTAATATATCAATAAAAAGTGCACTAATATATCAAAAAAATACAAAGTATAAGAAGCCACATGGAAGGGGGCATGTGGAATGTAAAATTAAATGTAATAAATAAAGTGGCTTTTAGGTTCTTGTAATATAGCTATTATTAAGAAGCAGTGCTTTTCTTACTAGATTTTTCCCTTCTTTTATGTTTGTCCAGAGAAGGATATGCAGTTGTGCTTACAAGGGCAGTGTGTTTTGCCACCCCTCCTAATTTCTTCTTGATTGCCATTTTCTTTTGTCCATTTGCTTCTCTTTCTGTAGTATGTGTATGTGCATATTACCTCTTCTCCCAGCTCTTTTACAAGAGTGTAAGATGATCCAGACAGAAATTCACTGAAACCATTAAAATGTCAGTGGCTGATGTCTCTTTGAGGGAATTATCACAGAGTTTCACATTTTTATAGCCTCCTAAGATCTGGATTTGAGCTATCCTCAGCAACTACAGGAATTCATGTCCCAGTCTCTCCCTCAATGGATCCACTCATTTAAAAAATGGTAAAAAGTCAAGGGATGTGCCCTTATGGGCAAGGGTTCTTCTAGAGATAATTCAACTCAGAGCCTTTTCACACGACCCCTAAGATCCGCTGGCCACTTAAATTCGGACCAGAGATCTTGGGGGCTTGTCGCTGTTCCTGTGTTCCCACCCCCTCTGCATTCCTGGCTGCTGGCTGCGTGTGGGGAGGGAGGGAAAAAAAGGAAGAAAAGAACGTGGCTCACCTCCGTTCTGCCGTCTCGCTCTTGCCCCTGCAGCATTCCATTCTCTTAAGTAGCTCTTAAAGGGGCGGGGGGGGCAAAACCGAAGGGAGGACAGCCCGGCACTCTTAAGTTATATCCGCATCAGGAATTCTTCAGCCATGGAGAGCAGGTACTTGAAAAGTGTGCTGGGACACGCTTAGGTGGGCGTGGTTGCACTTAATTTTCTGTAAACTCCGGAGCTGGTGGGGAAACAATTTTAAGCTCCGGAGCTGGGAGCCATTTGCCACAGAGTTTAGGGGTCGTGTGAAAAGGCTCTCAGATCCTGAACAACACTAAATCAACCAATATGAGGCCTGAGCTGAACACAACCTTTATTGATCTGTTGTTCCTTTTGTGCCAAAATGTGGCAGGTGAACTATTTGCACGCCCACCCAGGCAGGATGAGCACAAGATAGGCTGGGACGGTGGCCGATAAGAGGCAAGGCAAGGCGAATCTATTTAAGGGAGCCTTGCCCATCCCTCAGCCTTTTTCTTCACTTGAGCTCACTCACTCCCACCCACCCTGTATTAAGAATGAGTTAGTCTGGTTGCTTTGGGGGCCAGATGGGAATTTTTGGCCTGCGATTAGCAGGTGTGTTTTTGCCCATCCGGTTCTTAATGTTTTTTGTTTATATAAAAGGGTGTGGTTTTTGCTGGTCACACATGGTGGGTAGTGGCAGAAGATATAAGGTTATAGGGAGTTCAAGGACATACAATAAGGCGTCCCACCTCCCAGAGAAGGAAGGCCTGGAGGACTCATCGCTGGGAGGGGGGAGAAGGTGGGGGGTCCACTTGGCAGCAACCACCCAGAGCCGGGAGCCTTGGCCGGCCATCGCCTGCTAGGGTCACCTAATTATGATTCTCTGAACTCACATGCAGGTCTGGGTCTGGGGATTGGCCAGCCTCAGACACAGAAATGCTTTGGCCCTACTGCAGGCCCTCCTTTAAAAGGGATGTTTATGTTTACAATTAATAAAATGTGGCCCATGTTACAGCCCAATCATTGTGTCTCGCCTTGTTTCTCTGGGCTGGGTGGGCAATGTAGTTCTTCTTGTGATACCCTATTTCTGAAGTCTGGCATGAAAACAGCAAAACTAGGAGAGACAAAGGGGAGGATAATTTTACAAACATTTCTCAATATTATTTTATTTTAAGCACAAAGGAGCAAAGGTGGCCACAATAACTGGAGCTTTTCTCCTGAATCACACTGGCTGACACACTGCTTCTCCATTACAAATCTCAGCAGTACACCGCAACCACATATAAAATGACTCAGCATTTTACTGAAAAAAGGATGAGAACTCTACTTATTTTCAGATGCATTGAGTCATAAGAAGCATCAGATGTACGGCAGAAAAAAAACTGCAGAAGTGAATTTTCGTGGAGTATGTCTGCATTCTGCAGTGGGTGAACCTGCACTAGACATACATAAGCTACAGTTGTTGTGAGTTTCACCAGACTCTGTGGCTGGCATCTTCAGAGGGCAAGGAGCTCAGGGAACTAG
>JAHTLZ010000204.1:43866799-43926065 GCA_023846285.1 Phrynocephalus versicolor
AAAAATAGGGTGCAGGATATGGTCCTGAATGGTTAGAGTCACACATTTATTAGTCTTGGTTTATCCTTTTTCTTAACCATGACTCCACCCTTGTTGACTACCAGACCATCAATTCAACAAGTCATAATATAAAATGCATATACAAACAAGTGTGTGTACACATACATAGTACATGTGTTCTCTGCCATCAAGTCAGAACCAACTTATTATTTATTTATTTATTTATTATTTGTATCATTTCTATACCATGCCATCTTCCGAGTCGGAACTCTGGGCGGTTAACAGGTTAAAAAAGTATACAGAACTACAAAAACAGTTAAGGATGAAACCCTAGGCAAGATACATCGGCGGCGAACCAAAAAAAAAAATTAAAGTAGGTTGCCATAGGCCTCCTCAAAAAGCAGAGTTTTCAAAGCCTTTTTGTAGGCGGGCAGGGACTGTGCAAGGCGCAGCTCACTCGGGCCTTTCAAGGTAAGTGAGTTATCCAAGGAGTAGTTTTATCAGATCCAGTCCCACAGTGATTTTCCATGGCTGAGCAGGGCTTTGAACCCTGTTTTCCTAGGTCCTACTCCATCGTTCTATCCACTACACCACACTGGAAGTCTCAGTATATATACACATATATAATCTAAGTATATATACACATACATATATACACATGCACATGCGTGCACACACATGCACACAAAAACACACATACCCTCTATATTTTTGACACTGTGGGAAATATGTATCAGTTCTAACTGGAAAATGTATCGCCTTCACTTTGCTAAACTTAAAAAAAAAAACCTTACAAGTCCTCTGGGGCTTGTCATCTCTTGCTGTTGCCATCTGGCTACAAAATCATGTACAAGGAGCATCCTCCAAGAGACATTTCCCCACAAGCCAAGATTACGAGGATGGTTTATCTAAACATGAAATTTCACTTAAGAATGTGGACATTTTGATTAGTTTGCTGTGCTGTTTACAAGCATACTTTACCGTCAAAGCAATGTTCACAGAGCCCAATGACCAAATTGTAGCACTTCAGTCCAACTATGTGGCTGAATGTATAGAGAGGTACTCATAAAATGACTGTCTTAAATAAGCAACTTTTACTGCTGAAATTAATGCTTTTGTAATCTTTGCCCTCATTAATCAGACTCGGAGTTTGACTTTAAAATATCTGAAGAGGTGGGGAATTAAAAGGACATGGAAGCGTAGATCATCTTTGTTTAGAAACGCTGAAGCTTATTCTTCCCTAGAATTCGCTTTGTATGTATTCAAGTGAAGCAGGATTTATTCACATTTTGCTGGTTCCACCACTGCCATTCACACAATTTCCACAAACACAGTCACAAGGAAAACCTATATTCTGAACCCAGCACAGCTGGAGTTCCTGAACAAAAAATTGAAGCCTCATGTAGGATTTTCCCATGTGATCCATTCATAATGCAAGGGCATCAGCAAGTAAAAATCCATGCTACATGAGCCACAGACCAGTGGGAAAGACCCAGATCATTTATGAAGCCACATTCACATACATAAGGGGAGGCAGAACTTAACCCCCAAACCAATATGGGGTACACCGCAAATCACAACAGACCAAACATCAGAACACTTGTTTGAATGCTGCTCAGTATTGAAGCCAAATTAAGTTCCACATGATAGTGAGATGTGCAATACTCTCACTGACATAACAGTAAAAGAAGACTATGATCATCAGCTATATATGCTTGCTCTGATCCTCTTTTAAGCATTTTTGTGTTATATCCAAATGGGGCCTTATATGATCAAACTGCCATCCTTGATATCAACTCAGGATTACTTTTTTTCTTTATGCATTTACATCCAGACCTTTTTAGATCTATAGAAGCAAGATTATATGTTGAACATGAAAAACACAGATTGAGTAATAGTGCAGGAATAAATGAAAGTCATTATTCTCTCTTTCTCTTACAGATATTTCATGAAGTGAACTACTCAGGTCATCTGAGTTATGGTTACAAAGACATTATTTTCACTGACAGTCAGTTTGTGAACTGTAAATATAGCTTTGAGAGCTTGAGTTTTAAAAGAGGTCCATCTCAGACAATGTTTATAGTGAAATTATGATTCAAGCCATATATTAAAGGAAATGCATATGTCCTTTTATAAAAACATATTCATTCCAAGATACAGTTCTCCAAAGCTCTGTGCCTGAGCAATCAGAATTCCAAAACAAGCCCATATTTACTTCCTGAAGATCAGTCACATAAAAAACATCAAGCTCATTTGCAACATATAGAGCACTAGGAGAAGCAGATGTCCTTTGCCAGATGTCCTTCAGATGTCCTCTAAAAGGAGCTGCTGACTCCTGGATGATGCCACTAAGGAAATATATACATCCCACTGAAAGCAGTTGTGAGTGAACAAAACTCATTTAGTCATAATGAACCAAAATGTGCCATTGAGGATGGCCGTAGCATTTATTGTGATTTGGCTTATTTTGTTCCCTAAAGCGCTGAAACTGTCAGCTACAAAGTCGGCAGCTCATCAGTTTGAATCCCGGGTGCCACGGAGCAGAGTGAGCTCCCATTATTAACCCCAGCTCCTGCCAACCTAACAGTTCGAAAGCATGTATAGGTAAATGCAAGTAGATAAATAGGTGCTGCCATAAAAAGCAGGAAGGTAAACAGTGTTCCATGCACAGAAATGTGTTCGGCCATGCCAGCCACATGGCCACGGATTTGCCCGACACTTGTTCTTTGGCTTAGAAACAGAGATGATCACCACCCATAGCATCAGACATGACTAGCATGCATGTGTGGGCGAAACCTTTACCTTTCTGCAAAGCATGTTCAGAGTTCCCTTTGGAATGTGGTCAGAGAACACCTTGTGTGCCATGAACTTTTCTTATGTTTTAAACAGGAACTTTGCACAATAAGAATTTTTTTTGGGGGGGATATAATATTGATAATAAGGGATGACTTAAAACCAAAACTAACATTTTCACTCTATTCCCTTCCAGAGTCAAATATTATATGAAAAATAAATGAAAGCAGGATGCATTCTGCAGATATAAATAAGGTGTGTTTTGTTTTCACTTTGCAGCAGCTGACTGAAATCAGTGCCAAGAGTCTAATGGGTGTGGCCTATTTTGCATCAAGAGCACAGTCTCCTACTTCGCATTATATCACAGGCTCTGCTCAGAAACTTTAACATATACATGTAAAATATAAGCTGCAGCTCAGATGACTGTTAGAAAAAACAAACAAACCCATATCTTCTAAATGCAGGTTTAATATCCTCTTGTCCTTGCCTAACCAGCAACACTGAAATATACCCAAAGAACTACCGTTTCCCCTCCCTTTCTCTTTAAAAATCAGCTGAAACCAGAAAACGTTTGCCATTTTTGCCAACAGGCAAATCAACTCAGTCAACTAAGGTGGAGTAGCTTTAACCACCCAAGAAGTATAATTATCACCCTGAAATTCTCTGTCTGGAATGTATTATTACTGTTGTGAAATGGAATTTCTACATAATAATGAAAACAGTTAGGATCATGGATTTACCGGACTTCATTGGCACTGGTATGAAACTATGAATAGCCAATCAGAAAGCTCTACCAAAGTCTAGTCTTTCCAACCATCTCCTAATTCGGTAGAGTTATTAATCAGGGTAAAAAAGACCAACAAAAAGAGCACTGGTTCAATTGCACTTTTATTGGTTCCAAGTGGTGAATTAAAATGAGGCATGGCCTTACAAAAGCTCGGCAGATCAGAAGGAGGAAATGCCACTGCCCTAATTAGCAGGCTATAGCTGCTGCCTAAGAGTATGATACATGCCTTAAACATGACAGAATGCAGGTTCCATTCTCCTATAAGGCTGGGGAAATTTTCATCTGTGAATCCCTGAAGAGCCCCCATCAGTCAGTGTAAGCCAATTTTGATCCTAGAGCTGCAGCTAGGTCTGGGCAAATAAGTTGTGTGTGTGTGTGTGTGTGTGTGTGTGTGTGTGTGTGTGTTGCATCGTTACAGTCATGACCGACTCTTCGTGACCCCATGTCCATGGAGTTTTCTTGGCAGGAATCCTGGAGTGGCTTGCCAGTTCCTACTCCAGGTGCCTACAGCAACTGGTATTCCCTGGTGGTCTCCCATCCAAGTACTAACCAGGGCCGGCCCTGCTTAGCTTCTGAAATCAGGTGAGATCGGATTTGCTACAGGGTGCTAAAATTGGCTGCAAGAAAGCTGTTTGGTTCTGCTAGAAGAATGTCCACTTGTCTGTCCTAAGCATGCATACCACCTCCAGCTACATCTCCCAAGGAAAAAGGAAACACAGAAGAAGCTGGTTCAGCATTAAATTAATATGGGTAGGAGGCACTCATATCTCCATGTTGCTCCCCCTTCTTCCATTCTCTTTCCTTCTACACCCATCCCACCTGGCCCAAGCTTAGCGCCCTGGGTGCCAAGATTGATGGTTATGACTCTGCATGGATCAAGATTCAGATTTCATCTTAAGTCAGTTTTGTATGTTCTCAAACAACAAAAGGGAAGAGAACTTGCTGGTATGCCTAAAGCGCAAAGTGAAATGTGTTGAAAGATCTTTGTACTTCATTATTTGCTAATTGTCTGAACAAGCTCTTTAGTAACTGAAATATTTAGCGATATCTGGTTCTGAGTCTTGGTTATTTAAAAATCAGACATTAAAAGGTTAGACAAAATAGCAGGAAAACTATAATCTGATGCTACAAAGCATATCAGAAAAAGGTAACAGGTGATGAATATCACTTTTATTTATTTATTATAGATAGTATTTATTAGAATCAATATACTTGCACTCCATAAGAACACCTGAGCATCGCTGCAAGAAGTATAGAGGAAATATAACGGCCTGCCCACACTGGTGTATCAATTTGATATATGGATCCCTGAGGCCATGGATTGGATCACTAAAAGGCCTTGTCCACAAGTATTTCTATTTAGAATAATTCATCCTTCCCCTTTAAGAGTCGTTGTGCACCTTTCTGGCCCAGTGGCAGGGAATGTATTCTTTTTGGCATACTTAGTTTAGCCAGTGGCCTCCAATGGCCTCCAGTAACTGCTGATTCCAAGGGAGAATTGACAGGGATAGAGGAAAAGAATGGGGGAAGCAGGGCGGGGAGAAGGGACAAAATGGAATGGCATCAAGAGGGAGATAAATGACTTCTCCTGAATGTCTATAGACAATCAAGGGAAGTGCTTACATGACAGCTAATCAGGCTACAAGAGATTTTTGCTGTTTGGGTAGGAGGAGCACATGGCTCCTTCCCCTGATCTCAATAGACCTTTTGTAATGCAATCCATCCCACATCCAAAATGGCCAACTTGGACAGAATGAAATACTGAAAAAAAAAACATTTTAAAAGTCCAAACTTAAAAGCAATGGGAAATGCAAAGGAAAGCACACTTGAAAAAATGTGAGTGGAAAACAATCACAACAGTGCTTGTTTACCCCTAGTGGACAGTTAATCTCACTCCCATGTATCTGGTGCATCCAGATTGAACTTTGGGAGCCCCTGGTGAAGTCTGTGGCACTCTTAGTACCTTCTGCAGCTAAATGAAGCATAGTAGTTGGAAACCAATACTGTACATTGGGTAAGGCACCCTCATGTTCATTTAATATGAAGTTGTAGAGGTAATTAGCTTAGATAAAAAGCATTTAAAACACATTCTTCAACTTGAATTAAATTTCCACATTAGATATTATGGACATCCTCCAAAAAAGTGATAGGCAATGCAGCACATTGGGGAATCATGGTTGGTTAGCACTGGGTTGGTTTCAAGAGAACGGGTTCAAGTTCCTGAGCCTTGTTTACAAAGTAGCCTCTTAGCAGCCATGCTCTCTCAGTGTCACATGCGTCACAGGATGGTTAGGTTGAGGAAGGAAGAGCACTCTGTGCACTGTCCTCACCTCATCAGAGGAAAAAAGAGAGGTGCAACTTAAGATTGATGGAAGAGATGTTTTTTTTAAAAAAACGGTTACCAAAATAAGAAAAGCAACAGATTAAAATAGCTATAAAATGTAAAAGCAAAAAGGTCTAAAATCGGTGGAAGAGAACAACCATTCTCACCATTCTGGTTCGTGCACTTGTCATCTCAAGATTAGACTACTGCAGGGCTCTCTATGTGGGGCTGCCTATGAGGCTAATGCAGAACCTTCAGATAGTGCAGAACAGAGTGGTCATATTGCTGACAGGTACAAAAAGATTCCATCATATTACTCCTATTCCGGACACCCTGCATGGTCTACCAATTTGCTTCCACATTGATTTCAAGGTTTTAATGATGACATTCAAAGCTCTAAATGGTTTAGGACCTCGCTACCTGTCAGAACAGCTTCTCCCAAGAAGTAATGCCTGAGTTACTCATTCATCCCCAGAGTATGTTTGAGGGTACCAATCTCAAATGAGGCTCAAAAGATGTTGACAAGGAGTCAGGCCTTCTCAGTGCTTGCACCTCAATTTGGAATTTTCTTTCTTTGGAAATTCGCCTAGCCACTACGCTAGATATATCTAGACACCAGCTTAAGACCTGGCTTTATAGATTGCCCTTCCCTGGGTATGTTGTCAATGAATGCTCTTCATTGTGTTCCATCATATCAACCTTTGATCTGTTTATCTTTTCTTTTGATGTCTAATCTGGTTTACTTTATCAATTATAATTTATACTTGGATCTTTTCCTTTGTGTATCTATTATACTATAATGTTATATGTATACTGGCTGGTTGATGTGTTTATAATTTGTACCTTTATTTGTTGTTCACAAGGGGTGTGATGGCTCAGTGGACTAAAATGCTGAAACTGTTAGCTGCAAAGTCAGCAGCTCAGTGGTTCAAATCCCAGGTGCCCCACAGCAGAGTGAGCTCCCATGGTTAACCCCAGCTCCTGCCAACCTAGCAGTTCGAAAGCATGTAAATGTGAATAGATAAATAGGTACCACCATAAAAAGTGGGAAGATAAACAGTGTTTTGTGTGCAGAAATGCATTCGGCCATGCCGGCCACATGGCCAAGCACTTGCACAACACTGGCTCTTTGGCTTAGAAATGGAGATGAGTGCCGCTCCTAGAATCAGACATGACTAGCATGCATGTGCAGGGGGAACCTTTAACTTTACTTTGTTGACCACCCAGAGGGACCTTCAGGCCAGATGAGTGGGATATAAATTGAATAAATAAATAAATACGTAAATAAATAACCCTTTCTTTGGCCACAGCCCTGTTAGGAGTTCTTCTCTAGTGCCAGGTGCCCCCAGTCAAAGAAAGAAAGCTCAGCCTGGCCGTGCTGCTTTAATTTTGTTCTCTGTCCTCCTGGTTCCAACCTTGAGCTACCTTTACACCTCAGGCAATCCTTTTTCCTCTATTCTTCTTCCTTATTCCCCTCCTTTCTCTTCCTCCTCCATTAGCTATATACCAAAATTGACTGGTCTGGTATCCATTTCCAGATACTACATCTTATCACACAGATGGGCAAACTCTCAAAGGTAACAATAGTTAACACAAATAACTAGCCACAAGGATCGAAGATGCTGTTATTTCACTATCTGAACTCATACCATTACATCAACTGGAAATGCTAGCCAGAATTTCAGTTGGTTACACAGAGGGCACCAGCATGACCAAACATGCGTATATGATTTTCAAGACTTTCAAGTGGTCCTAAATTTTTTACAGAACTACAATAGTATCCTAAAATTTTACACAATTACAATAGTTTCCTAATTTCCTAAAAGTACCTTTCTTACAAACCTACATCCCCAACTGTGAACTCAAATTGCTACCTTAAGTCCCATGTTAGTCCTAGTAGTTTGCAGTAACAGTCACCTCTTTATCCCTTTCTTCCTTTAAAAAATGGGAAATACTTGGAGCTATCAAGAAAGAGTTTCTGGTAATTATTAGCAATAAATGATATGGCATGTTTTTCCTATTCATCTCTGGCCAGCAGTCCTCCTATTTCCTTTCTGTAGTTTGGGAAGGTGAGAGGCTATGCTGCATTGTGTGACAAGGAACACTCACCCCTTGAGATAGACACTAAAGACAGGAAGAAAGTTTCAGTAGGCAGGATACAATGCCCTCCCAACTGAAATTATATTTTATTGCCACCTAATGCAACTCGTGGAGCCCATATGCTAATCATGCATGACTAACCTAGTGCACTACCCATGGAAGAGGGACACAACTTCCATGAGGTACAGTCCCCTTTGTCTAACAGTCTCAGTTGTGAAAAAGATACCTAATTACATTCGCATTCGAACTGTTGTATTTTCTGGGGTCCAGTCAGAACGTCATTGTAGAACCCAGCATTTGGGAAATTGGGTGGTCTAGAAATGCAATCAATCAATCAGTCAATCAATGAGAGCCCAAGGTATGCATATGGAAGTTACTTCACATCCATTTTGTATCTGTTAGTGTTGCGCTTAGGAGCAGTACAAAAAATGTTACTTCATGTCCATTGTGCAACTACTGAAATTTGTCTCAACCATGCCCCCAGAACAGGTTATGATCCAGCGGCAAGCCTTGGTGTTTGTTGCACCCCATTAACCACGCTGACACACTTGAACTTATGGGCAAATTGTGGAGGCCACAGCTTTATTGACATGGTGACAACCTGCAGTACTCTGGCCAGGCATTGGGTCAGATCCAATGCCATCGGGGAACCCGCCTGTCCCCCAATGCGCCTGGTAGTGCCCCCCAGGTGGCAGCACCCTTGATTCTCAGCTTCCGGAAACTCCCGTGGGCGCAGACTCCCTCGAGATTTCCTTTGCCAAGCGGAGCGGAGAGGCCATCTGTTGTCCCACTTGAGCCGGGACACTCGCAACTCCCTCTTGGGTCTGCCGTTGCCACCTGTTGCTTCTGTGCTGTGCAGGCTCCGTCCTGCGGCCACCTCAGCCTGGATCCGGTCCAAATGCCACCAAACTGCCAAGGCTGTGACAAGACATAACAAGAACAATTTAAGTTAACATAACCAACCTAACAAACTGCTTAATGCCTGGAGGTGTGGGTGGTTGGGGAACGTTGCGAAAGCCGGCACCAAAAGGTGGGCTTCCGGGGGAGGGAGGCCCTTTTAAAGGGGCTGGCGCCGGCTGCGGCTTTACACCTGCGCGGGCCGGCCAGTACCCGAATGCCCGCGGCCGCAAAGCATGCCGGGCGCCCTAGATTGGCTCCGACACCCAGCGCAGCGTTTGTGTTACCTCGTGGGCGTGCTGGCCGGCGCCATCTTTGCGAGACCTCGGTGGTCCGGCTGGGCCGCGGACCACAACGCCGTACCCGGTAAGTCGGGTCTGTGTTTACAAAGTGCGACAATACTGTACCTGGTGCTGGGGTAAGGTTTTCCCTTGTCACTCTTTGTTCTCACTTTCTGTTCCAAGATAAGACACCATGAAGTAAAGACTGTCACACAACAAAACATTTGTTTCTCTCAGAAAACTGTGCCCAGTTTTTTTGTGTGTTTTGACTTTTCAGAAGCAAAATATCGAAAAAGAATTTTTTACCCACCCACCCACCCCAAAAAAGGGAAAAAGGAAGCTAGACAAATTCAGTGTTTGTCATGGTACAAGACTGTTAGGTAACACTTGTCATGAGACAAGTTATCACGACCATGGAAACACTGAAACAGGGACAAAACCACATGATCACAACCATCACTGTCACGGCACAAAACTAGTCATGGAACAAAGAAGGACATGAAGTAACCACCTATATGTTTGGCTCCTAAACTGAACTTTCCAGACTGTAGAACTGGACCTCAGGTAATGAGGTAAGGAAAGTTCTTATTGGCTTTTCAGACCATTGCATTAAGGTTCTTGCCAGGAGTTGTAACTGGGCACAACAAATTATTCTGGTTTGCCTCCATCTCACAAGGTTGGGCATGCCTGAACCAATCACTTTGTTTCTTGATTTGGATCTGTGAACTGGGTTGTCAATCCCCATGGTGAATGATATTTTATTTTACAGTATTTTATTTTATTCTTGGTGAGATGTCCAGAGACAGAATCCTAGTTTTAAATCATATAAACTCAAGAAACAGGAACATTGAAAATAATGAAAACAATCAGGAAATCCACACTTAAACTTACAATAATGCTCCTGTGGAAAATAAAAAGCTCAGTGGCTCATATTCAGAAAGAGATGCCAACCACAACCTGGAATTTCCAGGCTATGTGTCAGGTTCTGTCAGTGTTACATTATTTAAATGGAGTTTTATGTCTGTGACTTCAGTATTCTTTAACAGAAGGCTGTTTAAAGAGGTGTTTTTTTTAAAAAAAAAAGAACATTGTTAAGAAATGTTATTTATTTATATAATATGTTTATGTAGAACTGAAATAACTGAATGGGAAATCATATTAAACTTAGATAAATCCACATTTCCTCTTGGATCGCTATACACATACTAGAAGGATTTAAAAGACATACTTACCTGGTAAATATGTGTTTCAGCACATGTTATTCAGATATCTGTTTAATGTGATAATCCTGAAGTGAGGTTTATAGAATACCTTTCCAGTACCCCTATACAATCCTGAGGTGGAACCAAACATTTACATTCTATGCAGTTCCTCAAAGGAAACATTAAGTAGAAATTCTTCAAGAGATCTGTGAATGTTCTTTCCTTCAGGGGATCCTTAAATAGAAGTACCTCCAAAGTAGGAATAGTTCTTTCTTGCTGTTATCCCCCACCATTCATAAACATAGAAGCATGTATCTGTCTTTGGTTTCTTGTACACATGGTTTGGTTTCTTGTACACATGGTCTGACAAATTTTCTGACAGGACTTCCAAAACCAGTGCCCTCCAAATGTGCTGGATGTCAACTCGAATCAATCCCAGTTTGCATGCCCACACTTACTGAAGATGACAAGAGTTGGAATGAAACAAATCTGGAAAGCACAGGTTGGAGAAGGGTGCTGTCAGGAAAGAAAGGCATCGGATACTTTGCTATTCCCTGACTCGTTCTACAAAGAGTAGATATTGGACCTTCTCCAATATCACGTAACTGGAGGGAAGACAGAAGTAGGCAGCAATGGGAAAAATTTCGCAGTCATGATAGTTGAATATGCATGTTTGCAAATTCTTCTAATGACAGTAGAGGGACTTGTTTACATGGGCAAATATATGAAGGGACATAAAACCTGACCCAGTGCATCTTTATGTGTTAAATGTGAAAGCATAAAAATGTTTCTCCTTTCTCCAAGAAATACATATGTCTCCAAGAGTCAGGGAGAAATTTTCCAAGATTTATTTTTCCTCAGTGGTGGTGAGATCTCTTATGGGAGCTTTATAATTCTCAACAGGCTGACGTCATCGTACAACAACGTCATCGTACAACATAAATAAGATATTGGTGAAATGCCTTCACATTCCTAATTAGGAATATAACTTTCAGGCAGGACAAAGAATTGCAACGTTTTTCTTCTCACTAAAAAGATAGAATTCTCAATAAAAGTTCTTTTATGCTTATGTTTTGTGCAAAATAATGCAGAATTAGCTGTTTTTGTAATATTTTTGTGTAAACATTTGCAATTCATACAACACAAATTGCCCCACACTGGATGACTGTTGCTTTGGGAGGTAAGAATGTATTGAATATTGCCTTCATCCCATTCTTAACACCTGAATATTCAGCTGCCAGGGACTTAATACTTCATCTTTAAAACAAGTAGAGTATGATCAGAATATGGTGGCACACAATGGAGCTACTTTGTTGAGTTTGGGAAGATCTAATCTTGGTCAGTTTCTAGATGAGAGACCACTGGGAAACACCATGTGCACCACTTTGAGTTCCAAGATGAAATAAAACTACATGCATATAAAATTAATAAAGTTACTGAGCATCAGACTCTCATAGGGCAAGATGTGGCCTAGGAACCTATATATGCAGGTCCTTGATGCATAGTAGATTGCTTTTAACAATAAAATGATATTTTGATATCTATATTAAGTAGATGTGCAGCTTGTTGTGTTGACACAGGGATATGATTCACATTCACTAATATCTATTACCACTGCACATTAAGCCAAGTGGACGACTAGATAAAAGGAAAGAGAAAGTCTGTGCATACATTGAATGCATTAATTGTTGTCTTATGATAGACAAACATGAGATTCACTTGAACTTGGATTGACTGATATTTAATGTAATCATGTCCTTGCTATCATCTGAGCTCTTCTCCAACACATGTTGCGTTTCAAAGATCTACTACAATTTATTGTCATTTTCACTTGCATTTCCAACATCTCTGAAGAACTTTACACTAGAAAACAGTCCACCAGGGAAAAGTTTAAGATAATATCTTTATTTCTTTGAGACATTTAAAAACAAAATATGAGATAAAGGCCATTCTGAGTTCCTTACGCAATACATGAAGTCTGGAAAAGGAAATGCAAGCTAGGGCTTAATTCATATAATCCCATCTGAGATGAAAAGTGTGCCAAATCCTTTCCACATTTTTAAAGTATAAGATCAGTGTACATGATGGCACATTTTCAAGTTGGGCTGTGAAGCTGCCAGCTCTCAATAGTAAACCGGATCAAAAGTACATCACACAAGCAATATTAATAAAGACAATATTTATTAAAAACATTCAGATGTTCAACATATACATCGTATCATATACCTGATATAATAACTTAATGTGTATGGGAGAGTTTCATCCCAAATTTTAAGGGCTAGGCTGTGGGGGAAAAGGTGATTCTCAATGATATTACCGATTGCTCTGTTTCTAAACTGTAAAAAGTCATTTGGATGAACTCAGAGGCAGAATTTTGAACTAGTTGTGAGCCTTGGTCTGATCCACCGGAGACAGTTCTAACACTGGAAAACAGGAACATTATCCAAATTAATTTAGTATATATGAACAAGCATTCTTTTTTTTTTTTTAATGAAGCAAGTTCCAATCCTTTACTAGCTTTTCTTTGGCCAGGAGATTAGAAGGAGAACACATATAGTATGCATCACAACTAGAGGGCCGGGAAAAAAACTAGAAAAATTCAGGGAAAAAATGGTTTTTTTCCCATTTTTTCCTGAAGCCTTTTGGTTCCCCATCCCCCCCAAAAATTGGAAAAATTGAAAAAAGAAAAAAATGATTATAGAACGTTTTATTTTAACAAGATGAACAAAATATTTTAAGACAGGGTGTTCTAATATTTTCAAAATCATTTCTAGAAAATATGCATAGTAGCAGATTATTCTGATATCTGTGCACTAAGGACAAGCAAGTCCAACTGAACTCCCCAATGCAAGAAAAAGATGCATTTATCCCTTTAGGAGGTGTGCTATTGTCACAAGAAAAAGAAAAAGGTTTCACTTTTGTTTTTGCATTGGGTGGGTGTGTTTGGTTCTGTTTTGTCCTCTTCACTAGGCCTCAAAGCACTGGAAGAAAATAGGGCAAAGGTAAAGGCATGCTAGTCATGTCCAACTCTAGGGGCAGTGCTCATCTCCGTATTCAAGATGAAGAGCCAGTGTTGTTCAAGACCTTGGCCATGTGGCCAGCATGGCTACAAGGAAACACTGTTTTACCTTCCTGCTTTTTACGGCAGTACCTATTTATCTACTTGCATTTTACATGCTTTCGAGCTGCTGGGTTGGCAGGACCTGGGGTTAATAGCAGGAGCTCACTCAACTGTGTGGCACCCGGGATTCAAACTGCTGAGCTGCCAACTTTGCAGCCAACAGTTTTCGGAGCCTTAGTCCACTGAGCCAACACACGTCCCTCTGAAAGAAAATGCAGAGCAACAAAAATGATTCTGATTAAATTTCATGCCTATTCATTGAAACTTAGTCCCCCATCCTTCAATACATTTCCCCCCTCTTCAATTCTTTTTACAAGAATGAGGTTTTTCTTTTATTTTTATTTAATACTGTGAAGAGGAAATATGAATGGTTAATTCTGGATTTTTAAACATTGCTTTGTAGAGTTTTTTCCTTACACATAATCTAGTATAGAGTTCAGGTGATTGTTACTCCATTTGTTACTTACAATTACAAATAAATATTATTTTAAAAGTACCGTATATACTCGAGTATAAGTCGACCCGAGTATAAGTCGGGGCCCCTAATTTAAACCCAAAAAACTGGGAAAATTTATTGACTCAAGTATAAGCCTAGGGTGGGAAATGCAGCAGGGCCTGGCTACTCCTCCTTTGTGAGCTGGGTGTGTGTGTGATGTTTAAAATGACTTTTAGCCACCGAGGCAAGTGCTTGAGTTGGTGGCTAAAAGTCATTTTAAACATGGGGGGGTCAGGAGAAGTGGCGCACAATGTCTAAAATGACTTTTAGCCACTGACCCAAACTTGCCTCAGTGGCTAAAAGTATAGACCCAAATATAAGCCGAGGGCCCCTTTTTTCAGGCCAAAATTAGGGCTGAAAAACTAGGCTTATATTCAAGTATATACAGTAAATTCTGTTCCTAATAATTGTTTGGATACACTATATTTTAATATGCTAGTTCTAATAATTTTATGTCAAGTCAAATTGTTCATAGCCATAGTTTATATTCCTAAAGTAACAGAATGACTTCTAAGCTCCAAAGGGGGTGAGGAGTGCAAATGTAGCATTTTTTCAATTTTTCCAAAAATTTATGTCTTTTCCCAAGGGGAAAAAAAGAAAAAAAAACTGGGTATTTTTCCGAGCTTCAAAATTTCTGGAGATTTTACATCTCTAGCATAACTACAGCAGTAAGTATTGCTAAATCTTGATAGAAATACTTCAGGCTGTAGTTCTTGAGCTGTCTAGCTTTCTGAAGCAACTGATATATTTGCACACTGTGACCAGCCCTCAACCAGGTTTGCCACTTTAAAACACTCTTTCCTTCAGCCTTAAATGTACAAGCCCAAGCAATTTTAGAATGAAAAATACGAGATGTTCTTCTTCACAACATATCAATTGGTAACATAACCGGAGTTCATAATAAAGTCATATTAAGTTACAAATGTTGATGCTGAGGCTCCAGTACTGTGGGCAGCTCATGAGGAGAGAGGAGTCGTTGGAAAATTCTCTGGTGTTGGGAAAGATTGAGTGCAAAAGGGAAAGGAGACAGCAAATAATGAGATGGCTGGATGGTGTCATCGATGCAACCAACATGGATTTGACCAAACTCCAGAAGGCAGTGGAAGACAGGAGGGCCTGGCATGCTCTGGTCCATGGAGTCACGAAGAGTCAGACATGACTGAATGACTGAATAACAACAAAGTTACAGCTAGAAATGGGCACAAAAATGCCAAAATGACGTTTCGTGTTCATTATTCGGGCCCTGGGGTGCGCTTTGTTCCATTTCTGTTTTTCAGGCTTTCCGTTTCTTCGTTTTTCAGGTGCGGCAAACTGTGACTGCAGGGAGCCCTCCCAGAGCCGGGCACCACCAGAGCCAGAGTCATGCAAGCTGGGAGAGTGTTCCCGCGGCCACAGAAAGCCCTCCTGGGGCTGAGGCAAGCCTCCCGGGAGAACTGTCCCACAGCCACGGGGAGCCATCCTGGGTCTGGGCGCCGCTGGAGCTGCTGGCAAGGCTGCTGGGAGAGCGATCCTGTGGCCACGGGGAGCTCTCCCGGAACCAGGTGCTGCTCCAGTCACCACCCACAACAGGCTGCCACCCCTGGAGCACCGCCGAGCGCTGCCCTCCCTTGTGCCTCCTCCCCAAGGACCGATCTGCCGCTCCATCCGCCACCCCCACCGGGTCGCTACCCCGGAGCCCCATGCAGCACCACCCTAACTGGGGCCCTTCTCCCCGGGAACCACTCCACCCCGGGAGCCACTGCCCCAGCAAACCGCCGCCCTGCACCCCCCAGCCCTAGACCTGGGAAACCTTTGGGGGTGCCGCTGTACTCCCCCCCATGCTCCAATGACGCCCTCTGCTCCTGCTTCCAAGCCGGCTGCACCGTCACTGCTTCGCCATGTGGCCAAGATGGTGCCAGGCACAGCCGAGCTCCAACATCCTCCCTTCCAAAGCCTGCCGAGTGCCAACTAAGAGGCCGAGATCCCAGAGCCCAGCCCTCATAAGGGCTTGGATCCCACCTCTTCTCGTGAGACCGGCAAAGTCTCGCGTCCACTCCGGTGGGGAGGGGGCAAAGAGGCTCCGCCAGGCCCAGCCCTAGCCCCCTCTTGCCACCCTCCACTTGTTGAATGACAGCCCGGCAGGCTGTCATTCACCAATCGGAGATGGCTGGACAGGGGGCTGGAATTCCAGCCCCCTCTTGCCACCCTCCACTGCTCCATTTTTCATCGTGCGAGTGGTGCAACACCAGTAACGGAAACAAACAGAATCGAAGAAAATTTTCTTGGTTCTGTTTGGTTCAAGCCTGCCCCATCACAACAGTCATTATTTGTACCCTTACATAACAGAACAAATAATGGAGAACGGTAACGAAAAAATTGTCGTTTCGTGCCCATCTCTAGTTACAACCTATTGCTGAAGTGTAAGCTCCCTTTCCCATATACAAATTAACTTTTCTTATTCCAGCTCTTCTTCTTTGCTCCACATCCAGAAGGCTCTCCTGGATTGGCTCACCTTCTCTATTCCCCCAGCTAATCAGCTTATTTCTCCTTGTTGCCAGGCAAAATTGGCTAGTTCACAATGTCACAATTACTTTCACCTCCAAACATACTCATTTTAAACTTTTGCTCATGTTGCCATTTATTGCTGAACATCTGTGATGGAAAGTTTTTCTCTCTGCTTCAGAAAATGTGAAACTTATCCCTGATGCCTTAACTTAGAAAGCAGGAGTTGTCTTTTCCAATAAAGAAAGCAAAATTACACAATGTCAACAACATGTGTTGAATACTTGACTTCTCCATAATCCATTTTTTAAAAATCAGTAATGTCATGTTCCTGTGCTTAATGCTTAATAAATTTAATACGATCAACAGATCAAAAACAAACAGCGTAGATCAGCAGCAAAACCACACAAGAACAGGCAAACAAACTTAAGTATAACATACATATAGAGCACAGCCGACTCCCAAGGAGACAAATTTCCTGAAACAATCATTAATCATTAATTTCCTGACACATGTTCCTGTGTCTTTCTCTATCAGTGAGCAATAGTGGAAAAGCTCACACTGTGACAGTGTGATTTAATGTTTCTATTTTTTTTTTTTGGTGGGGAGAAGGAGAGCCCAAAACTGAGGTGATCTTCGGTTTAAGTAATTTACTCATTCTCCGGGCCATTTCATATTTTAAAAAAATGTAAACCAAAATGCAGTTTCCCATAAGAATGCATTGAAAACCAAATTATTCTTACTGGAGGTCAGGGAAAAAAGGCAAATTGGGACATTCCATTGAAAATTTTCTTAAACCGAGGCATCCCCATTTTTTTCATAGTGTGAACATCTCACATCAAGTTTTAATGCCTTGAAGAAAAAAATGTAAACCGTGTCTTTCCACTGAAAATTTTTCTTATACTGAAGCATCCCATTCCAATAATTTCTTTTCTTAAACTGATTTTTTTGTTAACTGAGGCATTCTTATACCGAGTTAGCACTGTACCTGTATTGCTCATCAATGCCAATTCTGCCCTAACTCTACATTTTTAATTGTACTTCAGTGAAGGTTGGGGGCATATCTTTTTGCAGATATGCAGGTGCTGACAAAAATGTGACAGCCAATGAACCAAAGATAAGGAATGAACAGAGCAGTACTAACACAGTGACATCACATTGTGTATTTCTTCATCCCTCCACATCACCAGGGGAGATGCAGCTCAGCAAATCCTCATACGCACTCCCAGAAAAATGTAGTTTACGTTGCAGTAGTGGACGGATTTGCTTTTGAGAAAGGTATGAAACTTTTCTTATGATATAAATAAAAAAACAAAAATAGCAAAAATGAACGGTGTCCAACAGTAAGTAGCCTTTTCCAGAACATATTGCATGCTTTGTGACTTATGATACCTCTTTCTTCCATGAAGTTAAAATTAAAACCAAAAGCTATTTCTACCACTATCTGCCGAGACTATTTTAACAGCATACTTTAACAACAACATCAAACTCAAAACAAAGAAAGAAAGAAAAATCAAAGGCAAAACTTCCATATATGCTTGCATGGTGAACTCCAATCAAGATGTGTTTGAACTCATATTCTATTTTCAATGCCAATACTTGGGCTATTGAGCAAGCAACTGCAAGAAAGCCAAAACAAATCTAATTACTGTGTAGCCTGCATACTGTAATTAAAACTGTAAACTGCCTAGAGACTACTTGAAGTAGTATGGGGTAGTGTATAAGCAGAACACTTTGCTTTGCTTTGCTTTTATTCTGCATCTATAACATGAGCAGCCAAACTAGCACATTCAAAAAACAGTGTCACTGCAAACCTAATGAGCACACCGGTCAGAGTAAGAATGTACACCATGACAGAGACGAATTTGCTTTAAAATATTGCCTGCAAGAGAGATATCTGGGTTCCATGAGTGCAAGAGGTTGCAAGCTGTCCATCCCTGAACACAGGAACTAGCAGCATAGCAGCACCTGTCGACTGAATTCAAACCACCTGTTTGGATTTCCTTGGGGATTTAGTCAGCAGCTGGTGGTTCAATCTCCAGTATGTAGCTTGTATCTTTTGTATAGTGGCAAAAAGAGAGGATTTTTTTTTTTCTAAATATTGGTCAGCTATTTCAGTTCCAGCAAAAAAGATTTCCATGTTCCGAAGCTAAAACTTTGAATAAGACTCCTTTTAGATTTTCTTTTAAACGCTGTAGTTTAGTTAGAATACTATCCATGCACACATACATATTTTCAGGGCCTGTGAAATTTAACTTTTGCACTACATTTCCAGGCATCACCTAGCCATTAGGCATTCTTGTGGATTCTGGGACTTGTTATCTAGCAAAAGTAACTTTTCCTAGACCTGAATACTTATAATACAAAAAAGCATTTGTCTCTGTGCACACAATGCAAAAGCCCAGACAGATTCAGTTTTGTTGTTGTTGTTGTTGTTGTTGTTGTTGTTGTTGTTGTTGTTGTTGTTGTTGTTGTTGTTACTTAGCAAAAGGTGATAAATGGAAATGAGTATTAAAAATTAGTATTGCAGTTCCTACGACTTTCTTATTAAAAGTCCCCCCCCCGCACATGCGTTAGTCGTGCCCGACTCTAGGGGCGGTGTTCATCTCCATATTCAAGCCAAAGAGCCAGTGTTGTACAAGTCCACAGACACATGGCCAGCATGGCTGCAAGGAAACATTGTTTTTACCTTCCCACTTTTTACGGCGGCCAACAGTTTTCGGAAGCCATAGTCCACTGAGCCACCATGCCCCTTATTACCTTCCTCATAAGGAGCATTTATAGAAATTGAGATACATTGTAAAGAACCATGAATCTACAGCTTTGCCTTCTTTGTACTGCTTGGACACCACACCATATGGCTTACCAACTAGCAAAAGGCCAATTTGCCTATGCTTAGTTTAATAGATGCTAATCCTTAGTAGTGTCCTGAAGGGTGGTGTACCAAAAGGACAGAGAATCAGAAAACAGAGGAAAGATAAATGGAGAGAAGGTATGGCTGACAGTATGTTGCACTTGACAGGAAGAATGTTGACCCCCTGAGTACCCCAACCTAATATTTCAGAGGCTTATGATAAAGTAAGAATATTGTTCACATATTTCACCAGCACTGCAGGTGTACCTCTTTCAGAAACCATGTACAGAGTGTACATGACCCGGTGTAAGAAGGAAAAAGAGGCCACCAGGGCAGCCACACAAAGAAAAAGACGTTCTCATTTTAAAAATGAATTATCATCTAAACTAGAGATGGGCATGAAATGGAAATATAGTGTTTTGTTTTGTTTCAGTCTTCATTTTGTTTTGTTTTGTTAATAACGGATTTTTAAAAATAATTTTCATAATGAAACAAAACACTTCATAAGGCTATAAATAATGAGGAAATTTCCTTTTTTATATTCAACAGGGAGCCCACTGCCGTAAATCAAAGACCCTCAACCTTTCCAATCAATTTGCTTTCAAGCAAAGAACCCTCTGTAAACAAGCTAGAAACCTAATAGCTAGCTGCTGCTTGGAGAGATTGGAGAGATAAACACAGCTGATCCACAGCGTGGCAAGGAAAGGAAAGAAAATATTTTTAAACTTAACATCCACAGTCCTACTTAAAAAGGAAAGGAAAACAATCAGTTTAAATCAACTTGCAGACACAACCAGCCAAGGGAACAGCTCAGCTCCTGGCTAGTTTCAGGCACATCAAGATTGAAGATAAGCTATCTCAGCAGCTGAGGTGCAAGAAGAAAGGAAAACAAATAAATCAGTTTAAACATAAACCTCCTATTCTCAAGATGACTGGATCAAGAGGCTAGGATGAATTGTTTCATTTCCAAAACAAAAAATGGTGTTTTGTTTCATTTCTTGATGACACACTGTTTGCTGTTTCATTTCGTTTTGTTTCATAAGGTTTCATCAGCTTACAAAACGACAAAACAGCATGTCATTTTTCATAAAGTGTCCATCTCTAATATAGATGTTCTTGGAGTACAACTCCAAGAAATCCTGGCCAGCACAGACATTGATGAAGACTTCTGGGAATTTTAGTCCAAAAACATCTGAGAACCCAAGGTTGGGAAACACTGCTCTAGACCAGTGTTTTTCAACCTTTTTTGTGCAAAGGCACACTTGCTTCATGAAAAAAATCACGAGGCACACCACCATTAGAAAATGTTAAAAAAATTAACGGGGGGGGGAGGAGTAGATTGAGCCCTGGCTCAAGACCACCCCCCACCCCCTGCACCTGGGGATGATGGGCTGCACGTTGCAGGACGCGCCGGGCGGGCGGGCGACCTTGGGGTCCCGCAGCAGGGTGGGGTGGGGGGGTACCCATCCCAATGTATCCATTCCCCCCCTAATTCCCTTCCCCTTTCTCCCCTCTTCCCATTCCTTCCTATTTTAAAATAAATCAATAAAACCTTTAAAAAGAGAGAGAGAATCACACAGAACCTGGCCTGTTTTTTTAATAGGAAGAAGGGGAAAGAGAGAGATCTGAAGGAAGGGCTGCTAATAATTTTCAAAAGCCATTAAGGAAAACCCCACAAGCTGGGACAGGTTAATGGGCTACCACAGCCACACCTCACCCAACGCAGTGTCTCCTCCTAAGGGGAAGCACCCTTAAAACATGGGTTTTTATAGACAAGACTCCAGGAATTCCCCAAAAGATTTTTTTAAAGGCCTTCCCTAATGGTGACCTTGCTGTATATACATTTGGTACTGGAAAGAGAGAGAACAGTCTGCTTTTTCTGTGGTTTTCTCCACCACCTTGGGTCAACCCGATCTGATCTCCATCGGGCCCCTCCTCTGCCAGTCCCACATGCCTTAGCACCAGGAAGCCCAACACACCCACACACCTACATTGGCACCGGGCGGCGTGCCTGGTGACGGGGGCGTCGCGGGGCTTCGGGCGAAGCGTGGCGCGGCTGCTGGCGGCGCGCTCGGCGGGCGCGCTGGGTGAGCTGGAGGGCGAGCTGCGCGCCGCCTACCCGGAGCTGCGCGTCCAGGCCCTGCCCGCCGACTTGGGCGCCGACGAGGGGCTGCTGCTCGTCAACAACGCCGGGGTGTGCGCGGGAGCAACTGGCCGGCGGGAGCACGCGCTGGGTGGGAGGTCGTCGGGGGAGTCGTCTCCCCACCTGTGAGCGGCGGCGGCCAGGGATCCGCTGAGAAGCCCCGCCCCCGGGACCGGCCGGATCGCGCCCCTGCCCTCTTCCCCTCGCCTCCGCACGGCCCAGGGGCTGGGGGTCGGGGCTGGCGCTCACCTCCTCGCTGGCGCGCAAAGGAGGGATGGGCAGGAAGTCAGGGCGCAGCTGATGGGCAGCCCCGGCCACCAATCGCAGCATCTTCTTCCACCCTCCTTCTCCCCCCTCCCCACCAACCTCCCCACCCCGTGACCACACATCGCTTCCCCTCTCTCTCTCTCTCTCTCTCTCTCTCTCTCACACACACACACACACACACACACACACACACACACATCGCTTCCTCGGCTGGAGGGGGTTGTTCCTCCTGCTGACGCGCCTTCCCACCCTTTCTCCTCCGGCGGCGGCGGACCGGTCTCTGGCCCGTCTCTTTTTGACAGGCCGCCTACCAGCTGGCCTCTCAGATCGGAGCCCTGATAAGGGCTCTGGCAGCAGGAGGCTGGGGGGGGAGCGGCCTGGGAGGTGGCGGCGGTGGCGGCTTCTTGATCAGAGCCCTGAAAAGGGCTCCCGCAGCTGGAGGCTTCAGCGGGGGGGGAGCAGCCTGGGCCGCGGCACACCAACCAACATCTCGCGGCACAGTAATGTGCCGCGGAACACCGGTTGAAAAACACTGCTCTAGACCTTGGCATAGTCTGGGTAAGATCTGCATACATTTTGACAAACAAATATCCAGAAACCTTTGCATCAGGCATGCAACAGATGGCACCAGGAGTGTGTGCACATCACTGTAGCCCCTCTGAAACACACGCCTCAAAGAAAGGTTCCCACAGAAAGTAGTATGTGTTAAATACAATGAGGAAGGATTTTTACACTATGTTACTGTAAAATAGATTGATGAGTTCTTCTCTAGGCATATTATTCTGTAGGGTACCTTTACTGTAATTTGGAAGAGGGGTGGTAGCCCCAGTAAGGGAAAAAAAGTAAATTTTCCAAGCTCTGTCAGATCACTGCCTCTGCTTTATACTACTATGTAATTGCACAAAAGGAGACGCCTTGGGGATACCCAAGACATCAACCAGCAGTGTGAATCATATATTTCCACCTAAAATTAATGAAACAAGTCATAGACTTTGTTTATTTCACAGATGCTGCAGCAGTACCCAAAATAGGCACACCTGGGTATATGCAATTCTGTTTTCCAGCAATTGATAGCAGAAGTGGATAATGTAACAAAATGATGTCTTACTTCATTCAGTGACCTTGGGCCATGGCAATCAAGAATAATTCACACATATATGCAGGGGAAATCATGTATTGTTACTAACACTGACGTCTGTCATCCAAAGACAGAATATGAGGCTCAAGGGAAGTGTATACTCAACCTTTTATATATTATAGAACCGGAGTGTTTTTCAAGCTGAAAGATATGGAGAACTGAATGCAGTCTGTTTCCTTTTGCATTATCAGCCTCTCTGTACGATTTGGGAGGTCTGAGTGATAATGTGGAAAGGATTCCAGATCTTTTAGATTGACATACTGAAACATTTAGTGAGATCATGGCATATTATAACACAGCAGCATTCCACTGACATAATCATGTGTGATATATTAGCGCTTTCTCCGACAATGTTTTTTCAAAACAATTACAACTTGAAAAAAAAAGACATGCTTTTGGAATTGGCTTTACATGTTGTTTATTCTGCTCCTTGTGCCATTTGACAGGCCCCTCAAGAATCTCAGTTATAAATGTCTGAGTGTCAGAAGTAGAGATTAATACACCTTATGTGTTAAGGAGAGGTTAATAAAGTCCAGAACAAATTCAACCTGAAGTAGCACGACAAAACAAAACTCTATTAACATTGCTACTCTGGGAACCTCCACAAATGGTAAACAATTTTCATGGAGCAAACAATACTTGGAATGGATTGCAAGTTGAAAATATTTCACAATGGGTTTAGTTCTCCATAAACCTGTTCCCAGTTGTTACGATTGTGCTTGTTTTTCAGTTAAAATGTCAAATAACAACCCCCCCAGCTCTTCCAGGATTCTATTTGCTTTATTTTATTAATGTTTTAAGGCAGAGTCTGTCATTTCTCCCCCATTCTAAGTCACCTTATTGGATAACAGCGTAATGTAATGCAACTCTGCCAAGAATTAAGTCCTGAAATTAAATCCTATTTAATTAGCGGCAAACTGCCACTGTCGGTGATGTCTCTTCCATTGTACCAACAGAGCTACAAAACACCAGCCACCAAATTCCATGGGACGTACTTCCAAGATTGTAGTCTTAATTATTTAGATTGTATTGAAATTTGCATTGATATTTGACCTTGCACTTTGAGAATGTACTTGCTTTTGCTGCACTTTCACCCTATTACAAATATGTCTCACAGGAATCTCTTTTGATATTTTACAAATGTACTGGTAAATTAGATATGGCTAAACAGTGGCATCTCCTCTTCGTATCGGCAACAAGAGTCACGGTTGGAAGCTCCCCCAAGCACATTCAAGAAGCTACTTGGATCTCTTAGGTGCTGGAAGTGCACCATCTTAGTGTGCTACAACTTTGGAGAGTCATGTCTAAAACCAACCAGATGGTGATTTGTCCATGACAAGAGAGTCAGACCTAACACTAATTCCTTCACCCTAAAGTCAACAGCTTCATTGGAAAAGAATATCAGATCTGGAAGAGCCAGTGGTGGGAAAGAGTTGGAAGCCTGATGTGGATTGAAGGGGCTTGAATTCTCGGGATGGGCAGACAGAAGGATGGGTATTTTTAAAAGGCCTAGAGACTCATCAGGGAGCTGGCAGGTGCCAAACAGAACCCATCATGCTGTGAATGACCCAATAGAGGGTGCAACCATTGGGCAGCAATAAGGCTCAGAATAAAATCGGCTATTTTCAGTGTTTTTGAAAGCAGTCCCTTTTTTGCCAAATCCAATAGTAATTCTGCCAGGAAGACTTCTGCCCAGTGCTAATTACTAACTAATGTCGGGCTCAAATGTTATGTGGATGTGAAGGTCCTTGCTTTTCGAGAGTTTTGTTAATGTTATCTGGCAGAACAACTTAGACTTGCTTATGCAGGAAAACTACTGAAAACACACCTCATTACTTATCAAGCTGCCATACTTTATGCATGTATAGGGAAATGGAGCCAGGAAGGGGGAATTGAGCGGAGAGATGATATTTCACAAAAACTACCAAAGATTTTGATGTTGACTTACACATCCGTAGAAACAAATACAGTGCTCAAAATATTCCTTTCTTTACCTAAAACTTTTTCAAACTGGTACAAAGCTATTAAAATCTTCAAAAAGCTATGTAACAATATACAGAATTCATGGTGTTCTGCACAGGTTTAAATTACAGGAGCTTTGTTGTTCCACTCTTAACCACAAGCCAAATATAATAACAAGGGGAACATGAGGCCAAATTGGCAGGTTTATTGCGTTTCTTCATCCAAAACACTTCTCGTCTGTCCTTCTCTCTGCAGAGAAGATGTGGCAGTACACGGTTGGCAAGAGGCCATTAGAAACTGAACTGAATTAGCGGATATATAGGGCTATGCCCATTTCAGTGCTATTCTCATTATAAGACTACATTAAGCCGCTTAAGCTATTTGTTGAACTTTCAACTAGGAGAAAACACACACTTTGGGCAGATGTGGCTGGAATCGGAAGCATCTGAAAAGGAGAGAATGGGAAACTCGGTCTCTGTTCAATGTTTCTAAGCTCCAAGACAGCACCTTCCCAACAAGCAAGTTTTGTTCTCAGGACCTCAGCATTCTAAGAAGCTTTTTACTCACTGAATTTAAGTTGAGGCGGCTATCAGTTACCACTGTGCATTTTCAAGTGTTCACCACTTCAGGGAACCTGTGTAATAAGAGGCCCACGTGGTGCTTAAAGACAAAATATCCATTACAGAAAGCCTTTCATCAGAAACTCAAATGTGTTATTAATGAAAAATAAAAACTAATTAGTCTTATAGGTGCTGAGGATGTCTGGTTTCTCTTGAAATCTGTTATTGTTCCACAGATGTGGCTTAGGCAGACTGTGGTGATTGGGCAAACATGCATGCAAATTGATCTTCTGCCTATATCCAAAGACCAATCACAAAACAAGGAAGCATGATTTGAAAAGTGTAGAGGGCTTGAAAAGATGGTGTGGTGACAGTCACATATCCTTCAAATCTTGAGAAATGCCCTGATTTCCTGACATATTTGTAATGTATAGTGTGGCATGGGCCATGGTGGGGGTGAAAATCCTTAGCAGTGAAGGCTACTGGTCACCTGATAGGGTCATGTAACACCAAATGGAAACATCCCTTTGGGAAGGAACTTTTGAAATAGATGACAGTGGCAGGCATTGTGTGTTACTTATAATATATATACTGCTACTATGCTTCAAATTGGGTTTCACATACTTCCCTCCTGAAGTGGACTTCCCTCCTACAGGATTTGAAATGCTCCTGAGCATTAGCTTACTACTAAACAAAACTCAATATATGTAGGATAGTGGATGTAACACCAATTTTTAAAAAGGGAAGGAGGGGGGACCCGGGAAACTACAGGCCGGTTAGCCTTACATCTGTCCCAGGGAAGATGGTGGAAAGCCTCATCCAAGAGAAAATCTTAAAACACATTGAAGAACAAACCTTGCTGAGATAAAACCAGCATGACTTCTGTAAGGGTAAGTCTTGTCTGACAAATCTTTTAGAATTTTTTGAAAAGGTCAACAAGCATGTAGATTTGGGTAAACCGGTGGATACAGTCTATCTGGATTTTCAGAAGGCCTTTTACACCGTCCCTCACCAAAGGCTGCTGAGAAAATTGCACAGTCAGGTGATAACAGGGCAGGTCCTCTTATGGACTGAGAACTGGTTGAGATCCAGGAAACAAAGAGTAGGTGTCAATGGGAAATTTTCACAATGGAGAGAAGTGAAAAGCGGTGTGCCCCAGGGCTCGGTCCTGGGTCCGGTGCTTTTCAATCTGTTCATAAATGACCTGGAGATAGGGATAAACAGTGAGGTGGCCAAGTTTGCAGATGACACAAAACTTTTCTGTGTGGTAAAAACCAGAGAAGATTGTGAAGAGTTCCAGAAGGATCTCTCCAAACTGGGGGAATGGGCTGCAAAATGGCAAATGCATTTTAATGTAGCCAAATGTAAAGTACAGTGGTTCCTCACCCTTTTGCGGTTCATTTTTGCAGTCCTGCTATATCGCAGGACCACAGTATATGAAAAAGGCCCCTAGGGTAAGGGGGGAAAGTTCTGTTTCAAGCCTCCCATACTTACCCCAGGACTGGAGCTGCCCCAAACAGGCCTGTGAGGGCCTTTCTGGGACTTCTGGAGGCCCCAAAAGGGCTTCCCTGCAAACTGGAAGTGACCTCCAGATAGCTGAAAATCATTTCTGAGGTCTCCAAGAGCCTTTCTAGGCTTGACGGAGGCCTCAGAAATGATTTCCGGTTCACCAGAAGTCACTTCCGGTTCGCAGGGAGGCCCTTTTGGGGCCTCCAGAAGGCCTGGGAAGGCTCTCACAGGCCCATTCGTGGTAGGGCCAGGTTGGGGGTAAGTACAAGAGCCCCCAGTTCCCCCCAGGCCTGAGTCAACCTGCATCCACATATCACGGATTTTCAATTATTTATCAACTCATGGGCTCTGAGTTATCCATGACGGATCAGGAAAGAGATCTTGGTGTGTTGGTGGATATCTCCATGAAGGTGTCTACCCAATGTGTGGCAGTAGTGAAGAAGGCCAATTCCATGCTAGGTATTATCAAAAGGGGGGTTGAAAATAAAGCAGCCAACATTATAATGCCATTATACAAAACAATAGTAAGGCCACACCTGGAGTATTGTGTACAATTCTGGTAACTGCATCTCAAGAAAGACATAGTGGAACTGGAAAAGGTGCAAAACAGAGTGACTATAATGATTACTGTGCTGGGGCACCTCCCTTATGAGGAAAGGCTAAAACATTTGGGGCTCTTTAGTCTGGAAAAAAAGGCACCTGAGGGGAGGATATGATTGAGACGTACACAATAATGTAGGGCATGAGTAAAGTGGATAGAGGGAAGCTCTTCTCCCTCTCACAAAATACCAGAACTAGGGGACATACATTCAAATTGAGGGCTGGGAAAGTAAGAACTGACAAAAGAAAATATTTTTTCACCCAGCGCGTTGTTAATCTGTGGAACTCCCTGCCACAGGATGTGGTGATGGCATCTGGCCTGGATGCCTTCAAAAGGGGATTGGACAGATTCCTGGAGGAAAAGTCCATCACAGGTTACAAACTATGAGGGAGATGTGTAATGTCCAGGCTTAAAACCGGGGTACTTCAAGGGCCAGATGCAGGGGAGTGGTATCAAGAGACAGATATCTAGTCTCATGTGCTCAAAGATGCATCTGGTGGGGCCACTGTGAGATACAGGATGCTGGACTAGATGGGCCATTGGCCTGATCCAGCATGGCTCTTCTTATGTTCTTATATTCTTATGTAATGCGCATTCAAATAATATGTTGTAAGTTAAGAGTTTTAGTTTTTTAGAGATGGTGCTGAAGTTCATAAAAGTCAGACATGGAATAGGATGTTCGGTGGTTTTAACTAGGGCTACGAACGAGTCCCCATTCCACTGCCTCCCCTTCGCCCAGCTCTCTGCACAGAGCACAGTGGCATTCTCTGAGCAAAGGGGGAAGTACTGTGGATGTGAGGGGACGATGTTGTGTGCCCACAGAAAGGGCTCTGTGTGCCACCTTTGGCACCCAGGCCATAGATTCACCAACATTGTCCTAGGTTCTAGATCAGAATGTAATCATGCTTTTAAAATCAAGTTTTATGTTGTGATTGGTTGGTACAAAATATAGAATGTTGCATATTTTAAGATTAAAAAGCTGGACTTTGTGAGAAAATATGTATGGGTATTATAAAGAACCAACCAGAAGCCTATGTGGGAAAGGATGGTAAACACACAAAAGTAAAATACATCACAAATGCTGATCTGCCCACCACAGTTCTGTCATTCTATCTCCTTCAACAAATGACATTTCAAGAAAAGAGAATGTATTAGACAAAAATGAAGTCAGCACAAAGGCTACCTCTCAGAAGGCTGCTTTGATTTTATCTTGACTAGTATGATACAATATAAGTTCAGTTTCCACTTAGAAGTATTTATATTTGTTAAATTATTTGCAAAAATTATGTAAACTAACTTGGTAAATATTACAAAAGTTATATTACAGGTGCATGAATCTGACACTAACAGAGACTGGTTTTCTTCAAGGTCAGATACAGGTAAAATACAAATCTGACCCTTTTTTTCACATCTTATGTTCTTGCAATCCCGAAAGTCTGTTCTCGATTTAGGGAGCGCTCTGGAAATGTTTAATGGTGGCACAAAGGTTACAAAATGAGGAACATAAAATTGTCTTTCCCCTCTCCATTTCTTCCAGTTGAAAGTTCTGCAGGATCAGGGTCACTTACACGCTTTGTTCACACGCTTTGTTTTTTGTTGTTCAGGCATCATTCACTTCATTGTTGACTTTGAAGGTCATCACAGATGCCTTTTTACCAACTGACTCCTCAAAGTTCTTTGGATTTATTTTTCATTCATAATGTCATTTCGTTGTACTTCAAAGTCCCATTTAGACTTCCATAGTTTTTTTTTTTTGTATTATAAACTATCATTTCACAGCAATTGTAGCAAATTGGTAGAAAAAGAGTTGCAAGATAGAAAAAAAAGACTGGTCCCATTTCATTAAAGAAGCAATGTAAGCTGTACCATTTGATAGGCTCAACAAGGACAGACTTACTGAATCAATGGACTTTACATAAGTATTGGTTTAACAAACACCATCCATTTAATTGGTCTACTGTAGTTAAGAAAACAATTGGATTTGGCCCTACTTCTTTTATTCTTACCTCTTATGTGTATTCCCAGCTTCAGTCTATTCATTTAGTTTTTTAATTTTTCAACTTAATATCTCTTGAATTCAGTTTTATAAATAAATGCATCCAAAGAAATAGTATTTCAACTTTTGGATATTCAGCCATTCATTCTTGTGATTCATCTGGTGATTTTTATAACACTCTTTCTTTTTTGACCTGGGGAAAACCAGTGTAGTGTTAAACTTCCATTCTCGCTAGGAGCTGTTGAACTTGTACATCTATACTTATTACTGTGCCATGTTTTCCTGCCTCCCAGCATTTAGGTTCAGTTGAGGGATGAGTTCCAGAACATAGTACTCCACAGTCTAGTTCATTTATCATCCATTTTGACATAAAAATGCATTATGTGATGGTTTCAAACACATGCTGAGAAAACCTCAGAAAAATTGGTGGTAATTAATTAAGCATAAGCAATAAAACATCTTTGAACTTAAACCTCATGAAACACAGCAACAGTTTCTTGAAATCAAATGCTTTTTTCCCTTTTAGCATCAAACCGCTGACACAGATTTGAAAACCTGACGAAAATTAGTCAACCAGAAAGCCGAATGCTACTGCCGTTTGACAAGCCAGCTAGGAGACCTGCCTTTTAAAAAAATAGTTGTTCTATTTTACTCTGCCCTCTGAATTTGGGAGTATCAGCCTTGATTTTGCTTTTTATTATGTGACTTTACCTACTTGATATTACCTATTTCTGCTTAAATGTAAGTACCCATCCTGGACTTGAACCATACAGGACTGTGCCTGTTGTGATCATTTTGACTTTATCTGCCTTGCTATGACATTACCAAATGCTATCACACGGACCCACAAGACTCAAGCTCCCTCCAATCCAAAGATTTGGGACAAATTGTAGGTAAAATAGTTGATTCCATTAATGGTATGCTGTGAAGGTGGATTGTTTGTTATTGATTTGTTCTTCATCACCATCTCCTGGAATGTAGATAAAACTAAATCATTGCACAATTATGGGTTCAGGCTATTGTTCCAGATGCTAGACCATCCTTGGCTGCTTCCATTGGTCAAGATGGAAAATGATAGCCCTCAACCCTCCAGAGAATGTCACCCATGTATCATTTGTAATGCAATTGATAGTTGCTGGATTTCACCTCAAATCCAGGTGCTTCTCTGTGAGCAAAAGACAACCAAAAGGAGTAATGTTCACTTCCATACCGCACCACACTTTGTGCATCACCAGTGATGTTATCTGGACACACCCAACAACAGCCCTGGAGGGCTGATGTAGATAATTTACAACAGCCAAAAGGAAGTCAAAATAATGCGACTGGGGGGGAAACCACAAGCCCTTCCAGATGAATAAATAACAGCATACCCAAAAGCCAGATTGACTGATAATTAATGTCATCACAGTGTGGTTGATGGAACATATATTGAAAGAACTAAGAAACAAGGCACAAAGAACGGACCTTCATCCATCTTGTCAGTGCTTCAGTTCCAAGTAATGGCTTCCTGGGCTTTAAACAGCTTCAGGTTTCTATTCACTAATGTAAAGAGCAACAAAAGAAGCTTTAGCAGGGAGTAAGAAACCTATTGGTTTAAGCATTCCCTTCCTGCATTCTCCATCACACCTCATAATGGGATATAGTTTCATCCATATTTTTTTCAGGTGGACTTGAAACCATTCCACTTCATTTCAACAGAGGTATTAGCCTAGACCAATTTGAACAAATCTGTTCAATTTCATTTTCTTTTCCCTCCTTTCACCACCCGTCCGGTCACTGAGGAGGGAAGGAAGGTGATTTCATTAAAAGAAAGATGACTTTCTCAGAAATCAGATTGGCACTGTCCCAAAAGAAAAATATCAAATGGCCAGGTTTTTCTTTAGCATTTCTGCCATAAGGTGGAATGTAGGAGAGGTTTATATGTGAATTAGAGAAGATCTACCGGTATATCATGGTTCAGCAGACACACTAAATATCCAAAATGTGTGCCATGAGTTCAGAAAATTAATGTAACTAAAATAATATAATTAATATGGAAGTAAAAAATCACTGGAAGTAATGTATGAAACATAAGATCAGAATCAAAGCAATCAGCAAGGATGTTGTTAATCATTTCTAAAATGTTATTTTAGCACACAGTGTTCTTAACAATCCTTATCTCATTTACCTCAGAACAGTTTTGTTATGAAAGCTATTCCCCTTCCATTCCCACTGCAACAATATATATAGTAATACTAAGAAAGATCAGAGGAAAATCTATCATGTCACAAGATGGGAATGGGGAATGATTTGCTCATACTTATTTAAGGAAATACTCAACTGGGATTTCAAATCTGATCGCCTCAATTCAAATCCAAAACTAAATCCTCTGGGACGTGATGACTATGACTCTGGAAGAACAGAAAGTTTTGAAAGCACATTAATCAGGAAATGCTGATAAAGCAAGGAAGGAGAGGCCATCTAATCTTTTTTTTTTTTTTTTTGGTGTTGCGAAAATATGAAATAGCTATGGCAGTTTTTACTCAAATAATTCCACAAAAAAGCTATGGAAAAATAAATATATCAGATAAATATGGCTGGAAATCTCTGGGCCTGTATCTGAATGCCTTTGACCAACAAACAGCATAAAAGAATATTCAGTTTGGGGAAAGTATAGTTGTTTCCTAGAGCTTGGAAATTTTACATCCAGAAGCCTCCAACTACCATGCTAGGTCAACCAGCATGGGTATAGGCAACCTGAAGGGTTACAGGAGTTGCAGTCCAAAAGGCAATGTTTCTACATTCTGCTAAGTTCCATGCATTAAAAACATTACCCTCTCTTCATATTAATCATCAGAAAACATCGTGAAAAGCATGATTGTCAAGATAGGACCAAAGATCAAATATTGCTGCTCCAGATTATGCACCCCAGAGAGAACAGCATGTGAAAAGAATAGAGTGACAGAAGACTGCAAGGAAGAAGGGGGAGTATTCTTGGTTGACATCCAAACAATGTGGAAGTAATTGAATCTTACCAAGAAAGGTTTCATAATAGCAGTGGATGTAAAGTAGCAAAAATGAGTGTACAGGATTTCACTGTTCTAGGATCCCATGGTCACATTTCATTCATGAAACTAGAAGGATGTTTCCCCCTTTCCCTCAATCTTTTATAGGGCATTTAATATAGAAATAATGGATGCTAATGCATTTTCATAGAATAGAATAGTAGCATCAGGTTGTCTCGGCTTTTTTATTACATTTCCCTCTCATCGGTTTTGTAAAGTACTGCATGAGTTAGATTCTTGTTATAATTGTTTAGCCCTCTATAGTCAAATAGGGAAAGAGGGGGAAATCACCCAGTACTGTACCTTATATCATGCCTAATGTCTCTTTGTCTACTTGAGTCTTCTTGAGCTATACCTTCCAAACAGCTACATTTCCTTAAGTCATGGCCAGCCCTGTGTGTGTGTGCGCGCACGCTATGTTGTTACAGTCGTGACTGACCCCTCGTGACTCCATGTTCATGGAGTTTTCTTGGCAGGAATACTGGAGTGGTTTGCCAGTTCCTACTCCAGGAACCTAAAGCACCTGGTATTCACTGGTGGTCTCCCATCCAAGTACTAACCAGGGCTGACCCTGCTTAGCTTCCGAAATCAGGCAAGATTGAATGTACTTACTTAGGGCATCTAGGCAGCATCATTCCTAATGTCTCTTTGTCTACTTGAATGTTCTTGAGCTATATCTTCCAAACAGCTACATTTCTTTACCAACAGGCAGAATGAGGTAACTGTTTTGTGTGGCAGATACCAGAGGTAGCCTCTCCACGGATCCCCTGGAGCCTCCAGCTTCTCCCTACTCTTGAAGGGCAAAGCTGTGTGTGTCAGAGTCTGTCCTGCCTGACCCTAAGGTGAGTCTTCTTGAGCCTCCTGCCCTTAGTACCATTATCAGTGGAAATAAAACAAATCTGCCAGTTAGTTGCCTTCTGTCCATGGAATGTGGTGAGGTGCCATCTTGTCCTTTGCCTCAGGCAGCAGGATGTCTTTGTTCTGCCATGCTCTCATCAAATAGCCTCTTTCAGTGTGTCCCCCCACCCCCGACTGGGAGCCTTGTTGTATTTTTGAGTACTGTTCCTCCTCCTTTCTGACTCAAACGCATTAACGGTGTGCAGAGGGGTACCAGAAGGTACAAAGGTCAAAGCTGGAGAAACATATTATTTGATCACCAGCACAACTACCACTGTGGTGGGAGGAGCCGAGATGCCGTGGGAGTTTCCTCACCGGCACAACACCCTGAATGATGCCTCATTACAGCCTGCTATTATAAATCACCACAGCAGTTCCAAACAACAGATAAATAAAACGATAATCCCTTTTCAAAATGGGCAGCAGGTTTTTCTTTCCCTGCATTGGGCATACAGTTGAATGCCAGTGGAAGAGAGGCTGGGTGGTTTCGTAATAAGCATAATTTTTTCACACCACAATGTATTGTACTGAAAATGATATTCCCTCAGTGCAGGTTACAAACCAGATTAATTGGCTATGCTGAATGTAATAGATTTGATTAAAGTGAACACCACATCCAGTAAGCCCAGTTCCTAAACCATAAATACTATCAGTGTTAAAATATATAGGGAAAGAAATGCAAATAACAGATTTAATGAGTCCTTGAATAAGACTTCATTTTTTGTGCCACAGAATTATTTTCCCATGTTGAAACTGTTATTTGTTCTGAAGTGACTCTTACAAGAGGGCAAATTCAGTGTAACCTTTCCCACACGCCCACACTACAGTGTGCATAAGACTCTCAGTGAAACATCCTTGCTCAAAAAAGTTTCGTAACTATTACATTTCCAGATCATTCTCTAGATTTTTAAGATTAGTTTGGTGAGTTAATCATACTTATTGGCATCAAACTGTTCCTACTACTATGTGAGCTTTTTGCTCATTTTTCCTCTCAAAAACTAAAAAGCCTCATTTCCACAAACTATTTCTTTCTTTAATATCAAAAATGCTCTTTCTTTCTTTATTTATATCTGAGGATGGCCCAGTTTAAAATTATGGATATACAATACGTGAAATACAGGAAATACTGAAAACAAAGCAAAGTGTTGAGAGAATTAGACAATTTTAACCAGAGGTGACCTCTATCAGTACTAGAGATGGGCACGACTTAACGGTATTTTCATTTTCGTTTTCATTTTTCGTTTTCGTTACGTAACAAAACGAAAACGAAAAACGGTTCAAAAATGGACCGAAAATGGAAACGAAACGACTAATTTTGAGCCAATTTTCGTTTTTCGTTACTGGAAAAACACATAATGGAGCTAAATGGGGAGAAACGAAAAAATTTTCTTTTTCGTTTTTGTTTTTTCGTTTTCATTACGTAACGAAACGAAAATGAAAAATTTTGAAATTAGCTCACGAAAACGGAAACGAAACGAAACGGACCCTAGCCGAAAACGAAAACAAAAACGAAAAATTTTTTCTGAGTCGTGCCCATCTCTAATCAGTACCATTTGCTATATCTTCTTTTGTACTTGTGGTGAGGCATAAATTGCAAACATGTAAGTGCTGTTTGGGTTGAATTTCTCCACAGTCACAGATAATTTGTCCTGCATTTAAGTAGCCCCATTTTATTTGACTGATCTTTGATTGTCCTATTTTACTTCAAAGCCTATTAAGTAACTTCTAGATTCTCCAGCTGGAGTCTTGTCCTGGTACGAGACATTCTTTGACATTGGATTTCAGATAGGACAATCAGGCCAAACTTTATATAAGACAGCAAATGGGGACAAAAGTGATGTCAGAAATAGAAGTACTCAGAAACCAGTGGGCAAACACTTCACCCTTCCTCAAAGCTCTTTTTTCTTGATCTCTAAGATGTAGTTCTTCAGCAATGAAACATTACAGACAGATTTTAAGGAAGCCTTTTAAGAAGAAATACAGTATATGTAGAGGTTTTGCACACACCCTCTCAGCTTAAACAAAGGCAATGCTTTCCTATGTCATTATATAGACTAATGTAATCATCTGAGCCTTACTCACCCAAGTCAGATTCAAACCATTACCACTTTGATGGAATTAATTGCTTCCTATTGTCTGCTAAAGATCTAGTTTAAACTGTTGGCAGGAGGAATTGTTGGTAGCTTAGGATGGTGCCAACAGTTTTAAGCTGCCAATAGTTTTATATACTCTTCTCAGAGACACGGCCACTCTGTTTATCTGAAGAAGCATGCTTCATGAAAGCTTGTGAAATTTTTTTAAAAAATAGATACTCTTAAAGGTGCTACTTGACATCTGGTTTCTCTGTAGCTATAACAAACAAAGTCAGCTACTGCTCAATCACTTTTTGGATGTTCTCAAAACAGTATGAACGTTTCTTACAATAATGTGCCACTTGCTAAATGTTTATTCAAACAGTATGTCCATCAAACCCACTGCTAAACTCAGTGGGCTAGTGCAAAATGTGGAGCGTGGTCATATACCCCAATATGTGAGGGTATCTAAGTTTAAATTAGGCATGTGCCTACAAAGCAGCCATCGTGGTGCCAAAATGTATTAGGACACTAATGACTCAGAAACAAAAGAGCTTCCAGCACAGATCCAAGGAAGGAAGGAATCTCAGCTGAACGGAAAGATGTTTGCAAGATGTGTGGTGGGAATGAGGCAAGGAATAGTAAACTATTGCTGCCAGTGTGTCATTCAACAGCAACAGGTGCTTCAATTCTGGTGGCCATTCATTAGATGCTGAACAAGTGCTATGTTTCTACTTCGAGCAAAACAGCAATTGAAAAAACTCTCTTCACACATTCCACTTCAATCTTCCTTGCAAATGCAAATCTTGTGACTGGCATCTATATTTGGAACAACAATTTATGGGAAATATTTGAAAGTCATTAAAATGTTTTATCGGTTCAATGAAAACTGAAATGCAGACATCCTGAAATAACTCCCAACTAAGAACTGAAAAACAGTACAGCGAGTAAGGACTGTCCTGTTAAAGGCAGGACCTGTGATTTAATTATGGAGACACACTCCATCAACTAAAGTCAATAAGCTTTCAAAACAGAGACTATCATACAAGTCTTGTCTCTGTTAGCAAAGTAGGACAGAAAACATTTGTGCAAGCCAGTGTGAGCTTGCTTTGAAAGCTGCCAATGTGTTGCTGATTTCCAGGGTATATAATGAATGAAAAAAATACTCTAAATTCAACGCTGTATCCTGTGGGAAGGAAAAGCTGAAAAATTGGCTACTGTCATTTTCAGTGAGTTTAGCCTCTACTCTATCCTGAAATTCTACTTATTTATTTGATCATTTATTAGTGGAATCATAGAATAGAAAACTCCATGGACATGGGGTCAAGAAGAGCCTGTCACGACTGTAACAACACAGCACACACAGAGAGAGAATAATCATCCAATCCAACCTCCTGCTCAATGCAGGAATCCAAGTCAAAGTATATATGACAGATGGTTGTCTCATTTTCTCCACCTCTTAAGGCATTTGGTTCCATTGTCACAGCGATCTAACAGTGAGGAAGTTTTTCTTGATATTCAGCTGAAATCTGGCGTGAGAGCATTATTACATGTCCTGTACTCTTTCCTTCCTCTGCATGACAGTCTTTCAAATATCTGACAAGCACTACAGTGGGTTGTAGCCTCGCCACTCTAGAGGTTTCTGGATGAAATAAACTACCTGTATCCAGCTCAATTTGGCTTCAGGGCTGGTTATGGGACTGAGACAGTACTGGCTGCCTTGGTAAATGACCTATGCCTGGAAATGGATAGGGCAGTGTTGGCAAACTTATGACACAGGTGCCAAAGGTAGCACTTGGGGCTCTTTCTGTGGGCACCTGACATGGCCCCTTCACAGCCGCCTGTATTCAGGTTAAATTGCTGTACTGGCACTTTGCGAAAAATTAGTGGGTTTTGAAATACACTCGGTCTCTAAAAGGGTTGTCATCACTGGGATAGGGGATCTGTGTCCATTTTAATTTTATTGGACCTTTCAGCTGCTTTTGACACTATTGACCATGGCATCCTCCTGACTCATCTTTCTAAAATGGGACTTGTTGGCAGAGAGAATGCAGAAAGTGGTGTTAAGGCACTCATGTTCAACACCACGGCCACCCACCTGTGGGGTACCTCAGGGCTCTGTTCAGTCTTCTATGTTATTTAACATTTATATGACACCACTGGGGGAAATTATTCAGAGTGTTGGGGTTAAGTGTCACCAGTATGCCGATGACACCCAACTCTACCTCTCATCACTTCTGAATTCCAAAGACACACTATTTTGACTTTAGATCAGTGCTTAGCTTTGGTAATGAACTGGGTGAGGAAGAACAAACTAAAACTAAACCCATACAAGACAGAGATGCTTCTGGTCAGTCAAAAAGGAGAAGAAGGGATAGGGATGCAACCTGTCCTAGATGGGATTACCCCCAATTGAAAAAAGATGTACATAGCTTGGGGGTGCTCCTGGACTCATCCTTAAGCTTAGATGTCCAGGTCACAGAAGTGCATTTGCAAAATTAAAACTAGTATGCCAGTTACTCCAGTTTCGTGAGAAATCTGCTCTGGCCACTGTGACACATGCCCTAGTGACCTCCCAGATGGACTACTGTAATGCGCTCTATGTAGGGCTACTGATGGAAAGTCTCAGGAAACTTCAATGGGTCCAGAACACAGCAGCTGGATTGCTGAACTCTGGTGGGTTACAGAGATCACATTACACCCCTACTAAAGCAGCTCCGCTAGCTTTCAATCACCTACCGGGCACAATTCAAGGTGCTGACCTTAAGAACATAAACATAAGAGCATAAGAAGAGCCATGCTGGATCAGGCCAAAGGCCCATCTAGTCCAGCTTCCTACAACCTTAACCTACAAAGCACAAAATGGCCTGGGTCCAAGCTACCTCAAAGATCGAACCTCAGAGTATGAACCAACTTGGGTGCTAAGATCATCAGGAGAGGCCTTTTTCTCCATCCTGCGCCTCAACAGAACACATGAAAGGGCCTCTGTTGCTGCTTCCAACCAGACTTTGGAACTCCCTCCCACTGGAGGCCAGGACTGCCCCATCTCTGCTGTCTTTCCAAAAGCAGGCTTCATGAAAGTTTGTGAAATTTTTTTAAAAAATAGATACTCTTAAAGGTGCTACTTGTAGTGTCAAGAACTGGCATAATTCGTAGATGAGGCCTATCCAGTGCCCAAGAAAAGGGGACTACTACTTCATAGGATTTGGAGCATTTATTTCTCTCAATGCAACCGAAAATAGCATGTCCCTTCTTCTTTTTTTCAGCCACATCATTGCAAAATGTATCTTCCCAGTTCCCTCAGGGAATTCAAGTCAGCACAGTTGGCTCTCCTCGCCTGCACCAACTTTCTCCTCACAACAATCATGTGAGATAAACTGTGCCCAAGGTCACCCAATGAGTTCTATGGCCAAGTGAGAGTTTGAACCCTTGTCTCCTGAGTCTTAACCCAGCACTCTAAGTTAGCTTAGTACTGTTCTGCTTTCTGGACATACCATATGAGCTTCTGTATCTTTCAGGCCTGTACCTGCAAAATACAGTGGTACCTTGTATAACAGACAGCTTGTATAACAGAAAATTTGTACAACATAAAAAATTCCGGAGATAGGGGAAATTTGCTTAACATAATTGCCTATGGGGAAAATCCGTACAACATAAAAATGGGATCACTCTGCTTTCAATGCATTCCTATGGGAATTTGTATAAAGGAAAATTTGCTTAACATAATTTCATTTGGAACGAATTAATTCCTTTATACAAGGTACCACTGTACTCTGACTCTCCTGGAGCACCAACGACTAGGAGCACTACTTAGAAATACTGTTTATTTCATTTTGAGAAAAGGCATCACAACAACATGTCCCAGAAAAGGTCGGAGTAAAAATGGTGCTCTCAAAAATACGTAAAGTGGGTTTTTAATTGATTTCTAAAAGTTCTTTGGGTTGCTGGGGAATGTGAGGGTCCAAGGCAGCTGGTCCCGCACTCTTATGGAGCACATACTACCTGTGGTATGCACTTTGTCCACCTCTATAGTAGATAAACAATAAGGAGTCAGCAGCAGGATACAATGACCACATTCATGATGATGGTAAAAAACAGACTGCTGTTGCTCTTGTTTCCTTCTTAGAATCCAACAAACCGAGGTCACCATACTAATCATCCGGAGGCACAGGAACTAATAAACATCTTTTGTTGCTACAAGCCATCAAGACGCACCCAACTTATGGCAATCCAAATTATGTGAAACATTCAATGAGTGATTCTACCATTGCTTCCACCAACCCCGGTGAATTTTCATGCACAAGCAGGAATTTGAATCCCAGGTGTCCTAAGGCCTAGCCCATCACACACTGGTCCCCAATACAAACCTATTAGTCCAAAGGTCTTTGATCAATAGCCATTTCATATGTCATTATTTTGGTAATGAGAAGTTGATGATCTTATTTATTTTTTTAAAAAAAACACCTATTATTATTGCTACTATGTGGGCTCTTAGTAGAGAGAGTGCTGCTCAAGGTGGATACCAGGATAAAATGAACAAGAATATCCTCTATTTAAGTCTTAACCAAATCTCACCACGTTCAAAGAGGATTCCTGCCATATAAGTGTAACCTGGATAGCAGTCTTCTGAAATTACCCATACCTATGACCTCCTTCTGTGTCTTCTTCATATTTTAATATATTTATTCATATTTAAGTATTTAAATATCTTCATATTTAAATATCTGTATTTTCTACCTAAAAACCTGCAAACATGATCTCATTAGAGCAAACATGATCTCAATGGAGAATTGCCTGCTTCGTGACTAATGGGGAAATCTATAGCAACATCTATCCAGTTGGTTCTCCTCTTCCTCGCTTCTCTGGATTTAAATTTAAACATGACCAAGAGAAGAACCCAAATAGACAAGGCACAGACATTGCAAATTTTGGAAACACTTTATGAAGGATAAAAGTCTCTGAGCTCTTAACCACAATAGATGTTTCTCAGCAACCGTGCCTGTTGCAGTATTATTATGCAGGTGTATTTCCAGTACAAGTGGGAAATAATGAACTTATTATTTGAATTTGAATCACTGGTAATTTCCACCACTGTTCACCCTTTCCTCTGCCACCTGTACACTCACACATGAGTCAGAAAGCAGAGATGGCGTGCCAGTAGAAAGCAGAAAGTGAGAAAACTCCAAGCTGGGCGGGTGATGGCATGGGAGACTGGGTTTGAATTGTAACAAGGCTTCTCTGACTAACATTCCATCAGGGACACATACAGGAAACCAGGCAAAGCCAGGAAGGAGATTGCCCTGCTGCTTCCTTTCTGCCACTTCAAAAATATCAACTAACAGACTCCTTCAAGGAGAGCTTTGGCTGGCTCCTGACATTAAATCTTGGCCTTCGCCTCATATTATATTTCTGAAAAACAGAAGGAAAGAACTGCAGGTGGGTGCTTAGAATACATATTAGAAACTGATCTATGTGAAACACTTTCAAGTAATCTTTTCAGCTGAGGAACTAAAAATCATAGCCCATTTTGTTCTTTAATCTATATCCACATCCTTCTTTTAAAACCCATCCTTTGCTCTAATGGTAAATGCATACACCCATGAATTGTATATATCTAGGGAATAGCCAGTCTATCAGGAACAGTCCATAGATTGGGGCAGAAGGACAGGTTCAAATTTTGAGAAGGTCAACACACCACTTATGTCCATCACACAGTCATGCAACATAATTAAATAGTAGTTCACAAAGTAGGTTATCAGCAAAATGGTGCAATTCTCCCTTCCCCATCTCTTCTTCCAGGCACTCAAATTAAATGTTGTGGCAATTTGAACCATACAACCCCAGGATGGGAGAAAAGAGGGCTGGAGCAAGCAGTGAGCTGGGACTTGCCGGGACAGGTGATAAAAGAGAAATGGAAGGGAAGAGGTGGAAGTAATAGGAAAGGATGTGCCTGGTTGGATAGAAAATGAAGGAAGAGTTCTAAAAAAAAAAAAATCAAATGTTTGGTTGCTTTTTCTCAGATAATTTTTTTTAAAGTAATGATTGCTAATTTCTTGTGAAAAGTGACCAAATGCACGAACACTGGCACAGAAATGGTGTCCCTTCCCTTTACTGCTTACCAGCAAAGTTTCATTAAGAAGATAACAATGGCTCCCTCATCATCTGTCATGAAACAAAAAATTTTTTGCAATGCTTTGCACTTTTAGAAGTTGGTCAATTGATGCCTAAGATTAGGTCTGAATAAATCACAGAAGCGGACGCTTAATAAGCTGGAATGTATGAACATGATATGTATTTGTTCCTAATTCCTATATCAAAAGGTCTTTCAATTAAAAAGATGATTAACTACATCTGAGTTTAATTAAATTTATGAATTCCGAGAAAAATATGAAATGTTATTAAAAGTGGAAAGAATGTGGGTCCTTAACAGCCCGGCAAGTTCACAGAGACACATGAGATCAGTTTCAAAAGGTTAAACAAACATAATATTTTATATTACAGTTAAAATTAATCCAATTTCAGTACGGCTACATAAGAGTTTAAAGCTTGGTTTACCAGACTCAACCATTTTTATGTATGATAATATTCTGTATATTGCTCTAACACAGCAGCTATCAAATAGCTAGACCTACATAAAGGTCTTTGTTTTAGCAGCCTCACAATTGAACTGCTTTTTACCTCTTTGCTGCTCACAGAGCAGCAAAGAGTCCTTCCTATTTTTATTTTCACAGCTTTCCATTTTATATTCTTTCTGAAAGAGAGAGAGAGAGAGAGAGAGAAGGCATTTTTGAGCTGGCAGCCATGATGAGAGTTTTAAGTTAGGATTATTCCATCAAACACCCTGATGTGACAACTCATTGCTTCTAGCTAGTTTGAGAAAAGAAATTGATAAAACATATTTCTGGTAAGAGAGGGAGGCCCTGTGTGAGTATCGACCAAACGACAGAGATAACAGAATAACAGCAACAGACCCCTCCTCAACTTTTATTTGCCCACAACTACATAGTCCTGCACTTGAGATGTGACTCCGAAAAGCAATCTAGCCCAAGAGAACACATGATTAACTGCCACTTGGAAGTAGTCCCACTAAGCACTACATACATTCCTTAAAATTATGGGCTTTCACAAATGAAATATTGTGCTCAGCACTTCACAAGATACAGTTTTCAGTTACGAAGCTTCCGCATATCTTCTTTCTCATGGGCAAAATCCCCTGTGCCAGAGTCATGGGTAGCTCACATTCCCACAGACAGTTTAGTTAGTGTTCTGCTTCTGCTTAGTGTTCTGCTACAGAGCTACAGTACTACAAAGATGGCAAATTAAACCCTTCTCTTGTCTGCACTCTTTTCAGGCCCTTCGTAGGGCACTTTCTGCTCCAAAGGGTTTTGGCAATATATTTCCTCAGCTACTTTGCCTTATTTGTCATATTTATTTTCGTCAGCCAATACAAGAGCATGGCTTCAGGTATCACAATAAATTCCACAAATAAAAAGTAGCTATGAATGCAATGGGTGGGGCATAGTTCCAACATACCTCTTTAATGAGAAAAATGCATTTCAAATCACAGCAAATCTGACCATAAATGTATGAGAATTTCCTCGGGGCCATTGATTTGCCCAAACTGCACTTTAGAAATCACATGTATGATTTAAAATGTGGTGGTGAAATTTACTAAATGGGCTTTCACCACATTTCCTATACTTAGGATTCCAAGCAAAGGTTTTCTGAATTATTACATGTCTGGGAATGAGGGCAGAAATGCACATTCAGGAAAAGCAAGTGGTGTAACATGTCACCATGACCTTCTTGAGGTACTATTCTCCCTGGGTTTGTGCATGTGCTTTGAGGGGACCACACAGCCTTTCCCTCCACAATTACTCTGCTCTCAGAAGTACTGACAAGTCTTCCAATAAGGGTCTGCTCATGTGTTGGCTCTCCGTACAAGCAAAGTGATGTTTGAAGAGGGGAAGGCTAGGTACTCTCTCTACAAAAAAGGGTTTTCCCAACAACTACTCTATAGTAATACCTCGTTAAGATGAATGCCCCTTAAGACAAAAAAAATGCATAAGACAAATGAAATGTCTGGGAATAGGAAAACTCGTAAGATGAATTTTCCTATTGGATGCTTGCAAGACAAATTCAATGCATTCCTATGGGAATATGCATTAAATCATGCTTCATAGGATGAATTTTTCGTAGGATGAATTGACCCGTAGAACAAATTAAATTCATTTTAAGAGGTACCACTGTATATGAGAGTTTTTTCTGAATACAGATAGGCTCACAGTGGGGTGGGATGGGGAGACGTATGTGCTACTACTTCCTTTTCTTCAGGAACTTAAGAAAACAGCTAAATGCTCTTCAGTTTGGCTAATGTGGTTTCCCCAGGACAGCTGTCTTTTCTCCTGTAATATTCACAAACTGCCTGTAGGATGCCAGGCATTTGAACAACCCTGCCTGTACCTGTCCCATATCAAAATCATGTGGATCTGCATAGGCAAATATAAACACACTGCAGCTGTTTCTCTCAGAACTGAAGATGCGAAACAGCCTTTTCTGTTCCTCCCACCACAGCTGTCTGGGAATGACTTTGGTTCCATGCTTCAGATTCAGCTTTGCCTAGGATGAATTCCTCAAAGGCAGGGTGACTGCTGTTGTACGAGACAAGCTCTGCTAAATGAGCAAGAAAGGTAACTTGCCTTTAATCATACAAACAGAAGTAATTGGAAAATCATCACATCTGGTACACTTCTTTCCCTACTAAACGCACAAACTATGAGAAGTGAGGTAACCTGCTGGCATCAGTACTTGCCTTGGTAAAATTACTCAGACTTAGGAGGAACAAAGTTGCTCGTGCAATTAATTCTCGAAAGGGAAGTGCCTTATTTGTTCCTTTTTTAAGGCTTCTTTCTCTTCCTCCCTCTTGATCACTGAATCAGATTCAAGCCTGGCAGGCTGCCTACCTGCCTAATGACTCTCATCCATCAGTGCCTGAATGGGGTCTAAGAAAGAAGTCCCAGCTTTATGGGGGGGACACATGCAGTAAAGGTTATTTCAGGGAACGGCTGCAAACAGGGAGCCACAAGAGGTCCTACACTTCATTAAGAAGTCAGGATTTTTTTTTAAAAAAAAGCCATTCCCTCACTGCAAAGCACACAAACATGATCAGCTCACTGGGTGGAAGATTTTACTGCTGGTAAAAGAGTGGGAAGAGTATCATATGATCCAGTGTTCAGAATGATTGCCTTGAATTGCGGTTGCGGTCTGAACCTACTTCTCTCCATTCCTACGTGGTACCGGCAAACTTTTCAGAACTAATAAATAGAAAAGGCCATTTGGAGAAGCCAGATTAAAGCAGCAGAGACGAAGCACCATTATCTTTAAATCACGGGGTAACCTTTTTGGCAGAAATGGTTTCAATAAATATTTCTGTCAAAAATAGCAACAATCCTGGAGTCTTAAGAGCAGAGGAACTCTCTGTTCCTCTCTCCCTTTTAGTCGCCCCCCCCTCCAGGCCACTCACCCCAATCCTTTCTATCTCCCTCGCTCTCCCTCTCTTGCTAGCTTGCTCTCCCTGCCTGCCTATCATCTTGCTCTAATTGTTTCCAGATTTGTGTGGGAGGTCAGGGCCCGGGAGTGCTGCTTCATGCCAAGTTTATAAACAGAGCAGTGTTTCCAGATGGCCACTGGCTCCAGCCTGGCTAGCAGGTTGATTGGGACCAGAATAACAACAGGTGGAGGACAGACAATGAATTCCTTGACACTTATTTTACTCCCTCTGCTCCCTATTCCCCTACCCCCCACCCCCCAAATCAGCAGCCGCCACAGTTCCTGCCAGACTCACCAGCAGGCCCATTTTAGCCGAGGAAAGGAAAGCCGGAGGAAAAGAAGGGACTTCCTCCTCTTGAGAAACAATGTGTGAAATCTGCCTTATTTTACTGCCATGGGCGCCCGATGGCTGCTTTTCATTAAAGATGCCTTTACAGTGCGGCTAGATCCAGCGGCAGAAGTGGTTTTCAATAGAAACATGTATGAAGAACAAGGCACAACTAGCATGCACACATGCACACTCACATGTGCACATGCATGCACACACACACACACACACATGCTACAGTATATAGCTATATCACCTATTGTTCTAAATCAGTGGCTAATCAACATATCTGATGTGCACGAGATCTTTTTCTTATGCTAATGTACTGCTTCCCAAAGGCACAATCTCCCTTTCACTCATGTGTATGTGTGTTCTGAAGTCAGAATGGACTTATAGAGACCCTAAAGGGGTATTTAAGGAGCCGTTTTTGGTAATTCCAGTTCCCCAGTCGGTTTCCAGGGCAGAGCAAGGATTCCAACCCTGTTCTCCAGAGTCCTCATCCACTCTATCCACTACACACACTGGGAATATTCACTGATATGGTCAGCAGTAATTTCTGTATCTATTTTTTTAAAAAAATTACTCTATTCCTCTCTCAAATGTTCCAGCTTTTGAGTCTGGAGTTTTAAGCAACGTGAGAGTTTATTGGTGTGTCAGACTATGGCTCAGAGAAGCCAAATCCTACTTGACCACAAAACTTCTGGGTGATACTAAGCTAGCCACCAATTCTCAACTTAACTTTTCATGAAGGTGCTGTGAGAGCATTATAATACATGTATAACACATACTTATATGTACATATGTACCCATTCAAAACAGGAATAAACTTGAAACAGATGCCACATAAAGTCATTAAAGTCACAACACCCTTGAAAAACCCTAAGCATCCCATTGTCAGTTAACATTAGTGGAGCAAGTGTTTTTAACAAGGATTGTGAATGAAATACTACATATCTAGTTTGAAGAATGATGAAAACACAACCCAAAGGCTGAAATCCAGTGGTAGGTTGCAACTAAAAATGGCCCGTTCATAGATGCACAACCATCTCCAACTTGAAATGTCTCCCCTATTCAGATCATGGGCTAATCCTTACAGAATAAATGTGTTACAGAATAAATCAATGAATTGCGGCAATTCCAGACTAAAGAGTTGGTGCAATCGAAATCTTTGTCTGCCAAGCTACCATCTGTGCCTTGTGGAAAAGCTCTTATTTAGATCAACATGTTCCCACTGGATCACATGGACTATTCATGGTAATTCTGCACTGAACATATCAGAAGCTGAAACTTCTAGATAAATATTCAAAAGGCAGAAAACACACCAAGCACTGATACAATCAATATATGCTTGAGATGTTGAGAATTTCAGAAGTTATTTTTATAGTTATTAAATGTTATTAATTTATTTTATTTTATACTTGTTTTTAAATTCAAGAAAAACAGCTAAAATGTGTCTTTTCTTCCCAAGGCCTGTACAAATCCACCCCACACTGTGTTTAGAAGTGAACCACATAGCTGACTTCTAATGTTCCTGTAAGTAACCAGCTATGCTTCTCCTCAAATAACTTTTGAAACACCTCAAACCAAAAATGAAGTTATTTTCTCCATTCAAAAACTTGGCAGGAGGGTGAAAAGGGCTTGTGTGGAGGAGGTGAGAAATACCATTTCCAAATGCTGCAAAGGCCAAGTATATTTGTCTGTGGTGGCAACCCAAAGTCAGCGACAGTAGATTATTTATTACACTCATTCAAAATTGTTGATGTCCAGTTGCTGATAAAGAAATGGCTGCATGAATACCGCAATTACTCCAGTTAAATAAAAAGTGTTATAGTTAAAATCTCTGAGGCTTTGTATGATACAATAAAAGTGATAGTGTTTTGTAGAAAGAACAAATGACAACAAATGAGGGATAGTATGAACAACCAATACTTTAAAATGTTTACATTTTGTCACATTTTGTCACATAGTACCCATGTTATAGGTGTCCTTTCTTACCATTATTTAAAACGTATGAAATCTATCACAAGGCATTCATTTCACTTACTACATTAGCAGATCCCAAACAGTACAACATCCTATATTTTTTCATCACAAGCTACCTTAGGAGGAGATGCAGTACTGTAATTCTAAAGTTGCTAAGCTTCTGTCCTTCCAGTGCTCAGTCAGCTAGATTTTTTTTCAATGTCGACTAGAAAGTAAAATTCCTCCTACATCAAAAGAAATCATTCCTAGTGGAACATACAGTATGGATGTTATATACTACATTAGTAAAGAAAAGAATTCAGATAGATAGATAGATAGATAGATAGATAGATAGATAGATAGATAGATAGATAGATAGATAGATAGATAGACAGACACACACACACACACACAGACACACACACACACACACACACACACACACACACACACACACACACAGTGGGCCCTCGTATAACAAGCGGTTTGTTTAAAGAAAAAAATTGGGAGATGGGGGAAATCGCTTAACAGAATCGCCTATTGGGTGAATCCGTACAACAGAAAAACGGTCACAATTAGGGATTAATCTGTTTTCAATGCATTCCTATGGAAAATTTGTACAAAGGAAAACAGAGTTAGCATAATTTCATTTGGAACGAATTAATTCCCTTATACAAAGTATAATATATATACAGTAGAACCTTGTATAACAAGCATAAAATCTGTACAACATAAAAAATTCCAGCGATAGGGGAAATTTGCTTAACAAAATTGCCTATGGGGCGAAAACGTACAACATAAAATGGTTGTGATTAGGGATTGCTCTATTTTCAATGCATTCCTGTGGGAAATTTGTATAAAGGAAAATTTGCTTAACATAATTTCATTTGGAATGAATTAATTCCTTTACACAAGGTACCACTGTATATACCTTAGGTACCACTCTAAGGTACATTATCTTTCACCTGAAGGTGAAAGGAAAACAGCAGAACTGCAGTGGAACTAGACAAAGTCAGAAATCATAACTGCAGAAATGCAGGTAATGAACAAACTGAAATGCTTAGAGACCATAAATATCTCAAGTCCAATCATCAAGCCAAATGATGATCCAAGAAATTATTATCAAGTTAAAGATTTGTCACTTAACACCAAGGCCAAGATTTGCAATTATTATATGTGGGTGTGAAAACTGGATGGCTAAAAAACCCACTGGAGGGAAGATCTGTTCATTTGCACTAAGATGATGGAGGACAGCTTTGTGGATACTGTTGAGTGAGCCACAAAAATGATGAAACTGGGGTGTCATACATACTTTGGGCACATAATGAGAAGACAAAACTACATGAGCAGGCGCCAAGGGTAGGGAAATTCAAGAAAGCAATAATCTTGCTTTTGCAAGAGCAGAACAAGGCTATCCATGGTAAAGCGTTTTGGGTGTCACTCATTCATGAGGTCACTGGAAAAACAACCGTGAAACAGGGCTGGATTAGGACCCTTAGAAGCCCGAAGCACTTAAAGATTTTGGTGCCCCCCATATATACGTAATTAAAAATATAAACATTAATAAATTATAAAATAAAGTTGTATTTATCAAAATTAAACAAAACTTACAGTAAGATGGAAAATAAAGTGTTTTTGTATAAACATCCTCATTTTGTAGAACTTGGCTTACTCTGTGAAAATTCTGAAAAATCTCATTCCAAAAATTCAACATAAAAACAAATTCTCACTCTTGCATCTTATCTGCAATATTATTTGTTTTTCTTCTAGAGTCTCCCTTTTGTGACTGGTCTTCGGCTATATATTCTAATGCTTCTAAAATTTGACGGAAATATTTCAAAATTGCTGCTGTTGCCATAGCATGTGCCTCCCATCTGGTATCAGAGAGGGATTTGTAGACAATTTTATTTCCAGTACAATCTTTATGAATTTTCCACTGGCTGCTTGACGCTGAAAAAAAGGTATAGAGTATCTGCACCGTAGAGAAGAAATTAACTGCCTCTTGACAGCAGTCAACAGCACTTTGGCCTATCAGTGAATGAGCTGCATGAGGCACATATATAGCAAACTTGTTTGTCTATTTAAAAAAAATCTGCATCCCCTTAGAGTATAATGCCCAGACATGTTAGAAATGTTGTCATAAGACTGACCCCTACATTTTGAAAAGTTAAGCCTACAAACTTCAGTGCAACACCTGATTTGCCATTTCCTCATAAGTATGGCCTTTCGTTTCCAGAAAAGTTAAAAAGTGTTCAGTAGGCTGTCCATCTTTTAAGTACCTAAGTACAACACTTAACTGATTGATATGATAGATCTGATGTAGAATCAACTAACAAACAAAAATAACAAGAAAATTTTACTTTGTCAACAATGAGCGCATGGACCTTTTGTGCAATTAGTTGAATGAGTTCTTCACAGGTGGTTTTGGATAGGCCAGAAGGATTTCCTTTGCCAGAATTTCCATATTTTGAAATGTGGCCTGCTAAAAATGGATCAAACTGGCTTATGAGTTCAACGAGCCCTAACACGGCGGTGGCGGGGGGCCATGGGTGGGCGGCGACAGCGGCAGGGGGGAGGCGCTGGCGGGCAAGCGGGCAGGCGAGTGGGCGGGCGGCGGCGCAGGCCACAGGCGGGTGGCAGCGTGGGCGGGCGGGTGAGTGGGCAGTTAGGATATCACTTAGGATAGAGGTTCTGTTCTTGGCTTGCACCCCAAATGTGTGTGTGTGTGCAAGCAAATTGAAGTTGGGAAAATAGAAAATAAATGGTAGTATATAATATATTTTTAAAATAAATCCACACCTCCCACTCCCAGTCGAACCTCCCCCCTTTATCCAATATCAGAAAAAATCCTCACAAACTGCCAGAGAAGAAATAAAGAATAAACTGCTATTCCCTTCAGCAGACAAAGCTGCAGGGAATCAAAGAAATTATTTTCTAAATTCAATTCCCTCCCTGCCTGCCTAACTTAAATCCTAAAGCCTCCAGCCTCCCTCCTCAATCTCGATCGGATCACACCAGCACCAGCAGCCAGCCCTCCTCCCTCAACCACATCCATACACCCGACTGTGATTTCTGGAAGGTGCCTCGGCTTTTTATGCCCTCCGAGACATCCAGAAGTGTCAGTCAAAAACCTGGCGATGCCATTGGTGGAATGGTTCAAAAATTTGCATGGTCCCATCCCATGCCCAGCCCACATGGGCAGGTCTAAAAAAATGAGGTCACCATTTTGGATCCCCCCCACCGCATGGCATGGCGAGACGACGAGGTTGACCCCCTCCCAGCCTGGTGCAAGCAGCCCAGGACAGGAGAAGGGGGGGGAGGCCGGGGACCCCCCAGAAACCACCCCTCTGGTAGGTGGCAAAGCCTCAGGCAAGCATATTTTCACACTTTTAAAAACCTTTTCTGTGCTTTGCATTGCGCGATTGCCATGATGCCACAAATGAAAACGAAAAACCCGACCAAATTTTTCTTTTTTCGGTTCGAGTTCCGAGTTCTGACGGCTTAATTATCGTTACCGTTTCCGTTACGTAACAGAAACGAAAAACGGAAATGAAAACGAAAATTTCGCTGAGTCGTGCCCATGTCTAATTATCAATCATAATAGTATTTCGCCAGTCACTGAACCCTTCTCAATCAAGGAACATACATATATAAATATTTTCCTGAACTGAGAGACATTCTGAAATCAAAGAAATCTCCTTTCAAACACCATCTCCCTTGTAACAGGGTAGTATTTCTTCCATTAAAGCTATTACACCCTCACTTAAAGTAAGTCAACAGGAGATACAAGCAGTGTCCTTAGAATCTGGTAAGAAGTGCAAACATTTATTTATTATTATTATTTATTTATTTATTTATTAGACTTGTATCCTGCCGTTCTTCCCAGGGGGGAACTCTGAGCGGCTTACAGTAAAAGCATAAACCAAAATAACAGAACAGGACAGTAAAGAAAAAGAAAAAACACACAGAGGTGGCGCAAGCAAGGATGGCGGCGGGCAGAAATGGGGAGGGAAAAAAATTAAATGAAATTAAATGAAAAGGTCGCCAAACGCTTCCCTAAACAGGTGGGTCTTTAGGGCCTTTTTAAAGGCGGGCAGGGACTCTACTAGGCTCAGCTCAGTGGGGAGATGGTTCCAGAGGCTGGGGCCCACCACAGAGAAGGCGCGGTCACGTGTACGCGATTTCCGTGCCTCTCTGGGTGTGGCCACCCTCAGTGAGCGCGCCTGCACCAATCTCATGGGTCTGGCCCCAGTTGATCTCTGAGAGATACACTCAACCAGATACTCTGGTCCCAGGCCGTGGAGGGCTTTGAAAATCAAAACCAGGACCTTGAACCTAATCCGGAAGACAACGGGTAGCCAGTGCAAGCGAGCCAGGACTGGGGTGATGCGCTCAAATCTACGAGCACCCACCACCAGCCTGGCCGCCGCATTCTGCTCCCGCTGTAACCTCCGGATCAGGGTCAAGGGCAACCCCACGTAGAGGGCATTGCAGTAGTCGATCCTCAATATCACCAGGGCCTGCACACCTGTCCTCAGGGAGGACTCATCGGATCTGGGCGATCCTGCGGAGGTGGATAAAAGCGGCCCTGGAAGCAGCCATCACCTGGGTTTCCAGGGAGAGGGCTGAGTCCAGGACCAGGACCAGATTCTTCACAGACATTCCAATATGTAAATTAGCAAACTCTACCTTAATCTGCTTCAGCTTTTATGTCTAAATGTTATATACATTTATAAAACCTATATTTGACTGAGAATTTTGTTCAGTTTGCCACAGTCACAACACAGAAGCATGTCTAACTTTTGGTGACTTGTCTGATGATTTCATCCAGGAGCCGTTTTTATTCCTCCCTTAATGAGAGAAATAATATTCTTGTTGCACTGTAGCATCACCTTTTTAGTATTCAATCCCTACCTTCTATGAAACAAAAATCTGAAACAATTAAAATGAAATATTACATGGGATTTTATACTGAATTGTTGTATGTAGTTTTCATTCTCTTCACCTATTTGTACTTTACACACTTCTGTGCTTACTCAGCACATTATTTAGTGCCTGCATTCCCACCATGTGTGTGTGTGTGCGTGTGTGTGCGTGCGTGCGTGCGTGCGTGCGTGCGTGCGCACGCATTTGTGGTTTCCTTTCCTTGTGTTTTTGTTCCCTTTCTAGTGGTTCTCTCAGTTTCTGTGTTTTAATTTGTACTTATTCTTACATGCACTGTGGATTATTTTTGGATACATTTTTATTCTGAATAAAATTACAATCTGAAAATTTGTCCGGTTAGTATATTTTGGGAAGAGAGACTCTCTCTCTTTTGTTTTGTTTTTCCTTGTTTTAATACATTGTTTACAATTGACCAGTTGTAACTGAATTTCTGTTATTGCAAAGGGGACTAAAATATATTCAGCTCTTTTAAAAGAATACAGAATGTTTTTATTAATTGTTTATCAATGTGGGATATTGTGCTTCTGTACCCATGATTCAAAAGGCCAGGAAATAGCCCTATATTCATGCAAAATATTTTGTCCATATTGCCAGCAGGAAAAAGACTGGCAAGAGTTAAATAGCAAAGGGCAGCCTGAATGCTGACAACACCAATGGCAGCAGTCAAAATGATGTACAGGATACACTCTCCTGCTCACTACCATTCACACTTATTGAAAAACACACATGACAATTGCTTTGTGTTTGGGTAAGAAGTGGTGAACTGATTGAAAAAAGGAGCCAGCTTCTGGGATTTTCTCTTGTGTGGGGTCACTTTGTGAATGGTAGAGGTGCTTGGGAACTCCTATTCCATGCCTTTACCATTAGCCTGTGGAGTGTCTCAGGGTTCCATGATTCCCCATAATATTTCAGATATACATAAAAAATGAATGTTGTAGTCTGGTACCACCAGTGTGCTGATGACACCCAACTCTATCTGCTTTTTAAGATCTTCCATGAAGTCCTTCTGAAGAATGAGTGAGTGTCCATACAAGATTAACTTAAAATACAATTGTGGAGGTTTAACACGGACAACAAAGGTGAGTGAAGAGGGACAGGATGAAGTATCCAAAGTTACACTGGGAAGAAATTGACAAGACAAAGCTTTTCTCTTCCTCTCCTAATGCTAGAACCTGTGGTACTTTTCTGAAGTTGAACAGTAGGAAAGGACAAGAGGCAGTTATTCAGAGAGGAGATAGCAAAGCTGTAGGGCTTCATGCTGGCTTAGAGCGCTTTAAGGATTGTGCAAATTCAGGAAGATTAGACTATCAATGGACATATCAGCCTGTGATGCAAATGAAAAATGCTGAGAATTTCCCAAACCCAGAATAATTATTCTCAGTATTGGTGACTCATTTATAGAGATGGGCACAAAACTACTAAAGAAATGGAACAAAACAAAACAAAACACTATATTTTCATTTTGTGCCCATCTCTACTTATTTTTCAAATTCAATCAGTACTGCCTTGGCTGCAGGTGTACAAGGAACCTCGTGGCACAGTGGTTAAATGCCTATACTGCAGCTAAAACTGTGCTCACAACCTGAGGTTCAATCCCAGGTAGCTGGCTCATGTCTGACTCAGCCTTCCATCCTTCCGAGGTCAGTAAAATGAGTACCAGCTTGCTGGGGTGGGTGATGGGGACAATGTGTAACCTGCATACTGTAATTAAAACTGTAAACTGCCCAGAGACTACTTGAAGTGGTATGGGGCAGTATATAAGCAGAACACTTTGCTTTACATATTGTTTGTAAGAAACTGGGCAACATCTGTTGGGTGTCAAAAATAGTTAATTTAAACAAATAAAAACCTTCCAATCTCCTTTCCCTTTTTAGGTTCCGAGTTTCCCTGTGCTCCATTTTGCCTTGGAGAGTGTTAGGCAGACAGAGGAAATCTTTTAAAAATCACTGTCAGATCCCTGACACCAATCTTGATCTCTGCACCAGTAATCTGGCAATGATTTTTGGCTGTTAAATCTTCCTCCCCAAAGCCAGAATCTCAAAACAGGGCAAAAGGGAGCCCTCAGTAGCTGCAGCAAGTGAAGTCCAAGGAATAAGAATCTTTTACTTCATTTAAATTAATTAATTCTGGCACCCAGATTACATTCATGCTGATATAGCTATGCCAGCAGGATTGTGTGCTTAAGCACTTTACAGATTTGAGGTCATGAATGATGTTCAGATAGCAGTTTAATACATCTAAAAACAGTGACTCCATGATGTCTGCAGTCATGTCACAGTACTTCCGCACTGTGTATCTGGAAGAGGCATTATACGTCCATTCTAAGCCTTTATGGAATAGTCACCATAGCCTGTCTTGTTAATCTCTGCCTTATATTTTCAGTATTTTATGCTACAAGCATTATATGAATTCTGAGCTGCATCCATACCTTCTCCATAAAATTCAGTTATAAGTGGCTGTTTCTCAAATTTTTAACAAGAATTCTCCATATGGAGGTGAGATGTTGGGAAGAAGAAAAGGTTTTTTTAAAAAAGAAGCATTTGGGCTGAAACATGGTTTTGCATAAACTGACTGTTATATGTTACCAATTTGATTCTTAAGAGAGCTAAGAAATAAAAAGTCTGTGATTTATAAAGTATACTTATTTCTAATTTCACTTTAGACCCCCTACTGTGTGGGATCTAGGGGAAAGCTAAATGCCAACAATTTTCCAAGTGAAACTGAAAAAGGAAAATTACACCTGCAAATCAATCAGTACCATGATGTTTCACTTGTGCAAATCTATATGTAATCCCACATATAAATCAGAAGCCAAATAATTACATTTATTTGTATTTCAGAACTATATATTTTGCTTTGGAAAGCATATTGGCTGAATGATACTGAAGGACATTTCATAGAAACTCTCAGGGAGGTATTTGTTTTGGTAAGTCAACAAGGCCAGATACTTATTTACTCTACTTATTAGTCTTTTTTAATATAACCTATATGTATACAGTATTTTTAATAGCCAAATTATAAAAATATAAATTGATTAATTGTAAGTAAATACAAACAAAAAACTCAATTGGAATAGTATAAAGTGTTTTCTGATTATTTCTGATTTTACAATATATTAATATATTTCCAACTACATGCTAACAATTCAGTTTTTCTGTTCCTTTTTCCCCATTTTCTATTTTGAGCTATAAATTGCATTTGTGTGTTTCAGAGAATTGTCATCCATGTATTAATTACATTAGGCAGGACCCCACTGCTAGTCCTAACTACAGTTGTCCCAATGACTTAGCACAATTTAAACAGCTATTGATTCAACAATTGATTCTATGGATCTGCTCTCTGCCTGAGAGGCTATGGGCTCTTGTGTTTCAGTGGTGGCATCACTGACGTGGTGGTATCGTTGAAGAGTGTGAGGAGCCAGTTTGCTAAGGCACACAATACTCCAATAACACTATAGTATTATTGAAAGACCTGCAATGGTCTTTCCATAGATACTCTATTATCTTCTTCCATAAACTGGGATATAGTTATACATGTACATGGGCCTACCTGTCTTCTTATAAATCTGTCCAGATGTTAAAGATCTTAATGACAACACCCTTTGATGGGGTCATATTAACCTATGGCTTGGTCCCTAGGCTTTCAGGCAGTTTTTTTGATGGGCCTCCAGCACTTCATTGTCACTCCATTGGGTCAGCCTGAACCAAAATTGATGGGATCATAGTTCCTGTGGGGCCCACGGGCTTCAACATAGTCAGCCTTATGATAATACAGGCTTGCCTTGAGAAAATGGTTCCCGACAGAGGATTGCTTCAAAACTCTGCAGAAGAAGGCTTTCTTTTTGTGTTCTTTAAAGACTGTGAAGTTCACTCAATTCTAGTTGGAATGTTATGAAGACCATGAAATCATGATGATGGCTCACTATTTTGTATTGTTCCCCATCTCAAGTGCTTACTGATTTTTTTATTTTAATGGTTTCATTGTTTTACCTGTTTTAATGATTATTTTAATTATTTTGCTTTGTGTAGTGATTGCGTACTAAATGATTCCAGAAACAAGCCACTAAAAGCCCAATACAGTACAAGCATTTTCAGCTTGTTTTCGTGAAGTTTTTGGATGAAGCAAATAATTCTCCTTCTTTTCTGTCTTACTTTTCCCAGTGAATACCCCCATGTCTAAAGCACACACAGCTTTAGTAGGGGACACAATCGCAAAGCAAGCCCCCCCCCATAGATTGTTGTTTAACCCTCAATACATGTTGCGTAATGTGATATTGAATGCTTCTGCTTTAATAAGTGCATACAAACATTGATGAATAGCTTGGGTGAGAAAATGGAAGGAGATACATCATCTTCCTTATTGAGGAGGGACAGGAGATGATTGGTGCTGGGTTGGGGGTATCTGGGATTGGAGGTGCTGTACTGAATGTGGTGGATATAAATATCCAGGATAACAAACTCAAATTAAGGCTATGCAAAAACCCAAAGGACTTCTGTCTACTAGTGTACCCTTGTTCCATAAAAGTAGGACCTGATTCACAGTTTTCATTGTCACTTTCTCTTTGGAGCAAGCATTCCCCCGCTAACCTTTGGCAGAGCAGTGGAGGGGTGCAGCCCATGGCACATCCCCACAGGGGGAAAATTAGACGCACCAAAATTATCCACCCTACTATTGGTAAATTTTGGGTATGAATGGCTTTTCTGTCCACTTCTCAGTCTTCAAAGGGGCAGTCCATATTTGGGTAGATAGCTGGTTGTAATACACATAACTTCTGAGCAGGTGACTAATGCTTTCAAAATTCTGTGCCATCGTCTACTTCGTATTCATCAGGCACAAGGACCTACTTTACCCTTGGGCAGAGAGATGCTGATGCCCCAGGAGGCAGATGAGATGGGAGAGGGAACATAGCCCCTAATTCCTCTGTTCCCTGAGCTAGGCTGCCTTGTGCTCTGAAAGGCCCATGCATGAGGTATAAAACATTGCTCTGGTACTAGACTTCAAATGTGTTACACTACATTCTCTATAAGGAAGGAGAGCTTGTCATGGGACATACCTGCTTGGCACTCATGAAATTTATAAATAAAGCTACTCCAATAACTGGATAAGCGTAACAACAATCATCACCATCACCATCATCTTCATCTTAGAACTATAGAATTGAAATCTGGATAATCAAGGTCAGCTCCCGTCCTATCGCCAATTGCCTAGTCTGGTCAAGTAGGCGCAATGGAGAATCAAACTCTCAATCTCTGACTCCACAACCAAAAACCTTTAACTCCATTGCACCTGAGGGCATGACAGACCCATGATTTTGGTGTGCAGTCTGTGGGTAGAGATGAGGCCAACAGTGGGAGAGCAGTTTGGTGGCGATCCTAGACAAAAATTAGTTAGAACCTTGAGGATCCATGCCTTGGATCCATGCTTTTGCACCACTGTGCCACTGTTCTTTATTATAATTTTTTGCTTCCTGTATATTTGGAGAATGTTTTTTTAATTGCTTTTAATGTCTCTAGCTAATCTCAGTTCATTCTCTGCTTTTTGCTCTTCTGTTGCCATCCCTACATTTCCTTCCTACTTGTCTGTACTCTTCCTTGGTGGCCTGGCCTTCTTTCTGTTGTTGTTTTTAGGTCCTCTCTGAGGTTTTTGTAAAGCCACACTGGACTTTTTTGCTGCTTCCCACTTTTTCCCCTCTCATTGGAATAGACTGTAGATGTGCTTTTAGAGTTTCTTTTTTTAGATACTCCCACCTTTCTTGGGCTCATTTTCTTGTTAGGATCTTCTGCCATGGGACTTTACTTATGTTCTGTCTAAGCTTGTTTAGACACTGTATTTAATAGAACAGGATTAAAATTGAAATTGAAAGGATAACTGACTATTTTCAAAATTCAATCCATTTTATTTTGAATATGAAATGTAATGCAACCTTATCACAATTCATTCTGTCTGGCGCACCTGTCTTTTATCCATTTGTCTTCCACACTGACAACCTACAAGAGAAAAATTATGTGTGAATCTACTATAAATCTATTATACCTCATGTTCACTGGAAAATAATGTAACTCAAATTAGGACATCCATATAGATCAAAGGGCTCTAGAAAATCAAGAATTCACTCAGCAGAAGAATGCTGGAGCTATCTCCTTTTTAGTGAAATATTGCCATTATAACTTGCTTCCCAACCATGTGGGAGGAAAAACGCTTTTACAACCTGGTCGTTTAGGCAAAAATGTAACCGTGTACGTTCAGTGATTCTGTTAAATTAGTCCAGCTGCAACACCACTGCATATTCTTTGTAGCTTGATAAATTCTCCAATGCGGGGGGGGGGGGGACGCTGAGAACTTGAACACAGACCACATAACGAAGTTAGCCCTGAAATGATAGGAAAAAAAGAAAATACACACAAGTGCAACCGCTCTCCCATAGCGTTTTAAAATAAAAAGAACCAACCACGCGAACCCAGTAATCCGTATCTTTTAGCTATTGAGATGAAACGCGGCGCTTGTTTTTTCTAAGGCACTGTTTTGACCTCCCGTAGATAAAGAACATTAAACAACAAACACTCCGCAAACGAGTTACTGCGTCCTCTCCCCCCCCCCCCCCCGCGACTCTGTTTACATTAGGAAATCTACCCAGGGACTGGTTGAGGAGGGAAGGGAAAGGCAGGAAGGCTGCCTTTCATCGGCAGCTTTCGCCAGTTCCACTGGCTCCAGTTAAAGCTGGCCCCTGTTTCTCGGTAAGCCTACTCCACTCCAGATGTGCCTCGGCTCCAGAGTGGCTGCCATGTACAGTAAATCGGCATCTGAGGACTCGTCAATCTGTGGAGTCGAGCGATTGCGGTCTCGCCAGGCCACCCCACTGGCACAGAGCGAAATGTGTGCCGCTCACTGGGGAAGGCGGGGGCGGGGGGGAGTGAGAGAGAGAGAGAGAGAGAGAGAGAGAGAGAGAGAGAGAGAGAGAG
>JAHTLZ010000204.1:43931136-43957799 GCA_023846285.1 Phrynocephalus versicolor
TACATACATACATACATACATACATACATACATACATACATACATACTTGACCAGTAGTTTCTCTTTTCTTATTCTTAGGATTCAGCAATTCTTTTTGAAGAGTTTTGCAGTATTATAAGTTAAAAAGAAGCCAGACTATTAATTTTTAAAGATAAAAGTGAATTTTGAAACCTGTCTTTAGGCTCTTTATTTTGACAATTTAAGCCAAAGGTTCACTGGTCACCACACTCTTAATAGCTGCACCTTTTATTGATCACTGAAGACTGATGGCTCTATGCACTTGTTTATTGATTAACTTGTCCCTCAAGAGACTTAATTAGTAAAAGAATTACAATGTTGGGGACAGTATTTACACAGAGACATTGAATCCCTTTCAATCAATTATATATCCCTTCTGGGTTGCATTCTCCTCAAAAAACCAAAGTAGTCCTCCATTTTTTTTTCCCCTTCAGCCTGAGGGCCAAGAATCTGTTTTCTGGTCACTCCCCTGGAACCACAGGAGATCTTGTAAATACTGTGACCCCTCACCCCAAGACCTGATTTATCAAGGGAGTGCTGCTGAGAGGACCTATAGAAGAATTCTTCAACACAGAGGGAGGTTGACCAACAATGTGACCTCCTGAAAAGACAATATGAAACAGCTCTCTTTGATAGACTAAGAGTCTTCTTCCTTGAAAGGGCTTGTGGGCGCAGTCTGTTCTTTTTAAGCAGTGCAGATTGATGCTCTTTTCAGCCTACATGACTGATAATACCAATATACCCCATGTTGCTCTTATCTTAGCAATGGCCAGAAACACCAAGAAAGCTAGTAAAACAAGGAGAGTTTTACATCCAAAATGTCTTCATAACAGTTCTGAATTTTAATTTAATTTGTTACATTTATATCCTGCTTTGTCTTTAATCCACTCCCAGCAACATCAATGGCTTCCTACGCTTTATCCTCAAACAGCCATTGAGAGATACCAGGCAGACAGAGAGTGACTGGCCCAAAGTCATCCAATGGTTTTGTGGATTAGATCGTCCTCTTTCACATCCCATCCCAGACTAGCTTATATTTACTTCTATTCTGGGATATTTGTTCCATGGTGGAGCAAAAGAGGAAGAAAAAGAACCTTGCAGTAATAGCTTTGGGGAAATGAACAGGTTGTACAATTAACTGACAATTCACAGAAGTTCGATTCCGTGCCTCTTTTCTGAGAGCTAGTAAACACTAGTAGTATCACTCAGGTAGCATTATTACCCATTGGTGAAGCACACATATCCCTTTGTTCTCTATCATCATTCTGTCTATGCACTGTTTGGCACTTGGTAGAATATAGAGATGGGCACGAAATGCCAAAACAACATTTCATTTCATTTTAATTGGTTTGGTTTCATTTAAAATGAAACAGTTTTTTAAAAAAAGAATTCATTTAATTTTTTCGTTTGTTTCATTTTCCTTTTTTTTTACTCGCACCAACCAGCTGGCCCGCGGGCCAGGTTGGCGTGGGTTTTTATGCATTTATTTTTACTCACACCAAATAGCTGGCCTAGAGGCCGGTTCGGTGCATTTTTTATTTTTTTATTTTTATTTTTATTTTTACTTGCACTGACGAGCTAGCCCACGGGTTGGGTCGGTGCATTTTTTGTTTTTGTTTTTTGTTTTTGTTTTTTATTCCGCACCCAGTCATGTCCAATCGGGTAGGGGAAAGGGTGGGCTTTTAAAACTTTTTTCCTGCTGAAGCCCTGGGCTACAGCTGATCAACAGTGGCTTCGGTGGGGAAGAAAAGCCTATGGTTTCCCCTGTGTTGGGGAGGTGGGACTGCTGGCTTTTCCCCATAGGAATGCATTGCTTCAATGCATTCCTATGAGAAAACGAAAAACAAAGCAAACAAAATCGAAATTTCCATTTCATTTCATTTTTTCTTTGATGGGTCTGTTCATTATTCATTTTGTTCCATAAAATGAATAACAAATAATGAAATGAATTAAAAATTCATTTTGTGCCCATCTCTAATACACAATAAAACTACAGTATTAAAAGCAACACTTAGCCATATTTGTGCCTTCCTCCATGAGAGAATGCAAAGCAGCAGGCATAACATCCTCAAGCAGACATCATATGCAGACCCTTTTAGTTTTAACAAATATGCGGCATCTTACCTCTCCAGCCAGTCTTGGAGAAGATGTAACAGACATTGTTAAGGGAAGCCAGGGTGGCAGGAAGGCTGAGAATGAGAACTGAAAACTGAAGAATAAAGAGCACTAATAGAAAAAGTACCCAGGAAGACAAGACATTTCATGTCTTGAGAAAAACTGGCTATAGGGAATTGGCTATAAGGAAACTGAGGAAAGACTGGGGAAGAAATGGAAATCTTGATGTAGTAAGTGGTTGGAAGAAAAGTTGACAGGGAGGTAATCAGTGAAAAATCCTATGATGGGCAGACAGAATGACTAGGAGAGGCAATCTCAGAATCTGGGGGTGGACAGAAGGTATGGGGAGATGCAGAGGCATAGAAGAGCATGGGGAACCTTGTCTAGGTAGCCAGCAGGGCAAAATGGCCATTGTAAATGGAGAAAAGAAGCAAGGAAATGGGGATAAGCAACGTTGGGGAAGGGGGTCAGCCTCTTGAAGAAAAAGGGTGCCCCCCCACTGGCCCCACACATCCCAGGCCCAGGGCTGAAGAAGTGGGAAGAAGTTTTACTTATATGTTTTAAATTTTAAAAATCCCTAGCTGAGGCTATGAAAATCCAAAAATCAGAAACTTTTAAAAATGTCATTTTTAGAAACACCCCCCCCTTTTTTTTTTTTGCACAGGCACGAAAAATAATTTAGATGAAAGTAAAAAGATCAATGGTTCACTGGAACTGGAATCTGTGTTCTTCGAGTACTACATGCACATTTACTGCCAATCGTTTGCTAGGTGATGAAGTGAATGGCAGTTCATTTCCAGGAGCGTGACTTTCCTTTCATTGACGCTAATTCTAGTGAAGTTCCCAGTAAATTGTGCCCTGGGTTTCTTCCTTTCAGCTAGGATCTTCTTTCAGTCTACACAAAGACACAGTGACTTTTCAGATAGGAATTCTTGAGGGCGCCAGAGACCTGCACCTTTCATGAATTAATCCAGAGCTCTTAAGACACATGGTTCTGTTTAATGTGGAACATCCAACAGTAAGGCCTGCATATCTCTTTGTTCACATGTAGAGTATTAAAGAGAAGTGCTGTGTAATCAGTTTAATCAAGGAAGGGATGATCAGTGAACCCATTTACTAGCAAAATCCCAGACGCTGTGGGTTCAGTCCCACGAACCCAGTTTGGATACCCTATACATGCACTGAGTTTTGTATTGAATGGCTTAATCCTGCTTGGCTGACTATACTCGGAACTGGAAGAATAGGCATGGCTTTTTACCAAATCCTATCCTTTACCTGTTCTTTGCCAACAAAACAAAACAAGAATCTTAAACTTCAAAGGGCAGTTGAAGATGACTGAGCTGTATAAGTACTTAAACCAGACAAACTATTAATTCATATTATGCTCTCTATAAGGTAGGTGACATATGAAAGATGTCTTATTTTTCTTGGCTTTTGCTTCTTCTCTTCCGTTTATTTCAGCCATTTTCACTGAAATTCACAAACTGAAAACTTTAATCAAAACAAGGTAGGTTAACTAACAACTATAAGGCATACTCTAACTCTGTTCAAAAATATAGACCTTCGATAAAATAAGCCTACACTTGTAATTTTCATCCTTATTTCTCAACTTGTTCTAGAAGATGGAATAAATTTATACATTTCAATTTACATAAAGTATTTTATCTTAGATTAGTTAGGATTAGAGATGGGGATGAATAAAAATGGTGATTCATCTTGATTCATGAATCGGCAGGGCTGATAAATTGACGAACTGATGAATTTCCAGTGACAAATCAATGAATTGATCCATCTTCCCTTTAAAATCCTATAAAAAGCCCCCCATTCCCATTGTCTAGAGGCCCCAAATTTCCTGGAAGTCTTCCTCTGCTTCTTTTCTACATGCCCTGCATGTTTGGTTATGACTTGGGTTCAGAGATCTGAGCTATGTACCCAAAAAAGGGACCGCAGGCACATACTTCCTATGCACCTAGAGACACCAAACATGCAGAGAGGTGTCTCCAAACTCTCCCCCACAATTCCTCTGGGTTTCAGACACCTGAGTTATACACCCACAAAGTGGGTTGGGAAAACCCAATATCCACCAAATTTGGTGAGATTGTAGAGGAGAGTCAGGGGATGGTTCTCTCCAATTTTGGTGTCTCAAGGTGCCTTGAGGCCATTTTATAGCCTAACAAATTAGCAAAACAAAAATAACCAAAAATAACCAATTCATCGATTTGTATTTGTTGGGGAATTTTATTTATGATTAATGCAAATCAATGAATTTTGTCAAATTGGCCAAATTCATCAGAAAATGGGGTTCAATTTTTCCCCCAAGCTATCCCCTCTCTAGTTTGGATTTTAAAGAACTCCTGGATAGCTCAATGGTTTAGGTATCTGGCTGCACAGTCAGAGCTTCCAAGTTCTGTTCCCCACTGTGGCTTCCTGACACGGGCTTTCTGTGGGCACCCAACATCACCCCTTCACAGCCACCTGCAATCAGGTTAAATGGCTGTATCAGCACTTTGCAAAAAATTAGTGGGTTTTGAATCACAGTTTGGGCACTCGGTCATTAAACGGTTCGCCATCACTGGTTTAGAACAAGGGTGTTTAGAGCTGCTGGATTAGAATAAGGATTTTTAGAGTTGGGGAGCCAGAGATTGGGAGTTTGATTCCTTACTGTGTCTCCTTGACAGCAGCTGGACCGGATGATCCATAAGGTCCCTTGAAGCCACATTGTTATTGTTGTTGTTGGTGGTGGTGGTGGTTCCTGCCCCACAGCAAGGGCACAATGTGTGTGTGTGTTGTGTCATTACAGTCGTGACCAGCTCTTCGTGACTCCATGTCCATGGAGTTTTCTTGGCAGGAATACTGGAGTGGTTTGCCAGTTCCTACTCCAGGCGACTACAGCACCTGGTATTCCTTGGTGGTCTCCCATCCAAGTACTAAACAGAGCTGACCCTGCTTAGCTTCCAAAATCAGGTGAGATCGGATGTGCTTAGGGCATCTAGGCAGCCCAAGGGCACAATACCTCAGTTTATTTTGAGTCAGTCTAAACTGAAATGAGAAAACTCACCTACTTTTTTGACACAGAAGATGTTTCACTGCAATTTACCTGGGGGAAATCCAGTTCGTTGTATTTCCAATCGGGTTCTCCCATAACAATGGCAAAACAGGAAATATCCATCCACAGCGGGGGCACAGCGCAGTATAAACAGCATGAAATCCAGCATGGACATCTTTTTGCTCACAACATCCCCTGTGTTAACCTCAGAAGTCTAATGGGAGTTTCTACTCGTGCTCATTTGTACATAAGTAGAACTTTCTTCATAAGCACTTTCTTCATAAGCACTCATGCTGAAGCAAACATGAGTAGGACAACATAAATCAGCATTGGACGGGTGAAAAACAATGAGAATAGGTGTACTTGTGGACCAAATTTGAGGGGAGGGGGTCTTCTTGTGTCAGTCACAAGTTGCCAAGGAGTGCCGGTGAGCCCAGTGTCAGCCATCAATGTGGGCAGCTATTTTCTGTTCAAACATGATCCCAGTACAGTCTCTGAATCTAGCACAATTATTCTTCTTACCTACCTTTTTCCCCTCAAGAATACACTGGTTCAACACACAAATTTTGTTATACAGTGGTGTTATATTCTAGCTGGCATGCTAGAGAAACCTATTAACACACATTTCTTTAAAGATTGTTCTGTGATGTTGGAACAAAAAGCTGTTATGGAGGTTTGGGGCTACAACAAAACGCCTTCCATTTAATCCTCACTATATGTAAAAGCCTTGCCCCTCGCTCCTCATGTCCTTGACAAAACTTTGAAGATTCATCCTAAAAACCAAAAACAACCATCTAGTTTTACTCCTCAGTCATTGAAATTAGGGATTGCTCCAAGTCTACTGTTTGTACTTCTGAACTGAACTTTGACTGCCTACATTAACCTTAGGCAATGCTGCACTTTAATAAAATTGCTAAAGTAATGTGCAGTTACTCAAGACTAGGAAAACAGCAGCATCCCTAGACATTTTCATATTGAAAGTCACTGCTTTCATATTGCTTCTTAGTAAGCCTGACCCTCTTTGCAGAAATGACCTTTTTACATTCTACGGATGAAAAAAACAAATGCTGATATTACTGTCAGATGTCCCACTGCCAGATATATTCACTGGCTAAAGTGACTGATGTGACGAGCATTTCTTTTTTCCAAAAGTTAATATACTTACATGGCTGAAGATGGACTTGATGATGTGGTAACAAGTTTGGTATATTCTATGTCTTAAGTTCATGGAGTAGCTTTCTAAAGACGTAAAACAAAATTCATCATGCTTTGCCTTAACTGAAATGTTAAACAAATAAGTATTGTTACTTACCGTCCTCTACCCAGAGACCTCTACCTATGATCTAATTTTCCTTTCACTCAAGGCAATTAATAGATAGCAATGTATGGAGCACAAACTTTGGCTTGATTTGCTTTGTAGAAATGAACCTGTGTACAGATTTACTCAAGTCCTTCTCACTTCCCTTGCACAGCACAAAAGACGTAAGCATACATTTCAGAAACACACAGCTGTCCCAATATCAGTAGAAAGAAACTAGCCTTCAAAACGTTAGCTATTCTTACACAACAGAAGCTGCAGGGCAACAGCTCCAAGTTATTGCACATTGCTCAACACCCGAACTCTGCACAAATTAACACTTGGCTGAGATATCCTATTTTCTTATTTACGTAGAAGAAACTGGCTCATTCTTCCCCAAATGGATTGGCTAGTACAATGAAAAAAATGCAGCAATTAGACTGTCTTTTTGTCAGAATGACTACGGCTGCCTCTTGAGGTTCTCGGACAAAATGGGGGAAAGGCAATATTTCTCAGGCTGTAAAATCTTGTTGACTCCTTACTCACTGATGTTTATAAGTTTAACCAAGAAAATATTCACATTTACCTTTTTCCGCCCTTTGTTGCTCCTCTTACTAACTGATAGTTTCACCATTAGAATATAGGCCATATATGTCTTTCTTCCACAATACTCAGAGTTTGAATAATCTTGTATATTGTACAAAGGTGTTAGGAATTGCTGACTGAAAGTCTCATACCCAATTTCTTGCTCACAGGCAGGGTCTTGCAAACAGCATTACCGATCTCCAATGACATATAGTTTCAAAGCAGTTTAAATTAGTTGTATGCCACCAGAGATCAGTAATTGCTGCATGTGTTACTTGAAAAGAAGGGGAAGGAGTAATGGATGAGTGGTAGGAAGTAGTGATCCTGAATGGTTACAAAATTACTCTTCTGTATTCTGATACTATGAAGTAACTTTCCATCTTATTTTTCTATTGAAATGTTTTTCAAAAATGTAGCAGTCTGAAACCTGAGTGGGGGAGGATCATCGGAGAGAATATCTGGCTGAGAGTTATGGAAGCTCCACCTGCTGTGTCTGCCAACAATGTCTGCTATATTTGCACTGGCACAACCACTTCTCTGAAGTCCTCCTGAACCATATCAGGGACATTTGCAAATATTCTCCCTGCACCCTCAACATCCCAACATCCTCTCTTCAATCCCCAACCCACCCCCAACTCTTTCCTTGCTGCCTCTTTAAAGAATTCTATTCCATCTGGAGAATTTTTGAGACAGTTCAGTTGGTGTTTCAGCTGATCCACCCTGACTTTCAGGCAAAATGTCACTACATGGCGCAGGCATCCTTGTGGAAGCAACATTTTCCTTATCTTACAGCTATACCTCATTTCCTCTCACTCTGGGCTGCAAAGTATTAAAAGATTAGCAGAGGCTGAATTACAAAATAAGGAAGGAGTAGGGGTGCCATGGGTTGGATTGTGACCCATGTGGCAACCAATATGAATGGTGAGCTCCCATACAGCCCCAGCGTGAACACTGTTTATAATTTCAGATCGAGGTGGCCACTTCATGCTTTGTACAGCTTCATGCATATCATTAAGTGTGACACGAGAAGTGTTGCAGTGGACCATTCCTCAACCCCTAAACCGAATGGGACAGTTATTGGACTCTGCATGCTGCCAGGGTCCTTCTTCTGTGCCAGCAGTCCAATCCAGGCAGTAGCACAGCCAGCCCTGCCTTGCCCTCCTGCAGGCAGCCAATCACTGATCAGCTATGTGGGGAGACTTCCTGTCCTGCCTCCTCACCAGATTGGTCAGCGCTTGAGGAGGCGGGGAAGGGCCAGCCAGGCTCCTGCCCAGATTGGAGTGCCAGTGTAGGACCATGGCAGCACACATATCCAGGTAAATGGGGGAATGGATCACCATGGCACCTATGGTACAGCACGAAGCTGTATGAAAAACATAGTACCCACCTCTAATTTCAGATGTAACAAACTGTGAATCAAATCATACCAAAGCCACATTGTTCTGATTCAATTGTCCAGTGTATCCACACCCATAGTCCTGAACATTGATTTCAAAGAGAAGTGCAGAAACAAGCAAACATCTGAGTCCTACAGAACTCTTCAATTTGTAAAGTTGCATTCCAGAATTGAGGGTACAGCTCTTATTCCAGCCAAGCAAAATTGAGGGTGCAGCTCTTATTGGCATCTCTTATTCCAGCCAAGCAAAAGCTATATTCCTCAATATACAGTAGGACAACGGGAAAGATGCTCAGCGATTAGCAGCCCTTTGTCTATGGAGATAAAGACAGTGGCTGAAATCATGTTGCACAGTAAATTGCACTGGAGTAGGCCCATTGAATCCATTCAGCAAGTCAATTCCTCAATAAGTTCCACTGATTCAAATCGGCCTACTTTAGTTGACTCAATCTACTAAAATGGGTCTCAACTACAGTAGTCTCATATGACTAAATGGAACTTACAAAGAAGTTCTCCAAATCTCCAGTGATTCAGCGGCCATACTCGAGTGCAACTTATTACACTATGCAAGAGGATTTGGCCAATAAAGTAGGTATTTCATACCTAAAATTAAGAAGCTGGTCATTCTAAAAGATTGCAATCTCTGTTTTGAAACTATTACACCTTTTATGGAACCTGATGTCATATGACAATAACAATAAAGACACCAGCCAAACAGACACCCTAATTTTGGAGTTCGCACAAGGACCATGTGGATTTCTTTCTTTCTTATTAAATGTAGATGTTTGCATTGGCCAGAGGAATGTTGCCACTAAAGGGTCTAGCCTAAGATCATCCACTGAGTAGAGATGAACAATGGAGGAAAAATAATTTACTACTGCAAACAAAAGTCAGTGTTATTCATCGGTTCACCAATTTTCTTTTGTTGAAGGTGTCTATATTTACACTATTATATATTTAGCACAGTATTTATTACCATAAGTACCGTAATTACGATTGCATTGGCTTTCAACAGTAAATACTACCTTGAAATAGTGTTAGAAATGATTTAGTACAGCATGCCACTACAACGTTATTCTGTTAAATCATGTTTTAGAATTTCCTTTTCAGATTGTGTTCCCCGAGGCATATGTATATGTGCAAACAGTCACAGAGAGAATGGCCAATTCTCTCAGACATGCACATTCACATCCACCAATTTTCTCTTTATGCATAGCCATCAAGCTATGCAACAACTCTCCTATGAGGACAACGTTGCAACATTTGTGTTTGTTACTTGATAAAAGTCAAGTAGAAGAAAGACATAGGCTGATACTTCACATCCATCTCATCGCTGTTCGCGGTCCCGCTTGGGACCAGTACGAAGTAATCTAACCGCATGTCCATTGCGGGATGAGGGGGGTTTGTCCCAACCACGCCCCCTGAACTGCAATCTAAGCGGGATGAGAAATTCCCCTCCCTGGCCTCAGGAATCTCCTCATCTCGCTTCTCGTTCCGATACGAGTGTCCGTGAGGTAAGGCTTGTCACGCAACATGCCATGCTCCATCTAGTGGCAGGAGTGTGAAGTGCCATTCGCCAGTACATTCCATATGGAGTCAGCAATGCAGTGCAGAGAGATTAAAAGTCAAATGCCTCAAACTTAGCTCCGTAACGCATTGAAGGCAAGGCTTCGGAGAATTGAAACATCGAAAAACGGAAGAGTGGGGCCGAAAAAAACAGAGAACAAAGGCATGGAATTTCACATCTCATCACGGAACGAGGACTTGCAGTAACAGTCATGCCGGTATCATCCATCACGCCCATGCGTACACGGGAACAGGGACAGAACCAGAAGAAGACCACGTGACCGCGACCGACATTAACACGTGACAAACTTCCTCCCGGGACGAGAATGTATGTGAAGTAACCGTGTACGCTGGTGTACGCTAGTATGGGTTCCCACATAGTAGTGGACTACAAGTCCTAGTATCTTTCAACAGTAGCCATACTAACTAGAGCTTCTAGGAACTGACATCCAGAAACACGTGGGGAACTACAACTTGGGGATCATTAGTATACAGAGAGGGAACAGGAATCTCATTTTTATAATACGGGAAGCTAGGGCTACCCAATCAAAGCTGAATTTCTGTAATTTCAGGACAGAGAAAAAGAAGTCCTTCACACAACATGCAATTGGAATTTCCCACCACAAGCTGTAGTGACAGCCATCCAATTTAAAGAGGATTAGTCAAATGCATGGACAAATTGCAGAGCCTGGGACCAACAATGAAAAAAAAACCACCACACTGTCTCAGGCCTTGCTAGATATGCTTTTCAGAGGATAGAACAGACTCCTCCAAATCTTCTAAATCTTTTACAGGCTCACATGGAAGAAAATCTGAACATACCTGACTAGTTATGGGAGCCATATCTTGTGGTATTGGAGAATTACATCCCTGGACTTTCAGCAGCATAATTACAGAGGTACCTCTACTTACGAGCAATTCAACTTAAGAGCAGAAAACTGTTGGTGTTTTAACTGCTGCCTTACAAATTTTAGATGCAGTCTGCTCTACTTACAATTATTTATTTATTTATTTATTTATTTGATTTTTTTTAGGTCTACTTAAGAGTTGTTTGACTTATGAGCATGAATTTGGAAAGGATTAAACTCATAAGTAGAGGTTCCCATGGATCTGAATGAAATTAATTTTAAGGCAACTATCAGGAGTTTGAGAAGAGCCTAACAGAAGTGGCAGAAAACCGAGGAGAGGTGAAAGTCTTGATGTAGCTGGGAAGAAAGGTGGAAAGGAAAGGTGATTTAAGAAGGATCTTGTGAAATGCAAACAGAATGACTGAGACAGGCACCTCAACTCCAGAGCTGGGCAAAATGTGTTTGTAAGGATGCTGAGAGGGAGAATCATTAACCTTTATGCATCCTCTTAAACTCTAATTCATAAATGGAAAGGGGTTCTAAAAATGACATTTGTTCAAATTTCTGTTATTAGTATTTTACCTAGGCTCAGCTAGAAACATTTTTATTTTGGACACATAAGCAAAATCTCAGCTTATTTCTTCAGACCAGCAGCCAGGATTTGTGGGGCCACTGAGGAAGGAGCCTTTTCTCCCTTTTTTGCCATTAAATAATTGCAGATGTGGGATCTGCCACTACAGAAATTGTGGCAGAGACACATGGCGGGTTCAGGCCACATACTTTCCATCCCTGATATACACCAAGAAGAAAGTGTATGAGTACAGAACTCATTGTGGATCTACTGCTAAGCAGGCCTTATCCCCCTCCCCCTGCTTTTAATGACTGCCATACAGACCAAAATTGGAGTAAAAGAGGCCACAGCTTTATTAATTAGTGCCGCAGCTAAACTGGAAGGCATTGGGTTGGATCCTATTCATTGGGAGACCTGAATGACTTCCAATGAGACACCATCATCTCAGTGGGACCTTTCTCGTGAAATCAGTTGGAATAGCAGATTTCTGAAGACGTACACCACTCCATGGGTTCCTTGAACTGGGACAGTTGCTGCCCTCACTCCTGGTTCCCATCTAGGGATTCCATGCTCACCAGGATATGCAAGACACCACTTGCTATCCTCCAATCAGTTGGATCCATCCCAATTGCCCAAACTTCCACTGGAGCTGAACAAAGCTCATCTCCTACCAGACAACTGCTGGTGCAATTAAGCCCTCCAAGACTCTCTGACATCCATAAGCCACACTGCCTGCCCCATAGTTGACAAATGAATCATATCCAGGCAAAACAACCAATCCCTTTTATTAAAGGGAGCTTGATCCAGCTTGCTCCCCAAGCTGTCGCCTCTTGGCCCACCGCCCTGGTAACTTTCTGATGAGTAATGTTGACCCCTATGGGATCCTGGGATCCCTTCCAACTCCACCTTTTAAGGAGACCTGGCCTGGTAATATGAATGTTGGGGTAGAAGTCATGTATTAGTTGGAGGCCAGGAGAGGGGGAGGTCCACACCCTTCCATCGGTAAAGTCATTTACACCCAGCTGGATTAAAATGACATCTGGCAGTCCCTTTGTTCTTAGCTACCACCACAGGGTTGGCATGAATGTGTCCCAAAGCATGCCCCGTTCCAACTGATGTGCATCATGTTTCTCAAACCAAGGTATTGTCCCCATTCTGCTGAGGATGCATACTGTCCGGCCCAAGGGATGATGCTGTTCCCCATCAGCCATGCTTGCTTCTGTGAAGAAAACTGCAAGAAACAAAATTCAGCAGGTGGACTGTGGTGTGTGTATGTAAGGCTCAAGGTAAAAAAACAAAAAGCTGACTGGCCCACGCTACAGCTAGTAGGCGGGCCACATGGTCGGCAATAAAAAATAAAAATTAAATAAAAATTAAATTCAATTCAATTAAAATGAAATAAAAATAATCTGGCAGGATTTTAAAAACCCCCACCGGTGGGGTTAAAAAAGAAAAGAAAAAACCAAACCCGAACTAAAACGAATTACAAAATGAATTATTTTGTAAAAATTTGTTTCGTAATTAACAAACCCGAACCAGACCAGAAAATGAACCAAACTGAAATTAATCGCCATTTTTCCGGTTCATGCCCATCTCTAGCCATTACAGAGCCAGAGGACCTTCCTGTTGCCCTATCCACCACTCAGCCACAATATAGGATTCTTGGTCAGTCCGGGTCCCTTTTTCATATAGTGCCAAGCCATGAATTTGAATGAAATTACTGGGTTTGGCCTTTTGCTTTCCCAGACTCCCTCCAAGAACTGTACAGAAGTATGGGATTGAGTTGAATTGAAGGGAGCAAGACAAAATGCAATAAATACACTATTGTACCGTGTTTTTTAAAAAAACAGCTCCCCAACCATGATACACTTAAGCTGTAGTGGGATGTCAGTGTGACCCATGCTGTAACCATACTCACTCAAAGACAGAGGCAGAAGTATGGAAAGCTTTAGAAAAACAACAGATATTCATCTCCCAATATGGGGAAGGAAGAGCATTAACATTCATTAGGGTATTTCTTCTTAAACATGCTTTAGAAATAAATGTTTTTTTTAAAAACCCAGCCATTCTTTTTTGTCTTGTCACTTCAACTTTACGTTTCTATTTTCATCTCTTCCTTGTAACAAAGAGGTTTTAGTGTTATTCTAAGTGGTAAAAGCTTGGGCTGCTGGATGAGGACAACAAAAGGAATGTGGTTGTCTGAAACATTTCCAGAAATGATATGGGGAAAGTAACTCTTGAAATTTATGGAGAGCTGAAAACACTTCCTGTTGGAGCGGCATCTCCACAGTAAAACTTGCTGGGCCCAAGGTAAGAATGGTTCTGCTGTCATTAAAAAAGAGGGAGCAGGGTTAGGTGAACTCCTTCATGCGACAAAGCAATTGTAACAGGTTACTATACCTGCCTCATACAGTACGAACTATGGTATGAAAAGGGTATTTTTCTTCCCCTTCACATCCTACCAGAAGCCACCCAAAATATAAGTTCCAGGGGTGCTTCAGGTGTCAAGAATCTAAACTTAGAAACAAAAGCTCTTTATTTTAGATGTTTGCTCATCTCGATGTACATGAAATTCCTTTGCTCAGCTTCCCCTCCATCATTCCCTGTAATAAGGCCAGTGAGTATGCATTCATGTACTGATCTAGTCAGAAGTAAGCTCCACGGTATTCAGTACGGCCACCTGTCGGAAATACTACAATGGGGGTTCCTGCATGGCAGGGGGTTGGACTGGATGACCCTTGAGGTCTCTTCCAACTCTGGGTGCTTTTACATAACCCCTAAAATCCGAGGCAAAGGGCTCCCAGATGTGGAGCTTAAAATTGTTTTCCCACCAGCTCCGGACTTTTTAAAAAATTAAGTACAACCACGCCCACCTAAGCGCGTCCCAGCACATTTTCCAAGTACCTGGTCTCCAAAGGTTACAAATTTCTGATGCGGATTGCAAAGCAGTGAGTACCGGGCTCTCCTCCCTTCTGTTTTTTTTCCCCTTGCACCCCTTTAAGAGACTGGAATGCTTCCCGGGGCAGCTCTCGATGGCATTCTTTTCTAACTTTTTTCTCCCTCCCCTCATGCAGACAGGAGCAAGGGAGTGCAGAGGGGTGGGAACACAGCAAGAGGAGCAACCCCCCCCCCCAAGATCTCTGGTTCGAATTTAAGTTGCCAGTGGATCTTAGGGGTCATGTAAAAGCGCCCTCTGTGATTCTATGATTCTTTGATTCCTAAGGCAAAAGCATAAAAGCACAGTATGCTGCTTCTATACCACCTCTAGCACTTAAAGCACTCGATTCAGGCTATACATTGTCCCCATCCCTACCCCAACCCCAGCAATCTGGGCCTAGATCCTTAAGGACTCATCCGCACTGAGACTGTGTTCAACTTTCCTTGCATCCATTATGCCACAACAATAGCCTGGTGACCACATGACAGAAGTCTGAAAAGAGCATCAACAGAGTAAAAGAGAGACAAAAAACAACTTGTTTTCTGTTGAAGTATTTTTTTAATCTGCTTTGCTCTAATTTGCCTGGGTAGACAGCTCTGCCATATGGACCCTAGTACTGTACAGCAGTACATTGTTTCTTGCTCATCCGTGCACTTAACTGGTATGAGTCATTTGATGTACCACAGCACAAAAGCAAATGAAATAATAAAATAAAATAAAACAGGAAAGCACTGGGTGAGAATAGGGAGGGGTGCAAACCAAGGAGAGAAGGGAGAAGAGAATGAAATAAGTGAAGTGATGGCACAGAGGGCATCACATTGTTAAATATCTTTTTTTAATGTTATAACTTACCCCAGTGCGAAAGTGAAAAGTATTTTTAATTACATTTAGAAAATGGGGGGGGGGGAGTGTAGAGAGTTGAGAGTGGTTGGTGGGTGACACAAGCAAGAAAGGTAAGAGAGTTTGAAATAGGCATGGAAAAGGTGAAGAACACAGACAAAGGGGGACAGCAATGTGTGTTGGCAGTAAGAACTTGTGGAGCCTTTCTAGGTGTGTGTGGGCAGATGCCGCTGGCACGATCCAGCTGCTCCCCATGTGTGGCCTCCAATCCCAGAATAATCTATCTAGATATTGAGTGAAAAAATAGTGGAACAAATCACAGTAACCCTAGCAGGACCAGGGACAATACCAGACCATACAGTGATTAAAATGATCAATTCCCCCCTCTCCTTAGTGTGCCCATTGTTACACTGGATTGTAGTGTAATGGCCCTTAACATTTAAAAAAACAAGATTTGGGACCAGGGGATTAGGGACAGGATGGCAACATCAGCTGAAAATCCATAATGCCACAGGAATGTAGTCAACAGAGTATGTTCTATTACGGAATCTTGAGGATCAATTGTCTTTCTTTCCTTTTTCAAACAAGAGCGGTTGCAGAGAAGTGGAAAATAAAGGCTGCATTTTTAGAAAACAGAAAAGGCTCAAGGTAACAAAGAGGAAAGATGTACTTTCACTTTCCACAAATTTGCCCAATTTCTGAATATTGGAGGGGTTGGAAACAGTTTTAAGTCCTGCATTTGGAACTGCCTAGTACACATTGAGGTCTGCTGGTTCAACTGGTTGGTGTTTCACCAGTTCCTATCCATCTATACACAGATCATTCAAAGAGTGAAGAGAACAGACTGTGCTAAGGATAAAGAAAGGTATAGCAAACAAAATTGCACCTAAGCAATCAAAATATAGTGTCAGATGATGTTGGACTTCAACCAAAAAAATGCAATTTCAAATTATCTGCATGGCCAAACTGCCAACAAATAATAGAGGACAGCCTAGGAAGGAGCGCAACTTAAATTCTTTCCTCCACATCACAATCCTGGTGAAAATTCTACTTCTCCCTTTCATTGTTTGACATCAGATTTGAAAAAGAAAACATCTTTGCTTTCTGCATTTTGTGTTTTCCCTACCTTTCAGCTTTCTGAGGCAGTCTTCTTAAGGGGATTCTCACAGCTCCATCTGCCTCTTTCTGATTAATGGCACCAATTCAGTTACAAACTGAAATGGTTATTATGTGTCTAGTTTTCCAAATGGATGTGTTCAACACTAATGTTCCCATGCTCTGCTGTCCCAACTTGGTTTGGCTTTTCTCACAGTGATTTATAACAGGAGAAATTACCTCACACTAGCAGGCAACCAAAGAATTTAGGAGATAGGGACAAGGTTTTAAAGAGCAGCCAACATTCTCTGTGTCACGGACACAGACATACCCCCCTCTTGATGAATTTATGTTAAGAATATAAAAGAGTCGATCTCCACACACACATTTTAAACTTTATATTGAATTTCAGTGGTATTTCCTTTTTTAATGCGAGCAGAGTTTGTCTTTGGTTGATTTGTCCTGCAGTATATGGGTAAACATCTACAAAGCTGGAAAGGAATTTGAGTTCTGCCACAAGTCTTACCCATTTGTTTACTGTGCCAAGAATGTCATCCCTGCAATGGTAACATCAAAGTCAATAAAAATTTCAGCTGATTCCTAAAACATTTGCATCCACAAGCAAATGCCTGTGAGATAGTTCTTTTTCCCCCTACTGATTCAGCAAATGTGGGTATTTCCAAACAATTGTGTTGGGAACAGCCAGTGCTTTCTCTGGATCCAAACATCCTTTTTGCCAGCTAATGTTTTGATTGTTCTGCCTAAGTAAATGGCATTTTTGCTGGAGCTAGTTCTACTGCTGCCATTGGGAATAGGGAATGACCTACAGTATGAATGAAATAGGCCATAAGTAGCCAAAGTAATATACTCTCCTTACCAGTTGATCCCCTTTTCCTTCCTGTTCATATTTCTTAACAACAAGTATCACACTGATGACCAGAAGAACTAATCTAAAATTTGTTTGTATTTCTTCCCCCAAACTTTAGAAATTAATTGACAAATATTAACTTTCTCCTCTCTGTAAGTAGTCTTAATTCAGCAGAGTACAAATACACATTTTAAATCAGGTACAGCTGCAGAGCATCTGAAGGCGGCATGTCCCCTATTTCTACCAGCTTCCTGGATCTCCAAGGGCTGTGTCCACCCAAAGGCCAAGGGTAAACAGAAAGTCATTTCTGTCTGTGGAGAAAAAAGGTATTTAAATGCTTTCAAAGTCACCAAGGGCAAAACAGTAAGAGAATAAATATGTATTTCAGCCCGTTAGAGATTTCTGTGCAAAGAATTCACAATGTTAAATCACAAACACACCCAATTTCTGAAGTGGTCAGGATGCCCAAAAGGTGTTTGAGAGCCACATGTGGCTTGCTGGCCACATAATTCCAATCCATTTTAATGGAGGAAACCAGTTTGTTGCTTTTTAGCACATCTGTTCTCTAGATGGAGCAAACGTGTACAGCTTTTCTGTGTCTAGGTGCCACTTCTGGAGACAATCCTAAAATGTAGAAGAACAGCACAATCTACCTGTTTCTGCTTTTGACAACTTTCAACCGCAACAACATTGACCCAGCCTAGCTTCTCATGAAAAGTTACAATATGAGATATTGTCACATGGGACATTCATGGCGTCCCTTCCATGCTAAACTGAAATGCTCTCAGCAAAGAAAGCAGAATGGAAAGCATGAAACCAACACCCTGAATGGGCAGTCCAAAATGAGGAAACTGGGCTGCTTTTCTCGCAGGATGACATAAAAGCAGTATGAGGGCTCATAAATAGCAGAACAGCACTGGCCACCAAGAACCATAGGCCAGTCCTAACATGTCTTCCAACACCCAGCAGAGTGGCCTTGCCTTGACCCTAAGTCATATTTTTCATTCAAGCCTAAAAACCTCTGGCTTATGAATGTGGGATATTGATTCGGTGTTCCCTATTGAAAACAGCAGGAAATAAACTGACATTGCCTTGAAGTATCATGCCTGCATTGCCAACAGGAAAAAGGGTGGCTAGCAAACAATAGCATGACTGCTGAAAACACCAATGTCATGAGTCAAGAAGGTCCTTCTGATCCTCTCTTCTGCTTAGTATTATTTGCAACAGACACTAGGTAAAGGATAAATCCCATTTTTCATCAGTTAATTATATACTACCCAAACACAAAGCAAATGTCAGGACTGTTTTTTTGACACGTTCTTTAGGTTTGGAAAACGGCTAAGGAATACTTCAGCAAACATATGCAGCTAGAGTTTCCATATGTGGAACAAGCATTGTTATGGTCACCTTTCTTCTCAGGGCAGATCAATTTCAACCTGAAAAAGCACCTCTAGCACAAATCATCTCCTTTGCAGAAAGTAGTGCTAGGGGTTTGAAAAATGACTGCCAATTTCACTATGAGCCATGAAAGGATGGTAGCAAAATGCAATCACGGGATGGGAAAACTTACGAAAGCAGGTATTAGAACTGTACAAAAAAATTGTCCAACTTTCTCCAAATTTGGCACAGAAGAGGACAATTAAGTCCACTTCATTCGGAAGCACACATACCTCATTCAAAAGTCAATTCAAAAGGTTATACATGTAACTTTCAATTTGTACTGCCCCCTCCTGTCAGCAATGCCTTACAGAATGCTGTTTTGTTTGTCAAGCAATCACTGTTAATAAGATTACATACCATTAAGTCAGTTCAGATTTATGGTAATCTGTCCAGGGCTTTTTGCATACAAAGTACACAGAAGTAGCTTACTGGTCTATCCTTCTGGGGATGCTCTGGGACTAGGCTGCTTGCCCAAGGCCACACAGGTGGCAGGGCACATAATAGCATGGGCTCCGGGTGACCTCAACTGGCTCTCCTCCCAGCAACTACCAAAGCAATTCAAACTCACAAGTGCACCAACCCACTGAGCTGCACCAGTTATTGTTCCTTTATCACTCTGTTCCATTAAAAATAGTCTAAGAATCCACTCCATGCACATAGGAGAATGCAGGACCTGTTGGAAGGCCAACTACAAAATTGAGGAAATGTTTCCCAAAACTGCAGACTAGTGGCTAATTATAGATGATGGAAAATTAACATCATTTCACATATTTCCTTCACTTATTTCCCTGTAACTCTGCTTTAGCAGCCCCAACACCTTTTTTTTTTTTACTAATTTGCGAATAACTAGTCACACTCAAGGAGGAACTTGGAAGAAATGTTCATAGGTGTGAAATGGGTTTGCCCTTTAAATAGCTCATGTCCTGGACTTTAAGCACATTTATTTAGAGAGAAAAATCCTACAGAGTTTGCTGCTTCTTATTTCCAAGTAAACGAGCTTCATACCGAACCACTGTAGGATGCTTGCTGGTGTGTAGCCCAAATGAATATAATCTCAGTTCACACAGGCAAATAGATTCATGTTTACCATAAGCAATGCCAGCACATATATTATTTAACAAGTTATTTTAAAATCTAGCTTTTTATACAAGAGACTGTCGTAATATAAACAACAGAAACCCTTTTCAAATGTTTGCGCAATCTTCCACAGAGAGGATACAGGAGGGCATAATGGCAGCAGGCTCAGTCCCCAATATGTATGCATTCATTGGCATATCTATAGTAACATTATGTATATGTGGTCCTCTCCATGAGATCAGGATGTTTCAGGACTTCCACATTCACGGGGAGACTCATAAAGGCACAGACATGTTGAAAACATGCCAATAAATGCATGGACAGGAAGTAGTGGGCGAAAACTGACACCCCTTCACTATACAAAGTCATTTTAGAAGAATGGCCCCAAGGTCCAGAAAAGGTCTATAGATGCATCCAAATAATTGTGCAGCAGATCTGATGAACCTCACAGGAGAGGAAACCAGGGAACCAGTGGGGATTTCTATGACTTCATTAGGTCTCAACTGCTCCCTAGTGTTACCGGCTTAAGCAGCATCATAAGGCCAACTTCAAGTCCAGCTACCTGAGGGTTGAACGAAAAGAGACACTTCTGCATTAGAACTGGCACTTAATGCAGTGATAAAAGCCATCTCATAGTCTGAGGATAAGCTCTTCTTATATCTGCATTATACAAATTAGTTTGCTTTGTTCGGTGAGATAATGGCAGATAATTTGAGCAAATCAAGTGCATTTAAAACAACAGAGCACAACAGTCCATGTGGTCTTCCAGATGTGTTTCTTGCCTCAGTTTCCTGAGCACACATACAAACCTTCAAACATATTTGGAGGTCACCACCTTCTCTCCGGTACCGCTACATCTGAAAAACAAGTTGTTTAAGCTAGCCTTAATTCCCCAAGGCATTTGTTCCAGGTGGCGAGGACAGTCTTTGTATACACCTGTTATGCTTCAGACAGCCTAAATACCAGAGAGACTAAATATAATGAGTCACTCAGCACAACTGGATGAGCACCCGGTTGCTGTATTTCTGCTGATTATTCCAGGATGTAGATAAAACTTGTTTGGAACCAGATCAGTTCAGAGATCTGCCAGAACGACAATTTAGTTTGCAAGACATGCCAAGAAATGGTGCCAGTTTTTACCTGTTGGGAAACAGACACAGACTTGATAGAAGTCAACTTGCCTTTACATGTCAAGTGCAAGAGTGTCAGCAGGTGTTTTCAACCCATTGTTGTATTTTTTCATACTAATACTGGCTGTTTTATGCTAACTGGGGGTGGGTGGTAGAAAGGGGCATGATGTTAACAACATTGATTTTCTTCCTACTTACTTGGCTACTTACAAAAAGTAACTTTGGGAGAATCCTGTTACACCTGTGTCTAGGAACACATACTGTAAATCACCAACAGGATTCGGGCAAGTAATTCCTCGAGCCCAGAATATCCTGTCATTGGTTGTGAATTCTTAAAGCTATAATAATGACAACAGTCAAATACAGTGTAATGTATTTTTGATTTAGATTTGCTCCGGGCTCACTAAATAGTTTCACATTTTCACTGTATTTAGATCTACTCCCGAATGAGAAAGACATTGGGGTTTAATCCAATATTTGTCTTTTTCAGTTGGCTCTAGCCAGGACAACTAACTTCAATCATTAGCTGTTAAAAGGAAACTCAATAGCAGTGATAAAGGGACAACAGAACTGCTAATTAAAGAGATGTCAGAACTGATAATTAAAGAGATGTGCTGGGAGGTAAATGTTCAGTGTTAGATCAGATCAAAAGCCAGAGGGCCATTGAATCAATTCTTTTCTTTACTTGGTGTCTCTGGCAGTTACTTCATGTCCTACCTTGTTCCGCAATTACGTTTGTACTGTGACAGCATTGTTTGCGGTCACATGGTTTTGTCCCTGTTCAGTCCCTGTTTCTGTTTACTCATGGGCGTGATTACTTGTTTTGTGACAACTGTTACTTCACGGTCTTGTTCCGTGACAAATTCTTAATTTGTCTTGCTTTCTTAACCCCCCTTTTTAATATCGTAAATAAAACTTTTTCAATATTTTGATTTACTGGTCTTCCAGAATTTACACGTCAATGCTACAGAATTTTCAGTACTTTCTTTAATAAACATTTGCACTGCATGGTGTTTCCCATAGGGAAACTAAAGTTGAATGCCGCTGACCACTAGGTGGACAGTGGTTGTTGCGTGACAGTTGTTACCACATGGTCCCTTGTCTCAGAACAGTAACCGGGAACCAACCGTGACAAGAGGATTTCCCAGCCCAGGGGCAGGTATGGCTTGTTATCCTCTGTTCCCGGTTCTGGGGGCGTGGTCAAGACAACTTTTTGCTATCACGCTATGGACGTGAAGTAAAGTTTTTTTGTTCTGGTCCCAAGCAGGCCAGCAAGGAGGGATGAACGGGACATGAAGTAACCACCTCTCTGTATGTATGTATCTCTGGGTAGGGGAAAGATGCAGCCTATACATTTTTTAAATGAAAATTATATATTTTATATTTTTATTTTTTAATAAGTTACCACACATCAACATTGCCTTTTTAAAATGTTGCCTCCTTTTCCTGCTCCTCCATAGAAAAGCAGAAGTTTTTAATTTCCCAAAATCATAAAATGGCTAAACTGTTTTCTTATGATATTTTCTTAACAATATTCAGAGATTGAAAGCTGAAGGAAAATTAGAGAACGAATGTTCTATCTGGATGAGTTCTATATAAGCAACTAATATAGGGTTCAGTCACACTTCCCAAAAAAGAACATCAGTTATACTGATTTGGCTGTTATTTAGATCATTTCATAATGTTCCATTCACATGACAGATAGCCAAGATCAACTTATTTTCCCAGCCAGTGGTTTATTTCTGATTTGTTTCCCCCTTGTGGGGAGGGTTGTTTTATTTTCTACCAATGATGTATCGCTTCGTTCCTTATAGCTTCAGCCTGAGTGAACATTGCTGTCAATTTATTTCCTATGCAAAGTGGTTGTGTTTCTGGGTGCTGTGATCACTTCATAGCCACTACACATGAATCCTTTTAAAAATATTATTATTATTTAAATGTAAATCAACAAATTGGTATTAGGATCTGCCAGTGGCAGCGCCACAAGAAAAACAACATGAATATGTTGCTCAGAAGAAGACAGTTTCCCCACTACCACCACCACCACCACTACCACCATTGCAAGTGAAAAGAGACTTGAAAGTTCCTGCTTTGAAATGCAAAGAAAGGAGTGTTGCATTATTTTAAATCTGCTTTTCACAATACTATGCAAGTCTTTCAAAACCTGCTTCCTTCTCCTGACACTGTTCAATAGGGAAATGTTATGCAAGAGGGAGGGGAGGGGAAAGGGAAGGCAGACAGAAGCCTTATACTGTACCACTGTGTTTCAGTCTCCACACACCAGCTTTGGTTAAAATAATAATTATAATAATAAAAGGACAGGGTGGGGGCTCTGATTGCCAGTAGAGAAACAATACAGCAAGGGAAGCAATATACAATTAAAGAGCAGTGTAGCGCTATTCAGATAGTATAACTACTAGAAATAAATTGTCTTAATTTTAAAAATATGTGTAGACATTATTGATTGCACAGCAAGTTGTGTGACTCAGTAGGCCTATGGAGACTTATTTACCTATGGCAATTTGCCTCCATAAGTTTCATCTTTTGCATCGCAGCACAAGAGGGTTTCAACCCATGTCCATATTCTTTAACGTAACCAGTTCTCAAAACAAGCATTTAATTTAGGTAATCCATTTAACTTAAAAGTATTCATAGACACCTTCATTCTGATGTGGTGCAGAAATCCTAGAGCATACTAGGGATCTCTCCTTGTGAAACTGGCTGTAACATTCCAAAAATATATTGTGTAGGCTTAAAATATTGGCACCTTTTCTCACGCAATTGGGCGTCACTTCCTGAGCCCATCTGCTTATCTGAGTGTGAGGCACAATGTCTTCAAGGAATAGATATGTTGTGGTTCTTAAGTTTTTAATGCTAATTATTTGCAGAGGAGAGTGGTGGGATTAGTGGAGTTTTACAGAACTACCTTCCCTAGGCACCCATAAATTTTTATTGTTTCTTACCCCATTTCAAATACAGATGAAATTCATCATCCCTGGATGGGTCAGAGGGAGTGAGGAGGCGAAAGGGAGATGGGAAAAGGAGAGAAATTATCTCGAAACGACCATCGCGAAGGGAAAACGAAAACAGATGCATGGAACAGAAAAGATGCTGGTGGGAACAATACCAAAGCAGAGCATTTTCCCGAGGAGATGACAGCCTTGTGTAATTTCTCCAGGCATCCTTCCCACCAACGTACATCTCCTCTGCGGAAAAGGTTCTCAAGAAGAGGCACAGTGTAAATGGGAAATGTGTCACACCCCCCGGTGAAATATTTCACATCAAGCCTGCATTGTCCTGTCTCATTTTTTTTTTTGGGGGGGGTACACAGGAAACACCACCCAACAACTCCTCAGCGAAAGAGGGCCAGAAGCATCTGTAAGATGGAAAAGAGAAAGAAACGACTTGTCTGATCCTGTTTATTTGAAGAGGCTCGGCCAGCAGCAAACAGGCTTTCCAGCAGGGTGATCCCAGAACCTGCTCTGAACTGACACAGTGACATGATGACTGGGCTTTGAAGATAGAGTAGCACTGTGTTTATGCAGAGACCAGTGGCGGTGGAGAGGGGAAAGGGAGGGCGGAGGCACTGCAAGGGAGATGGGAGAAACTGTAACTCATTGTGGAGAGGCTGGCCTGGCCTGGGTGGCAAGCTCTTAAAGCGCTGAACATTCATCAACCTGCCTAGTGGGCCCGACATGCTGGAGCCACACGTTGCTCTCTGCCTCTCCGACGGTGTCAAGCATGATCTAGTCCAACTGTGCAGAGACAGCACAGCCCCAGCCAGACAAGCTCTGGTCAGTGCAAATAATCACAGCTCTGACTCCTTTCTCTGTTACTCAGCAAAGCCTGGCTGACGAACACAGAGTTCTCACAGGAAGTTTACGTCAATTCTCTTACACTTACTTACACACACACACACACGCATACACACACATACACACACATACACACACATAGAGTCCAATTCATTTCAACATCCATTTGAATCTCTCCAGTTACACCCTGGGCTCTGTTGGGAACTGCTGTCTCAACATTAAACCAGGACTTCGCCAGTCAAAAGCCTGATTACTTTCCAACCTTGTGTCCCTGATATAGGTCTTCTGAATTAAAACTAGACTATGAGTGATATCTTCATATGCTGCTAGTAGAACAATAAAAAAAGTTGCTGCGCTTTCAAGAGCAAGCTCTCTTTTTCAAAGCAGGTATAAAAGTCCAAACATGGCAAGGGATGTAATTTGCCAGGAGAGAGTTCGTAAAAGTTCACATGGCAAGATGGATGCCAGGCTTCTTCTTGGAAGGCACAGAGCAGCATGGTCCGATGGGGCTGGCCTTTGCAGGCCAATTCAAGCAAAGGGCTGCATGGTATGGACACCTCCCTCTTGCTTACAACCATCATTGGCTCTTCGAAGCACAGAGCTCCTGGTTGGCCAGAGATGAGTTAGAAGAAGGAGGTTATTGCAAAAACACATGCTCTCCACTAGGGGGTGGGGAAGAAAGTTTTTTTTGGGGGGGGGAATTTAAAAAAATGTCCCACTAGGTGAATCCAATTAAGACCCAATTGAAGGGGAAATGATATCACAGTACCTAGTGTTAATGTTCTGTAGCTGTAGATCTTTCTTTCGCCTTCTTCATGGTGGAGGCGGCTCTTTCGTGGATGAATTCTAAAGCATGGCTTCGGCCGCATGACCACATGTACATTTTAATTGTCTTGTTAGGAAAACAAAATAAGTTGCAGTAACTTCACAGCAGTCTAGAGGAGAATGGTTTCTGAATATGATTGCTACCCCTTGTTTTAAAACAATGAGCATCTGGACTATAAATATTGAAAGCTGCTACATTAGACGCCAGTAACAAGGTTGTTTTATTCTAAGAAACCCAGTTTCACTAATTATGTATCAATATGTGTATTTATGAAAACACAGCACCAATTTAGAATGTTTCTGCACTGAAGGAAGAAACTAGAAGAGAATGTACTGAGAAGACATCAAGCTTAGAAGATCATCAACTACAAGTAACAGCTGCCTATAACTAGTTACTTTGCAGATAACAAGTAGTTTATTGATAAAATGAGTGACATTTTCTAGTTAGTTTCAGAATAAACTTTTAAAGGAAGTTTCAAACATTTCCAAAACACTTTGACAATATTTTTTCCTATTTTGTGCCATTAATCTTATTCTACCTTCCCATAATAGAGATAATTAGAAAATAATGAGTCACAAAACATGTGATAGTTATTTTTCAAGTCACGTGGGCAAATTTTAAAGTAACTTTCCAGTCTCTGGAAGATGCAGAATGTGAATTTTCCTCACATTTTTTCGTGTAAGCATCCATAAGTGTTACAAATTGAAATACAGCATTAGGAGCATTAAACTTCTGAGCACACTTTATTACCACAAGCTACACAACATCTTCATAAAGAATTATATGATTAGCCCAGTAAAACTACAAACCATGTTTTCTGCTGTAAGTATATCAGTAACTAAGATAAGATGATCCAGACTGGTAAAATAATGCAAGTGTTTAACCATACCTCCCCCAGTCAACCTGCTATAGTAAAAAAAAAAGGTTAAAATCCCTCCTTTCCCCCCACTTTTTTTTCTGCCCTAAGTGCCAATCAGCTGTAGCCCGGGCTTGGGGCTGCAAAAAACACTTTTAAAAAAATTAAACTTTCTTTCTTTCTTTCTTTCTTTCTTTCTTTTTCTGCCCAAAACGCCTATCAGCTGTAGCTCGGGCTTGGAGCAGCAGCAAAAAAAAGTTTAAAAATCCCGCCTTTTCACTCACACAATCAGGTTGCACAAGCACCACACACACACACACACACACACACACACA
>JAHTLZ010000204.1:43967763-43985041 GCA_023846285.1 Phrynocephalus versicolor
TGTGTGTGTGTGTGTGTGTGTGTGTGTGTGTGTGTGTGTGTGTGTGTGTGTGTGTGTGTGTGTGTGTGTGTGTGTGTGTGTGTGTGTGTGTGTGTGTGTGTGTGTGTGCGCACCATACACACCAGGAGACACAGCAAGAGATAGAAAGGGGCAGTGAATGACAGACAAGAGAAGACGGGGATAAATATATAGTTTCTTGTGTCAAAAGCATTGCCTTCTCCCCCTACCCAGGTCAAAATGAACAGGCGAGACAGTGTGTTGGGTTGAAGCCATTGGACCACACTTTATTAAAGGTTAACATTTCACTTTCATATTAAGAGGGGGTTGCTGTTGTGCGGGGAACCATTGGCCCTGGGCTCACCGGCTGATCCCGTCCAAGGGCATTGTCAGTTGGGTGAGTCCAATGGGCCCTAGAGGGTTCTGTTCATGTTCGTCTTCCCCCCCTACCAGGTCGAGTTGACCATTAGCCCTCACAGGGCAGGGGCACCATCAGCTGGCTGGTCCCTGCCCCGGCTGGGTTTCAAATGCCTCCTAGCCCCGGGCTCTGTTATCTCAGGATCTGCAGTGCCTAGGGGTTGGTGTGGCTTTGTGGTCCAGCATTTGGGACTCACCTAATGCCTCCATTCTGCACACTACCCACCTGCATGGCCGCTGCCATGCCATCACTACCAGTGTGGGATAGGTGAAAAATCCCTGAGCCAATTTGAGAAGCAGAGCAAAAATTTCTATCCAGCCCCCCGGAGGTGACCACATTATGCCACACTAGTATACCATAAAGCCGTGGGTGGGCAGGTGTGTTGGCGGTCTGGGGGCAAGAGGCCGTGTGAGGCGAGCGCCACATGTATAAATCTGGGCAATCTATGCCCTGCCCCCACGCGAGCCTCATGAAGCTCATCTGAGAGTCTCGCCCTTCTGCCCAGGGAGGGGCAATGTAGGCCTGGTGCTGGATGAGCCAGTGGCGGATCCCCTCATGCTTCCATGTCAATGCAAAGATAACTTTAAATGGCACATCTCACCTTGAAGCAACCCTAATTAGCCCAATCCAGCCCATAATAACACAACTGTCTACTTGCACTCTTAGCTCAACACACAACCATCCCCGGTTTTGATTCCATTCTGTTCAACTAGAACAGAACTCCTGCACCTCAACCGAACTTCTTTTTCTCACAAGAAGACTGCTCACTTCTTTCACTGTGCCCCTCCTCCCTCATCCTTGAGGGTTATTTCCGGGGTTAGTGATAATTCTGGCACTTCAAAACTGTCATCAATGCACCAGTTACAAAATGACAGCAGAAGATCCATTAAAATATTTAATGATATGGATTTTTTTTCTCAGAACTGGACCTGTGTACTGTAGCAAAAGGGATCTGTCTAATGCTCTGTTGCCTCTTTGGGCCGATGGTTTAAATAAGACCACTAGAACAAGCCACAAAAAATATGTATTTGCACTAACAGCGTCTCACAAACTAAATAGCAGCACTCTTTTCTAAACCTGGAAGTTGCCAGATAGGCATACATTCAGCTTATTCCCTGCTTGAAAGTAAACAAGCAGGGCATAAGCTTTGGACAGAAGAATGAAGAACAGGCCACAGATCTTCACAAGGACAAGGCCCTAGTGCACAGTTCTACTTACTTTGAATACTTTTGATCAGCTGCTTGCAGAAAGACATCACCGAGACTGATCACATCCTTTGTGCTAAATAATTGACTGGCAACATTCAAACTATGCTTAGTGAAAGTTAAAACAATGTCTAACAGGACTGAACTAGACAAGGCAGTTAACTTGCCATTAGAAACATCACAGTGTGTTTATTCTGCAAAGAGCTTCCCTTGCTTGGCATTTAATTAATTAATCTGCTTTTGTTTGTAATTGGTCACGGGCTCTCAAGCACATAGCTTTGAAGCATCTGTGTGCCTAATGGGTAATATTATAAGAGCAGGAAGTACATATTTGCCTTAATTTGTGATCTAACCCATAGTGATCCTGTCATTAGAAGTGAGTGGAATGCTGTTTGGACCATGCTGGACCTAGATCAAGACTTCTCAGTTTCAGGGAGTTGAAAATTAGCTTCCTTATGTTTGGTGATCAGTCGTTCATTTGCAACTGGATTGCCCAGTCACTGGACCTCTGAAAATGCATCTTTGGAAAGAAAATGTTTATTCCCTCATAATTACAAAACAGGTGTCTCATCCGGTTTTATTCCTAAATGAAGTACAATACATGCAAAGCCCTTGGCTGGCTTCTCAGGAAACCATCCATGCATTAATATTTTCCTGTGGAGGTCAGCCTGCTACACACAGAAGCCAGCTTCCACATACATTTGACTCCTTGCTGGATCAGGTCAAATGCAAGTCAAATATTAATGTTTGACTGAACAAAATGGGCACAGTCATAGAACAGGACAGGCAAGGCTTCTTTAGAAGCACTGGGTGTCATGCTCAAGTGTCAAGATGGTGTTTGCTGCTCCATAGCTCCTGTTCGTAGCCAGAGCAGTTAGAATCATAGACTCATGGAGTTGGAAGAGACGTCAAGGGCCATCCAGTCCATCCCCCTGCCATGCAGGGCTCCCGACAGATGGCCATCCAGCCTCTGATTAAAAACCTCCAAAGAAGGAGACTCCACCACCCTCCGTGGCAGCATATTCCACTCCCAAACAGCTCTAACTGTCATGAAGTTCTTCCTAATGTTCAAATGGAATCTCTTTTCCTGTAGTTTGAAACCATTGCCCCGAGTCCTAGTCTCTGAAGCCATGGAAAACAAACCTGTTCTCTCTTCAATATGACATGCTTTCAAATATTTAAACATATGAGCTATCATATCCCCCCTCAGCCTTCTTTTTGTAAGTCTAAACATTCCCAGCTCCCTAAGTCGTTCCTCGTAAGACATTTCTTCCAGACCTTCAACCATCCTGGTCATCCTCCTCTGGACCCGCTTTAGGTTGTGAACATCCTTTTTAAACTGAGGTGCACAGAATTGGACACAGTACCCCAGGTAGGGTCTAACCAGAGCAGAATAGAGTGGTACTATCACTTCCCTTGATCTAGACACTATGCTTCTGTTGATGCCACCATGTATCACATTGGCTGTACTGGCCGGCGCATCACACTGCTGAGTCATGTTCAATTTGTGGGCCACCACAAATGTTAAATAACATTACGCCAGTTTATCAAGTCATTTAGCAATTGGCCATTTCTTTTCTCTGCTTCATTTTATTCCAAACTAAAGGTAGAAGCCAAGAACAAACTCTGGATTTTTCATCCTAATTTATGGTAATGGGACTTGACCAGAGAAGAGACATTGCTCCCTGCAGACAGTATAATAATCTGCTCAGTTATTCCTGTTGCAAGTAAGATCCAGCAGGGCTCCTGCAAAGTCCTGACTTGTTGCCTTATTTGAACACACCCAGCATCAAGTTATGGATGTAACTGGGTGGGGTCATTGCCTCCTTAAGGCATTGCTTTTTAAGAGCCAGTTTGGCCAGAATTCATCAAAAACAACTGAAGACCAATGTGTAGGGGTATTATTTAACAACAACTTGGCTATCTTGTAGCAAGGGGCAAAAGTGGGGAGGAAACTGATTGATTCCCACTGGCTTTTTACAATTAGTTAACAATTTAAATAATTTAAACTCTGTCATTTACATGTATTCGTTGTTTTGCTTTCTATTCAGCATTAAAAGAAGGGAAGCATGTTGGTTATGTAAATAAATAAATAAATAAATGTAATTTCCAAATGTGGGTGCCTCACATCAGACATTTAATCCATTATTTAGGAAATTGTTTAAGCAGTCCAGCATTCAACTATGCCAGTTTGGAACACTGCTGTGGAGACATCATGTCTCTAAAAACAGGCCACATAGTTAGCCATAAGTATGTGTTTCTAAAACCCATTTTTAAGCATCTACAGTTATCCCCGTGGCTATGATGTGGTTTAGTGAATTTCAGATGGGCTAATCAAATGCTTCAATACATGCGTAAGTGCTTCACAATAACGATGATAGCTGGAAGAGCCGGTAGTTTGCATCACGAAGACCAGGTGAAAAGCATCATGCTTCATTCCAGAACCATTTTCAAACTCAGTGTTGATTCTAGCCAATATGTTTTACACTGAAATTGCAGACCTGGGCAATGACCAAAAGGCTTTAATTATCATCACTAGTGAAAATAGCCTTAGAGACAAAATTAAAGACAGAACACACTGTTTTCAAGAAACAAGCTGAAGAGAAAGAACATCACTCAAGTTGTGGCTCACCCTGAACAGTAATACCTGGTAGCAACAGCAGTGACAAACAATTATGCAGTGACAATAACATCTTAGAATCCCTACTGTTACAGACCTATTAGTGTTCTCCTGAACCATGAAGCTATTTTCTCTGTACTGTTGAAGGCCTGTGGTTGGTCGGCTCCCCTGATCAGCTGGAGATTCTGTTTAGAAGTCTTCTTCATGCTATTTACGTTGCTGACAAACCTACTTTACCACAAACCTAACACTGCCACCTTTTTTGTTTACATACCTCGTTTTTCAGGACATTACGGTTCTCATCTGCTAATCCAGCACAGTGTGTGAGAAAAGAGTGCTCTTTTATGTGAAGTTGGTTAATTATCTTTCTAGAAGGCATTCAGTCAAAACGCCACCTGAAGAGACCTCTTGCTGTCCATGGTTAATTACTGCTTGCATTCCTATATAAACAGAGATTTCATCAAAACAAAGCTCTTTCACAGAGACTGAGGAATGCCTTTATAAAAAGAAAGTGGCAAGGGGGATAGTTAGGCTGTGGAAGTACATAATTTTGTGATTTCAAAATAATTAATCCATGAGCTGTTTGGAAAGTTAGTTATGGGCCTTATAGTCTTTCACACATTTCCTCCAATTCCTTACTATAATGTGGTTGCTTAATTATTTAACCCGTACACAGAAAATATTTGCACTTTTTATGGAAAATTCAGTCACTTCTAAAATAAACTGGATCCGTGAACATCTGCATTCATCTGCCATGTATTCAATGACCTTGCAGCACTTCTTCCTTAGCGCACATAAAACACCCAGTGTGGCACCGTGGATAGAGTGATGGACGAGGACTCAGGAGGCCCTGGGTTCAAATCACCACTCACCCATGAAAGCTCACTGAGAACATGGAATTAGTAAAACTACTCCTTAAATATCTCACTTACCTTGAAAGCCCTGTTAGGATTGCTATAAGGTGGTTCCTATCTGAATGCAATGACATCATCAACAACAAAATATGTGTGTGTGCATGTTTGTATGTAAATTACTTAATGCTGGATCAGACAACCTAAAGACATTTGCAAGTGTCTTATTGTAGAAGCTGGAGGGATACTTATGCAATTGCCTTTCATCATCATCATCATCATCATCTGGTGAATACAGCTGCCAGGTGTTAAGCTGAAATTGGCCTTCTCCAATGATCGAGCTTTTTCCAAGAGCCTAGGATTACTGGAGATATCTTCGTAGAATATATGCTGTTCCTAATATGTTATTTATTTATTTATTTATTTATTTATGCCATTAAAGGATTCTTGAACTTGAAATATTATTTCAAAAAAACTGCCTTTCTACTCTATATTTCTGCAAAAGGATATTGTCCAAAGGGTTAAATCCAATGTTATTCCAGACAAAGTAGATAACTGGAAAGCAGTGTGACTTACCTAAGACTAAAAACTTCCATTCTTTTCAGTGGTTCTACTCTACTTGAGAATGGCACTATATTTAGCACATACATTTCATCTGTAACACAACACAACCTTTGCTTTAAGTTTCATCTAAATGGTTATACTTTTCCCTTTCAATGAGAGCAGCCAGGTTCGTTTTTGACATCGTTCCCTGTGGTATTCCAATAAACTAACTGTACAAATAAGGATTAAAAGGTTCGGGCCAAGGGCAGGTTCACAGCCCCCAAGACTGGCATATTACTATGAAGTGTGTAAAGTATGTAGCACAAATGTTGACCAACTGCTGTAACTCCTTCATTTTCAGTTTTATGGATCAAATGCCAACCATATGTTTTTAATACCGTATTTTGCATTTTTGCCTAAACTTCCACTGAAGCAAACAGCTGCAGTTTTAACTTATTAAACCGTATCTGAGTAGTCAAGGATACATTGGGGTGAAAACACCCTTGCCAGCATAAACAAAAATGCCAGCAGAAATTTAGGAAGCATGGAATCTGCTCCACACAGAGACCTACGAACCAGAGTTATTTCCTTTGGGTGAAAAAAGATCATTAGTAAGACATCCGCTGGACTGTTGTGCCACCACAATCTCTAGAGGATGTACTTCCCAAGTTGCCCTGACATTCCGTCATTTGGCCTTTCCCATATGGCTTGACCTGGAAAAGAATTCACTCAGCATGCTCACCACCAGTGGTGTCACTGTCTCCCCAATGACTCGATTGGCAGTATGTGACCTTTACAACTCCCAGTTCCATCAGTGATGCAAATATGTTTCTGAGTGTACTCTTTGTTTCTCTTCTTCTTTCTATGCCCTAATTAAATTATTGGCAAGTCTACCATATCAATCAATTAATGTTCACTGGCCAGTTTGGAGAATCACCATGTCCCCTTTTCTCTCCTCCAATGAGTTTATCTAAGCCTGTCTTCTAACACTCTGTGGCACGTTTGTAAAGTGAGCTTGTCGGCTTGGACTTGAACCATCAACTTGTTACACACAAGAAATTTACCAGTGATTAAGTTTATTGAGAACATCTTGCTTGCTTCTTAAACTATAAGTGTTGTTCTGATAACAATAATATGATCAATATTCACTGGACATTCATCCAGTGAAATATATATTAAGATGAGAAATTGTAAACACTTTAACTGAGATTCAGCTATCAGGTTAGAATAGAAAAGGTTATCACTGTGATTCAACCTGTACATACCAAAAGAGTATAAACAAAAGATACGAGCAGACACCAGATGTTGAAGGCATTACTGTAAGAACTTCCACTAAATTTCAAGACATGCACATACAGTATTGCAGTTCAAGGTGTTAAACTCGAACTTTCATTCCTTGGGCACAGATTTCAGCTCAGGGCTTTCAGCTGTTTCAAATAAGGACCACTCTACTTTTTCCTTCAATTTCTGAATGGGGAAAGGAAGAAAAGTTGTTCTGAAGAAAGACACCTGCATTCTCTTCCTGCTGCACTGTTCCGGATCTCCTGCTTCTTTTCAAAGCCTGTGGAATGAAAGAAAGAAAGAAAGAAAGAAAGAAAGAAAGAAAGAAAGAAAGAAAGAAAGAAAGGAAGGAAGGAAGGAAGGAAGGAAACATGCCATTCCTTTGAAGTAAATGTTTCTAGAGATTCATCCAATGATTACTTTACTGATTGCAAGATCAAAAAATTTAAGATGAGAAGAAATATATAGCAATACAATAAATGGGATATGGTGTATAAAACGAGTGGGCAAGAAGGAGCCTATGGACATCTTACAAAGCTCTCTCTTTATTGGAGGAAAATATCCTTCTAAAATCACTGTCACTAAAATTTGGCAGTGTAGTAGCAGCAACTGAAAAAAAAACATGTTAAGTACAAAGCAAGCAGGCATACACATTTGTTTTAAAACAGAACCAGTGGTATACCCTACTAATAAATTTAGAAGTGCAGTTTCCATAGTAAGCACTCTTTGCAATAATCCCCCTCCCCACCCCCAACATCAGAAAAGAGGCAGGTAGACTGAGGGCAGGTCTTTTATAAAGCTTATGGGATTTAATTTCCCACCCAGGACCAAGCCATAATCAAATACTTTAAATTAAATACTTTTCAGCTTTCAACCCAGAATGAACAAGGAAGCCTAAAGAGAGTAGCAGATGATGTCATAGTCCCTGCTGCTCGAAAACTCCCAGTGCTTTGATCCTGTGACCCCCTGGCTCCATTACAACAATGAGCAGAACCATGCTGGAGAGGCATGATCTAACCAACTCCCCTCCGGCATCTGCCAGACAAAGCTTTCTAGACAGACAACAGAAATTTCTACTGAGAAAAGTCAGGGAGATGTTTTCAGTTTGATGAGCTCCTAGCCTAAATTTGGCTACACGGGTTTGGGGAGACCCCTTCATTTTAATTGAAAACTATTTATTTATTTATTTATTTATTTATTTGACTTTTATTACAAGTCCATTTCTCTAGTCTAATACAATGGTTGCTGCCTAGATGCCCTAAGCACATCCAATCTCGCCTGAATTTGGAAGCCTGGCTAGTACTTGGATGGAAGACCACCAGGGAATACCAAGGGCTGTAGGCGCCTGGAGTAGGAACTAGCAAGCTACTCCAGTACTCCTGCCAAAAAAAAAAAACTCCATGGACATGGAGTCACCAAGGGTCAGTCACGACTGTAACAACACAACACACAATACAATGGTTTCCTGAAAAGCACTAGACAGATGAAGAAATCAGTCAACGACTTAAGGAAATCTACTGGGAAGAATAGGACGTGTCAAATTGACAGATCATTCATCAGTCTTTACATTTCTGTAAATAAGTACCGTATGTTGCATCATACTGACTTTTTCTCTATTGTCAAAGTAAGCTATGTCTTAAGTATAAGCAAAAAACCCTATAGATTTAAACTGGATTAATTTAATTATAACAGAAGATTAAGATAAAATTGCAGCTGCACATTTGAATGAGGTGTGGTGCAGTGGACATAGGGGTGGACTAGGCCTTAGGAGACCTTGGCAATGGCCCAGTTTGTTTATTTATTTATTTTGAATATTTCTACCCTGCCGTTCTTCTTGGAAAAAGGACCCAAGGTGGCTTACTATACTGAGGGACTATATACAGCCCAGAACATTTAAGACATATTCAAGTTTAAGAATCGGGAATTAGAAGAGGCATCTTACAACATTAAAAGACAACAGTTAAAAGAAAAAAATCCATTATGAGAGATGGAAAACACAGATGTTCTTATGAATTCGGTCAAAGCAGTCACATAATAGGTAGTCTGTCATTCAGGGAAAGCTTGCCTGAAGAGGAAGGTCTTTGCCTGCTTCTGGAAAGACAGCAGAGATGGGGCAGTCCTGGCCTCCAGCAGGAGGGAGTTCCAGAATCTGGGGGCAGTAACAGAGAAGGCCCTTTCATGTATTCTTATGAGATGCACCTGTGAAGGTAGCGGGATGGAGTACCGAGCCGGTTCATAGTGCAAGATTCGATCTTTGAGGTAATATGGACCCAGGCCATTTAGTGCTTTGTACGTTAAAACCAACATTTTGAATTGTGCCAAATAACTGATTGGCTTTAATAGGGGTGTTTAGCCATTCCTTAAACATCTAATTTACCTTGAAAACCCTATTTAGGGTCAGTATAAGACAATTTCTACTTGATAGCACAGCCAAAGTTTGAGAGCCAGGTTGGTATCCAGCATCAAGGCAGCACTGGTCTTGACATCATCTCCATTTCACAACAATGAAGCATTACATTTAAACCAATAGTACACACTACTGGCACAGTACGCACCAGACACCATCAGTACAAGGAGGGGAATGAAGGGCACTGAGATCTGGCAGATTAATGCAGGTAAATGAAAATTCCATGCTCTCATATAAGTTAGTCCCACATGCATGAATGGCACCAACAAAAAGGTGGCATGTACTTCCTATAGGAAGGTATAATGCTGCTAACATAGTCACGGTATAGCACTGGAAACATAGATGACTCGCCACCAATCAATAAAAGTGACTGTACAGTGTCCGCCTGCCCTTTCGCGGTTCATATACTGCGTTTCTGACTTCCGAATCACCAGAAAGCACTTCTGGGGCCTCCAACAGGCCCAGGAAGGCCATTGGAGGCCCATTAAGGGTAGCACCAGTCCTCAGGTAAGTGTAGGGGGGCCCAGACAGGGGCCCCCAGTCCCAATCCAACCCAGCAGCTGTATATTGCGGATTTTCAATTATCACGGGGCGGGGCGGGTCCCTAACCCTCCACGATAGGTAGGGGGTTACTGTATCACTCTGTATTTGTATTTCAAGAATGCTATTAGGCATCCTAGAACCAAGGAATATAGTGAAAGCAAACATTTTCCAATCCACAGTACTGGGAGCACTTTCACCATCTGAGGCTGGTTAACGAACAAGTTTGTCCAAAACAAGATAAGTTACATACCATTACCTTTGAATTCACATATTATGGGCATACAGTATATTTCCAGGGAGGGTAGCTATCCACAGGATGATGATGATGATGATGAAGAAGAAGAAGAAGAAGAAGAAGAAGAAGAAGAAGAAGAAGAAGAAGAAGAAGAAGAAGAAGAAGAAGAAGAAGAAGAAGAAGAAGAAGAAGAAGAAGAAGAACCTGTTGCAGCAAAAACAGTTGAATCCAAAAGCCTTTTGACCTTTCCTGTGGGGCTATCCTTCATGCCTCTGAATTCACACCCAGCACACAGCCCTGGCTGTGTAGATGGTGAAAAACACTTGCACAAGTGCTGCTATGTGTTCACTGAAGCCAAGGATTTGGTCAAAGAGTCTTGTGGCCATTTAAAAATTAAGCATTTTCTTTGGCATACCTTCTTGTGTACTGCATCTGCGATTCATGAAAGCTTATTTGCTGTAAAGCCCGTATGTGACATACACTAATCCTATATTATCAGAGAATATATTCTTTGGGAGAATATAAAACAGTTCACACCTGTGAATTCAGCCCCATTATATACTAGTGCGCTTGGCACAGAAATGCAAATGTTCTCGTAGCATTCAAGCATTCACAGACCCTCAAATTCACAGTAACAAGAGCAGCAGAGGAAAATAATTCCACATCCTGCAGAGAGGAAATTAAAGGTATTGGAGAGTGGGGGAGAGAATGTGCTTCATGGTGCAAAAAGCAGGAACCTTTTGCCTCCTGATGCTGAACATCTGCCACATTTTATTTTCTGGCTCACCCAACTCAGTGAGAAAATATAAGCATCTTCAAGCCTGCATGTATTCCAGACACATGCTGTCTATGTTGGCAGCTGTGGGAAGGCCCGCAGGAAGTGGGAGCCCTGGACAAAAAGAGTGTGGGAGTATATCCTGTGAAGACAGATAACAACTCATAACAAGACCATGGGAACGTCTTCAGCTTCAGTATGAGAATAACATTTCACAAGCCAGGGCTCCAGTCGTTTATTCAAGGATCTGAGGTCGCTGTGTGTGTTTGTTGTTGTTTTACATTTCACTGAATCAATATACAGTACTGGTAAATGAATAACCATTGCATGAACTATTGTTGTTCTATTACACCTTTGAGTCTGCGGAGTTGAAAAGTAGCCCACCTGGTTTATCCGCTGAAAAGAAAACCAAGCTCCCCTGGGAACCTACGTCCACTGGCTCCTAAGACATGCACCACTGCAAGGAGGAGGACAGCCTGGCTTTGCAAACTGCTAATGGAACTCCCTTCCAAGGCCAGTTACGTTGGCTCCATCTCCTCTTGAGATGCCAAGAAACAACTGTAACAGCATTGTTCCCAAGGTCTCTGTGACTGCTGGGTTATTGTTTTTCAACTGACATTTGGCTAATTTTTTTGGAGGGGGGAATCTCTGTTTTTCTTTTTTTAAAAACTACATTTTAAATCCGTTTTTTGAATGTTTTTAGTTTGTTTTGAATGTCTTCTATTTATTTTTGATTGGCCTATTGTGAATCTCCTAGGGAGTTCTGGTGCAAAGAAAGGCGGTAAACAAATGCTGTAAGCAGGTAAAAATGATTAAAGCCTAGCTTTATTTTTAATGTGTTTTTAACCAGTTAACTGATATCAGAAGTACTGTAGCTACTTCTTAACTGGGGCTACAGGCACTGATTGATTTATCGGTATGTAATGGCTGGTTTACAGGTTTTTTTTTTTAAGACAAAGGCCTAATCAATTTCAGCCAACTGTTTTGGGTTTCATAGCTATGTCTCCCAGAATTTGCTTTCATTTCCTGTTTCTTTTCCCGCAAGGATCCTCGTCATTGTTTGCTAATGAAGCAGCCCCACCAGAATATAAGCATAAAGATGTGTCAGGAAGCAGAAGCAGGAGGCAGAAAGGAAACCTCCAGCAGAGTGGCATCCTGTCTGCTGGGATTTTTCTTCAGGTTTTGAAAAGAACAGCAAGTGCAGTGGGATATAGGTTTTATAACAGAAACTCCCCAGAGAACTAAATTAGGTGGTGTATTTTGCCTAATCATTGTCTGGAGGGTATTAACATGGACATATAGAGGGAGGCAAATCTGTTGATAACTTCACATGCATTATTAGTGAAGGAGAATGCCTCATAGAAGACGTTGTTTTAATATTTTTAAATCAAATAGTTCCATATTTCAACAGAAGTGTTGTGAAATACATTGTATGTATTTCGCTGTTATCAAAGCTTGGGTTAAGGCAAATACATATTCCCCAACTTAGACCATGTTTCTGTTTTTAGCGACATAATTTCTTAAGACAGTTGAGTACATAAACAATCAGACCAGCAATCAATCCGAAAACAAAGGTGACTGGAAAGTGAGATCCAAAGGGGAGGGTCCACATGTGATATAGCAGACAGACGAAATTCACCTTTTAAGAAAGCACCATTTCTAATGACATGCTAAACACATTGTCTAGTATGCCCCAAGAACCACAACATTTAGAAATGTGATGGATGATCGTTTGGGGGTGAGGGTGGGGGTGGTTTTCATTCAAAGCAGTTTACAGTTTCATCGCTGGAATTCTGAATGTTATTTTTCCCTTTAGAAAGGCAACCACAAGGGTAGACCCTATCTCTCTGAATCATTAACCCCAGCCAAAGTGCAGTACCACCACCACCTAAGGGCCTTTTTACACGACCCTAAACTCCGCCGCAAATGGCTCCCAGCTCCGGAGCTTAAAATTGTTTACCCACCAGCTCCAGAGTGTACTGAAAATTAAGTGTGACCACGCCCACCTAAGCACGTCCCAGCGCACTTTTCATGTACCTGCTCTCCAAGGGTGAAAAATCTTGATTCGGATGTGCCGGGCTCTCCTCGCTTCTTTTTGCTGTTGTTTTTTGCCTCTCACCCCTTTAAGAGAAGGAATCACAACGACGGGGCGGCGTCCACCAGCACCGGAGGTAAGCCTGCATTCTTTTGTCCCTTTTTTTCTCCCTCCCCTCATGCAGCCAGCAGCCAGGAAGTGCGGAGGGGTGGGGACGCATGAAGAGCGACAAACCCCTAAGATCTCTGGTCCGAATTTAAGTGACCAGCGGATCTTAGGGGTCGCGTAAAAGCGCCTAAGAGTAGTTCACATACGCTTCTTCCTTCGTAGTAAATAAATGAATTTGTCATCACAGAACTGGTACAAGGGAAGGAGTTTGATCCTTCTCCCATGTGCCACGGCCCTGATCCAAACCACGTGCCCAGCAACAACAGTCTTTTGAAGATTAAATTTTTCTTTTCTAACTATCATAAGGAATTTTTAATCTTTGTCAACAAAAAGAAACCTGATACCATATTTGGCTCCTGAACATCCTTAGAACTCAGCTTCCCCCTCAGTGATAAATGTTCATCTGAGTAATTAGAAGAGCTTCTTCAGATAGCCTTCAAATAGCAAGCTCTTAAAAGAATTCCATTCATTCTGACGGACATCGTTGTGCAATGTTTGATTTACAGAGATCATACACTCTAAGTAAGCCAGCTTAAAACAGCAAGCCTTCTTGCAAATAGTGAGCCATGGAGAATTGGTGAGCATCTTTCAAAGCATCTTTTGATTCCCCTAACGCAGATAGGAAGTACTCTGGAGGCATAAATAGAACACAGATGTTTAAAAATGCACTTTAGCATTCTGCTGAACATATTACTCTACTGGGAGCCTGCTGCCTCTCTCTGGGGAAATTCCGAAGAAAGTCCAGCTGATTGTCTCATATTAAAACAACATGTCCCAAATAAATTCCAACAGGAAAAATAAATAAAGCTGGGCTATCCTCAGATCAGGCATAAATCCTGGAGCCTTCTATTCTAACCTTTCTATCATCCTGCCTCCCCTCTTCAAATTTTCTTCCCAATCCACAAGGGTGGATCAATGATTCCCCAACATGATTGTTCAGGCACTCAGCAAAATTTGCAAGTGCCACTCAGATGACTGCTGGACTGGAAGTCTGGGGCTTTCAGCACGAGTGGCCTTCGGATTAATTGGTTTTCAATGCATTCCTATGGGAAACCACTGCTCTACTTAAAAATGTGTTTACTTATGAGCAAACTGCTGCTCTACTTACAAAAGTTTTTACTTCTGAGCATGGGCTCAGACAGATAAAATTCATAAGTAGAGGTTTTAGTGTAGTAGCCATCAGGCACTTTGGGCCAGAAACAGTAGACCGCGGCCTGTTCAAAGTTGAACAGCCCTGCATTACAATATATCCAACACAGAGAGATGTTTAAATCTGCTGGCAGCATTTTTAAACCATTTCACATGTGCTTTAGGCACTGCTAGGAGACAAACAATGACAGCTCCCAGTAACCCAAACCAGAGTGGTGATTCTGAAGGGTGCCATGAAAGAAAATATATTTTCAAGCTCTGGTTCCAGGGAACATCTTAATGACTGTTCTTGGGGAGTCCCCACAATTAAGATCTCTCTCCTCTTGGAGGCCTTTAGCCATGACAAAGCAACCGGCAGAACTGAGATCTAGGGGCAGAGTGAGACGTGGAAAGAAACTAATAAGGCAGGAGGAAAGGGGCTATTACTGTCTAGTCACAGCAACTGAACACCGAAGGAGCTATGATAAAGGGGCTGCAGTTCAGTAGCAGCCCTCCTGCTTTGCATGTATAACCCCAGCATCCTTAGGCAGGGCTAGGAACAAATCCCACCTGAAACCACAGAAGGCTGATCATCTTCAAATATGCCAAGCAAGATACCATGCCTGACTCAGTGTAGAAGGGAGCTCCTACGTTCATAAGGTGGCTGATGTCAATTCTCAAGTTGAGTGAGAAGGGAAAGATGCCAAGTCTGGTGGAGGTGGAGGAGGGGGTTGCGGAAGTGCAAAGTCTATGGCCAAAGCCCAAGAACAGACCCAGAAAATGAGTGGGCAGAAGCCATTACAACTACAGTCAGATTTGCCAAGTCAGCAGACACCAATGAGATGGCAGGATGGACCATGGCTTGCCATCTCATTGTTTGTAGCCTGCAATTGTGCAACTCAAAGCATTGATTCTTAAAACAAACAAACTAACAAACCTAAAAGTAGTGCAGCCAAAAGAGGTGTCTTGGCAATCTGGCCCAGAGTCATCTGGAAATGTGCTGTATTTCTGCCAAAATAAACATGTTAGTGGTTCACAGTGCATTTTCTGCTTCCATTTGGATGTATAGTCCTAAGCAGAGCTTGGAAAATTGATTTTTAAAATTATTTCATTACTTATTGTCAGGGTAGTGTTATTTGCTTTGGGGAAAGTAGCTGGGTTGCCAAAACTGTTGTGCTACATTTTAAAAAGTTACAATGTGGTTGGTGTTGTGGTAACTCCAAAAGAAATAAATCACAGGTAAAATCATTACTTATGACACTCTAGTTTTATGATTTTGAACTGCCTTCTGTAAGCCTAGATCCTGTTAGAGAGTCACTGCCACTTTTAGTCGAGCTGTTGTTTTTTTTAATGTTAACTTCACAATTCATATTTGTGTCATCCAAGAAGCTGTGAGAAGCATATTCTATTTGGCTGATTTCCCCCACTTCCCAAAACTTGGCAGATTTTTTAAAAATTCTTCATTATTATTTATTTTTGGTGCTTTCAAATAGTTTATTAGGTTCTTAAATAAATTCTGCTCAGCCCAGTTTTTACTTGCAACTTTGATAATTAAAATACTTTTCCCAACTTGCCCTCTATGTATGGAGAAAAAGAATATTTTTAAAAAGGTGGAAGAGCAAATGGTTCTCTCAAAATGGTAAATCAGATCCACAACAGATAAAAAAGGCAGCTGCAATCAGAAATTTCAGCTGTGTATCCAATTTTTCCATCCCTTCTCCACAGAAAGTAGGACAAAAATGTGACAATATTGCATATTTCACAGCCTCCGCTTTTTCACTTGTAGAGAAACAGAACCACAGAACATTATTGCATCTGGAATAGTGCCTGGATAAGATATTGGAAAGAGGGAAAGCAAGTAAATAAAATTTATTTACAGCCCATGGCCAACATTGAGAAAGGGAAAGGAATCAAGGCACATAGCATCTGCTTTTAGCATCACATGGTCGCTGCATTTTTTTTTACTGCATTGCACTACAATGAGCTTAAGAACAAGGAAATACTAATATTTCAGCATGTCAATATGCTGACTAAGATCTAAGGGCATATTTTTATGAAATGCCATGGCACTTTCCTGATATTTTCATTTCCCAAAAGGTGACAGGCTTGTTGATCAAGAATGCTTTCAAAACGAAGTCAAAACTCTTCAAAATTACTGTTTCCAACCCACCATCATTCAGTTCGTGTTAATATTCCCAGAAGTATGTTCCCTGGGATCCACATCTGTCCATAAGACAACTTGGGTGGGAAATGTGTATGTTGTTTATTCCCCACTCCCAGCACGCATGCACGCAGGGCAGCACATACTCACACACACACAGGCTCAGGAAAGGCTCTGTGGGGACTTGCAGATCACAATATAAACTGAGACATCACAACTATAAACACATATATCATGTGAAATGGGAACTGGCTGTTGCTTACAAACACACAACCCCATCTGTGAAGGATAAAAAGGGAGGGGCCCAGATAAATCAGCTGAGAATAGCCAGGCACTCTGCATTCCTATGAGGAATTATCAGCCACATGAAGCTAAATGGTTCTCGGTATAACAGCCATACTCTAGCCCAGTGGTTCTCAACCTGTGGGTCCCCAGATGTTCCTGGACTGCAACTCTCAGAAATCCCTTCCAGCACAGCGAGTGGTGGAGGCTTCTGGGATTTGCAGTCCAGGAACATCTGGGGACCCACAGGTTGAAAACCACTGCTCTAGCTCATTTCACATCCCAAAGTATCTGCAAAGAAGGCATACAAGTATAATGGCTATCCATAATGGATCTCTCTTTTGGCATAATACTACTAAAGTTATCTGCCTGGCTGGCACTTAAATTATACTGCACCTTGACTGGGACAAGCCCCTTCACCTGGAGCAAGTATGTCAAGTAAAAGCAAGAAAGGAAATGTACCTGTATCAGTAACTCTTTCTCAGCTCCCTTTTCTGATCTGAGCAGTCTAGAAAAGGATGGGCATTAAGAGGTTCTTTTTAAGGAACAAAGCAGGTTATGTAAGTAAGTAAGTAAGTAAGTAAGAAAGAAAGAAAGAAAGAAAGAAAGAAAGAAAGAAAGAAAGAAAG
>JAHTLZ010000204.1:43985051-44041157 GCA_023846285.1 Phrynocephalus versicolor
AAGAAAGAAAGAAAGAAAGAAAGAAAGAAAGAAAGAAAGAAAGAAAGAAAGAAAGAAAGAAAGAAAGAAACCACCACCACACCAGCCCTAGTATGCACAACAGGTGTCCTTAGCAATGCCCAACCTGCATGTGCAAGTCTCTGCTCGGATAGATGGGGAAATTTTTCCAACCCCTGCCCCCACCAACTTCTCCTGTTTGGCAGATGTTGCTCTGAGAAGATAATGAAGTTTGCTAGGATTCCTATCCATTCACTCACTTTAAAACACCACTTTCTCAAAATTGCTTCTAATCAGGACATTTCTGAAATTTTTTACAATTACTCAAGACCTCTGCTTCCCTGCAGCAGATTCTCTCAGGTTTGGGACTGGGGTGTGTGTGTGTAATGGAAAGCTTTAAACTGAAAGCCTCCAATGAACGGCTATGGCCAGGCAATCAGGTGCTACCTGACCTACCCCAAATGAGCCAAGATAATAAATAAACTCAGCCCCAGGAAGCAACAAAAAAGAACGTACGGGGGGGGGACCACCACAGAGACAGTTATGGATTATTTTTAATTGATGGTCCTGAAATCCTGCATCATTGGGATGGTGGGGAAAATACCAAGATCAGTGCTGAACCAGCTGCAATAAGAATAAGTGCTCTGTCTGGAAGAGGCCTCTGCTTACACCCAGATGTACAGCACATTCTGTATGAGGATCTCAGTGGTTGGGAACGGAAAGCTTTCTCTTCATACCCTTTCCAAGAGACCCTAAAATATCAGAGGAGGAAGTGGCATGTGCCCATGTCTGCGCACATGTAGAGCAACCCACCTCTAAACCAGCATTGCATCTGTCTCCTAGAGTCAAAAAGGCTGCACATCCTTGTTGTAATGCATTTTATCTGGCCATTTGGCCAGATAGGTGGGATATAAATACAGTACAAACAAACAAAACCTTCTAAATTTAAATGTTTCTCCTAACTCAAAAGTACTGTAGATAGGAAAATGTTTGTACAAGCATTTTACAGAACATAACAATAAGTAACAGGAATGTGCATTTTGATTTGGAAAGACATACAGTGGACCCTTGTATAACAAACAGCTTGTATAACATAAAATTTGTACAACATAAAAAATTCCAGAGATAGAGGAAATTTGCTTAACATAATCGCCTATGGGGAAAATCCATACAACATAAAAATGGGATTACTCCATTTTCAATACATTCCTATGGGAATCTGTATAAAGGAAAATTTGCTTAACATAATTTCATTTGGAACGAATTAATTCCTTTATACAAAGTACCACTGTATCTGGAATTCACCAAATAAAGCCGTGTTTGTATAGTTCTGAAAATATCCGAATGCAAAATTGATAGCTCAGAATATCTGTAGTAATCATTCCAAACATTAGGAGCCTCATTTACTCCTAGAGATTAGAAAGCAGAAAGGTGGATTTTGGCTTCTTATGGGAGGGGCTACAGTGCCCTCAGTGGTTTTCACTGGAAGGGTTTCTGTTCTGCAGAATCAGATACTGTACTTCTTTGGATGAGTCTGCCAGCAGAATGGAAATTGCCTGCAGGTATGGGAGAAGAAGCAAGCATTTTGGGGGAAATTACAGGAACATTGGCTGCACCCACTGCGATGGCTTCTACTAACAGGAGTGGAAGAAGAAGAGGGAAACAACAGCTTACAACTATTATGAGCCTCCCCACCACCCCTCAACCAAGCCTGTCATGTAGCTGCCGTCTTCAGCATTGATACTAGGAAGGAACAGCAGGCAGCAGGCAGCACATGGTGCTTTCATTTCTGCTCAGGAAGTAGCAGAGATGCCTCTGGTTCAAGATGCGAGTGAACCACAGACACGTTCCAAGTGCTACTGTTCCTGTGACTGGAACAGAGATGACCTTCCATAACCAAACCATCCAGCTCCACCATATTCAGCTATGGGTTTACCTCCACCAGTGTATTTTATTTAACTGTCTGAAATCTGATCATGATGAGTTAACCATTAGTGGCCATTTTAAGAACAACAAAACCACTGATTAGACATAATTAAAGGTTTATACCTCTTTGGTTGCGAAAATCAATTCAAGACAACCTTACTTATTTTGCTAATATTTTAATAAATATTTGTTAAATTAGCATATGACTACATATACTAGAGGAAGTAAAAACAAAACTAGATAAAAGCATGAAGCCCTAATATAGCACAGAACATAGATAATATTAATGTATCATGTGTACAATTGACGGCAATGGCATTCAGAGTGACTACACTAATGTGTTTCATAGCTTTGGTGACACAGAGTTGATTCACAGGTAACATGGTAATTATAATCTTTTTGGAGGAACAACAGCGCCTTGACCCAAGCCAGTCCGGGTTCAGACCGGGCCGGGGGACTGAGACAGCTTTGGTTGCAGTGCAAGATGACCTTATTTGGGGGGCCGACAGGGGTTGCTCTACCTTGCTGGTTCTCCTGGATCTGTCAGCAGCCTTCAATACTGTCGACCACGGTATCGTACTGGATCGGCTCTCCAAGGTAGGTATCAGGGGCACTGTTCGCAGTTGGCTCCGGTCCTTCTTGGAGGGCCGTCCCCAGTACGTGCAGCATGGGGGAGAGTTGTCGGCCCCGTGGACACTCCCTTGTGGGGTTCCGCAGGGGTTGTCTCTCTCCCCCATGCTGTTTAACATCTATGTGAGGCCGCTGGCTGGGGTCATTAGGAGATTTGGAGTCTGCTGTCATCAGTACGCTGATGACACACAGCTCTATCTCTCCTTTTCCACCTCTGCAGTTGAAGCTGTCCAGACCCTCGACCAGTGCCTGGACACGTTCATGGCATGGACCAAGGCTAACAGACTCAAACTCAACCCTGAGAAGACTGAGGTGATGTTCTTCGAGAGTTCCCTGTCCAGCTATGGAGGCCCTCTCCCCAGCTTGGAGGGTGTTCCCCTCCAGCTGGAGGATAGCGTTCGGAACCTGGGTGTGGTTCTGGACCCGGCCCTCACCGGGCTCAGGTGGCCGCCGTGACCAGAACCACATTTTTCCATCTCCGTCAAATCACCCAGATTCGCCCATATCTGGACGGCGACGCCCTGAGAACTGTTGTGCAAGCGTTGGTGATCTCGAGGATTGACTACTGCAACGCTCTCTACATGGGGTTGCCCTTGACTCTCCTCCGGCGTCTGCAGTGGGTGCAAAATGCGGTGACCAGGCTGGTGGCGGATGTGTGCCGTCACGACCACATCACCCCAGTTCTGGCTCATCTGCATTGGCTACCCGTGGCGTCCAGGATCAGATTCAAGGTCCTGGTTTTAGTTTATAAAACCCTCCATGGCCTGGGACCTGACTACCTGGCAGAGCGGATCGCCCAGCGATCAACCTTGGCCCATCCAATGCGGATGTCGCGGGCGCACTCGCTTCAGGTGGCCACCCCTAGAGAGGCCCAGAAAACTTCGACCCGGAACCGGGCCTTATCGGTGGCAGGCCTGACTCTGTGGAACCACCTGCCCAGTGAAGTGTGCCTCGCAGAGTGCCTGCCGGCCTTCCGCAGAGCTTTAAAGACCTTGCTTTCACAAGGCCTTTGGTGACTTAGTTTAGGGTTTTTTTTGTTTTTTTGTTTTTTGTTTTTTCCGCCATCTGCTTAGTTGTTAGTTTATTTCCAGTTTTACACCAGGGGTGCACTCTTGTTTTAAACTGTTTGTGTATTGTAGTGATTTGTCATTTGTCTATTGTTTGACTTTGCTGAACTTGTTCAGCTCTTTGTAAACCACCCAGGGTTCCTTCGGGAAGATGGGCGGTACAGAAGTCCCACAATAAATAAATAAATAAATAAATAAATAAATAAATAAATAAATAAATAAAATTTCAACATATGTCATAAATCTTCAAGTAAATATACTGTATATCCTGTGCAATGATGGTAAAAATAACATATACTGCTGTTTAGGCCTCATCTTGAGTAATGTGTCCAGTTCTGGATCCATTCAAGGTTGTCAACATCTTTTTTAAATTGTGCACCTCAAGATGGTTGAGGGTCTGGAAGAAATGTCTTACAAAGAGCATTTTAGGGAGGTGGGAATGTTTAGCCTGACAAAAAGAAGGCTGAGATGGGATATGATAGCTATTTTAAAATATCTGAAAGGATGTCACATTGAAGAGGGAACTGGTTTGTTTTCCATGGCTTCATAGACTAGGACTCGGAGCAATAGTCTCAAACTACAGGAAAAGAGATTCCATTTGAATGTTAGGAAGAACTTCGTGACGGTTAGAGCTGTTTGGCAGTGGAATATGCTGCCACAGAGGGTGGTGGAGTCTCCTTCTTTGGAGGTTTTTAAGGAGAGTCTGGATGGCCATCTGTTGGGAGTACTGTCATAGGGGTTCCGGCATGGCAGGAGGTTGGACTAGATGGCCCCTGAGGTCTCTTCCAACTCTCTGATTCTATGATTCTGAGAAGGATGCCAATAAACTGGAATGAATTCAGAGGAATGCAACAACTTGATTGGAAACCAAGTCATAATGAGGAAGAACAAAAAGAATTGGGCTTGTTTAGCATCAAGAAAAGAAAACTAGCGGAGATATATTAGTGTTTTTAACTACTTGAAAGACTGTCATACAGAGGAGGGCCAGGATCTGTTCTGAATCATATCTGAGTGCAGACACACAATAGTGGGTTACAGGAAGCCAGATTGCAATTGACTATCAGGAAAAAGTTCCTAATTATTAGAGCAGTACAATGGAACCCTCTACAATGGGAAGTGATGAGCATTCTGTCACAGATGGCATTCAAGAGAAAATGAGACAATCATCTATTAGATATACTTTCATTTGGTTCCTGTATTGAGTAGCAAGCTGGCTGTGGAGCAGAGATTTTGGGAGTTTGATTCCCCCCCCCCCCCAATGTGTCTCCTGTGAGAAGAGCCAGCATGTGTGGCTTTCAGCAAGCTGCACGGTCTCAGGGCATCTCCAGAAGAGGGGAATGGTAAACCACTTCTGAGTATCCTCTACTGGGAAAAGAAAACTAAAAAAAAGGGTCACCATCAATCAGAATTGACATTGATGATCATGATGAAGACAATGACGATGAAGATGACGATGACGACTGAGGTGGACTCAGTGGTGTTATAAGCCACTCCCAACTCCATAAATCTGATTCTATGATTAAGGTGCAAGCTTATTTTAATAAATCACAGAAGAAAACAGAATTCCTCTGTATTCCTTGTACAAATCCCCAAACAGTGATAGATAGCATCTTTACTAGACCCTTCAGACACTAAAACAGAACTTTTAGATCCCTGGGACTTTTTTGTTGCAGGCTTGGCATTCCAGGGAGTAGGGGAGAAAGAAACAGAAAAACTTCATTTTGCTACAACTGCAATTTTAAAACTGTGCCCAATGGAAATCATTTTAAACCAGAATGAGGCTTCCTCTGCAGTCAGTGAGGCTTCTTCAAAGGGTAGCTGGTCAGCTGCAGTTGGGAGTGCAAGGATAGAAGTGACACCATCTCCAATGGCCCAGGAGCACATCTACTCACTGCCCTATTGCCAATGCACTCTCCAAACCCCATCCAGCATTCAGCCAAGTAAAAGAGTTTGTCTGCTGTGAAGCTGGAAGGGCAGTGGCAGTAGTGGAGGTAGTGGCAGTGTAGTGGTGTCCTGGATGACGTTGGAGAGTCCCCAACTGTCCACCAGTGCTGTTGTCAACACATTCCTTGGCCACCACTGCCATCCAGATGCATGAAACTCACACATTAAAGCAGACATGTGCTTCAAACAGTTTCATGCTGCTTTGCAAATGTGTGTGTGTGTTGTGTCGTTACAGTCGTGACCAACCCTTTGTGATTCCAAGTCCATGGAGTTTTCTTGGCAGGAATACTGGAGTGGTTTGCCAGTTCCTACTCCAGGCGCCTACAGCATCTGGTATTCCCCGGTGGTCTCCCATCCAAGTACTAACCAAGGCTGACCCTGCTTAGCTTCCAAAACCAGGCGAGATACGATGTACTTAGGGCATCTAGGCAGCTTGCTTTGCACATAACGCACAGTAAAAAAAAAAAAGCTCACTGAGGGTTATCTGCAAACATGTAGTTCCTGCCTGTGTGAATACAGCATGGATATTTATGCAAAACACCTTCTTTTGCCCCTCCCCCTGTTGTTCATCCTTGGCAGCTGCACCTTCTCCCTCCCTACCAAAATGGACACCAGCTGGCACTGCCTGGAACCTGCCTATTTCTCCCTGAGGCACACTGGAAGTATGGTCCAAAACGTAATTCTGTATATGCAGCTCTCAGTGAAGCATCATCTTTTTTAAAACAAACAATACCACTGGGGGAAACCTGAAGATTTAAAAAGCTCCAAGTTCTGCTTATTGTCTAATATGCACACTGAGTTCTAAGTTCTGGCTACTGTCACATACACATTGTCACGCACACTTTAAGGAGGAAGGAATTTCCATGCCAGACTGACGAGAACAATGCAGTCTCAGAAGCAAGGTGGCATTGCATGCTTGTAAATGTACCCTCCCTTTTAGACCTCTCCTTTCCTAATAAAGGACCTGAAGTCATGCAATTGTCACCGGGGTTTGGCATGGGCTCAACCACTGATACCATGGCAGCATGAGTGTGCCTGGTGCCAGTCCTTATTGTCACAGCAGCTATGGCAGCATACAAAAAAAAAAAAAAAAAAACGGTCATTCAGGATGCGGGACAATAGTGGGAAGGAAAAGGAGGGAATCCTCCTCGACCTTGGAGCAGGGCCTGAGGGCAGACTATTGAACCCTGCGTCTCCACAAGTCACAAGGAGTAAGAGCATTCTTGGAAGCTGCAGAGCTTGCAGAGGAAAACAAAGGATTCTATCATGGAGGAAAGAGGATAAAACATAGCAAAGTATGCTTTGTTTTCAAAGATAAAATAAGCACAGGGCATTCCAGTAGGGTCAAGACAGGCTCAGCATCCTTCATCCGAAATTGGTGATCACAGGGGAGAAGACGGTAGGAAAGTGGTCAGGCATTTAAATGCAGGCAGCAGGTTCTCGGGGAAAGTGCTCTGTTTAAGAAAACAGCATTTTTTATAATCCCACTAGGAAGGGAAAAGGTTTGGGATAAGGGACAGCAAATAACTAGATCCAAACTGAAAATCTCTAAGCAAATATCTTGACGTATCTGGTGAGTCTAATGTTTGCATTCATTCATACATACCTTTTGTTCAACATAAGGATTGCTCTGCAATCTTCCCAAGGGAGTTTAGAATATGAATAACTCAAGAAGTTATTTTAGGTGGATTATAACTGGACATGAGCACCAGAGGTGAAATATCCCAGGCTTCAGAGTTCTAAATGCAACATTTGACCCCAAAGGTTTTCCATTTGAATTTTGGGATTAAAACGTAAAACCAGAATTTGAAATCTGCCTGTCAGAATTACATGACTTACTGAATCAAGTTAACAGAAAAGCTACTGAATTTGATTGCAAAGCAATTTTTCAATACAGTGAAATACCCCTTATCCTTCTATGACAACTGTCAAATGTTTTGCAAGGTCTTACTGGTAAGAGTCAGTGTGACAGAAATCAAGGGATGGGACGTATGCATTTTTATCATGCTAACTTTTCAAATGTGGGCATGAATTAGGGCTTTCACACCCACTCTTTGCAATGCCTTGGAAATATACAGAGATTTCCAGTGCAAGATGCAGTTTCTTCCATTACCAATCTGAGCAGGTGCAAAATGGGTATTTCCATATAGAAATGGTGAATCCAATAACCCTTTCCATTCCTACTAGTGCTTCAAACAGAAGATATGCAGTCCCTCGTGGGGACATATCTGAAATTCCTTGCTTCTCCTTTCATCTTCCTGAGTATACTACATTGTTCAGTCACAAAAACCACAAGTATATACAATAGCACTTCTGTCTAATTTGTTGTTGTTACCTGCTGTCAAGTCACCTCCAAGTTATAGCTACCCAATGAGAGATCTCCAGCATGTCCTTTCCCCGACAGCCATGCTTACCTCTTGCCTGTGGCTTCCTTTAGGGAGTAAATCCTTCCCATACTTGATCTTCCTCTTTTCCTGTGCCTCCAACACTCCCAAATTCTTATTTTCTCCAGCAAACATTGTTTTCTCATCATGCGTCCAAAAGTAGGACACTCACAGTTTTATCATTTTTGCCTCCAGAGATAGTTCAGCCTTGATCTGCTCTAAGACCAACTTGCTCATCAGACTTTCCTTTCACCTCTGTGCATGTCAGCCACTAGATGTCCTTGTAGCTTTAATCCAGCTATATATATTATTAGTAACAGTTATATTCATACTTATCTTTTGTTCTTGTGCCATAGCTGATTGAGTGCTTTTGACCTGGAGCTCTCACCTTCATCTAACACCATCACATGTTTCATTTTGGACTGTCTCATCATCGAATTTTCAAGGGAATAAAGGTTCAGCAGCAGTTTATCAGTACATTTTTCTTATGCAGTACTAACTAAAGTTAGCTTGAGTCTTACTGCCATTGTCCATGAATGATCCTCCACCAGTGTCACCTTCAGCACCCTCCAGAAGTTTCTCAGCACCCATTAGGTGCCCTCCAGAAGTTTCTCAGCCCGTGTCACCATCTGACCTATGCATTCTCCTCTGCTGGCATGGCTGTTACTGGTGAAGACAGTGGTTGCATCTTAATGTGGTGCTGCAGCTGTGAACATTCCACTTTGGGTAATCAAGCTAGGAGTCCATGCTTGTAAAGGAGTCTAGCCTCCTGATGGCATTGCTCTTGGCTTCTCTGACACAGTCAGACTCTGTCACTACACTAAGGACACTATCACACGAGGGGGAAGATCAGGGGGGAAATGGGAAACTCCAGGTTTTGTCCTTACCTGATTACATGATTCAAGATGTGGGTTCCAAGTTCCCACATCCCTTGGATTCTGCTCTGGTTCTGTTATTTCCCCACAGTCCTAACTTGCTTAAGCAGGCACAGAGGAATTTTTTTAAAAAAAAATGGCCGACCAGCCACAGGGACAGCTACTGGGAGCTAAGGAGAAATAAAAATAATAAATAAAATAAATGCCCTGACCAGCCTGCAGGCCAACTGACTGGTACTTGGGGGGATTAAAACAAACCCTCTGAACAGCACCAGGGCTGGCTGGTGTGGGCCCAGGAAAAATTTAAAAAAAAATTAAAAAATGCCCTGGCCAGCTAACTAGCATTTTTTTTGGGGGGGGAGGATAAAAATAAAATAAAAACTAAAAAAAACAGTGCCAACCAGACCCAGGGCCGGCTGGTGGGTGCTAAGGGAAAAAAATTAAAAAATTAAAAACCCCATGCTGGGGAAAATGTGCATTTTTAAACGGAGCAAAACAATACCCAAGAGCTCTGGTAGGTCTTGGAAAGCTCGCTAGAACCCGCTAAAGGGGGCACTACCATTTTTGTTTTTTTTTAAAGCCCAACGACCATGGGGACAAGATTTTTGGAGCCGGTTTATCACAAAATTTGATCTGGGTTTTAAAGGATGTGTGATAGTGCCCTATGATATTACTACAATAAAGTATCTCTGTCTAATATGGGACTATCATTTCCTTTCAAGGGCTGCTCTATCACTGGTAGCTGACTATTCAGCAGCTGGTTTTGCAAGAGCTGCTATTGCTTTTGTATATTTATTGCAAGATAGCAGGAGAAAACATTGAATGAGCTTTGGGCTCAGGTACAAAAATATCTTGAACGGTCCCAAGTAGACGAGAAGAGATAAGACTTGCAACCCCAGCTTAGGCAACAAAGTAAGGTGGCCTGATCCTGACTTAAAGGTAGAAAGAGTACAATGACAAATAGGTGTGATCCAACTTCAAATAACTTTAGGGCTCTGTGTGTGGCCTGTATTTTTCCATCCATGCCTCTGGCAGAGATTCATAGGACGTACACACACTCACACACACACACACACAAAGGACAGCCAACACTTTCCTCTCACATCCTGTTCTGCCTCATTTTACAGCTCTAGCAATCTCCATCCTCCTCCTCCCCCCCCCCGCCCCTTTTATCTCCTTGGTCATGAAACAGAAACGATTTCGTTTCTTGACTACTCATCAAATCTTCTGTGAACTTATTTTAGCAGGGTTCTTTTCTTTAAGGGAAAAGGGGAGGAGGGAGGGGATGTGGCATTGGCTTTTTAATTGTGGTTTTTATTTCCATAAACCTTACAGCACAAGAATGCATGAGATATTTACACAAATCTTTCCACAATTCCTGTGGCCTTGAGGGGCATTGCATTTGCATGAGTTCACCACCGTAGCCGATTTATGCTTCCTCAGCATCCTAGCCTGAGACGAGGAGCTACCAAATCCATTCCTAAGACTTTTCTCCTTTGTTCTCCCTTCTCATCCTCTCATAACACAATCTATCATTGAAGACAGAGAAGGAATGGTTCCCAAAGAACGGGTTCAAAATATTTGATGGCTATCCTCCATGGGTTAATTTGACATATTTTAAAACAGAAGTAGATAAATGCCAGTCAGCAAACTGGAAAGACCTATTTTGTTTATTCTTTAGGGTTTTTTTTATCCCATTCATTCACTCAGAGTGGCCTAAGTGGCAATATTCCCACTTTGCCCTCCCACGGGAAACGACGAGAGGAGTCCAAGGTATGGGTTTAAACTGGGCCACACTTTATTAATTTATAACATCATGTCAACGAACAACTTCAAGAGGGGCCTGGCCTCAGGCATGGTGTGGGTTGGAACCCTGGGGTCTCCCGGGACCCCTCCAAACCGGCAGCACAGGGCGAGTTAGTGATCCCAGGTGGCACCGTCACCTGATGGCACCCACCGGACTGGCAACTGTGCATACCACCACACACACCCAGGCCACATGGTATCACAATGGGATTCTTCCGGCCTGAGGATGCCTCCCCACGCATCCAACTCCAGGCACTGTAATCTCACAATTCTCAGTACCATGGAGCTGGATGCCCGGGGACAGGTGATTTTATTCAAGACTCACCGGCTGCCTTTCTTCTGCTTCTGCCGCCAGTGTGACCATTGCAAGGGTGACTTTAACTAAAGCCCTCCGGTACCAGTGTGGGATAGGCAAAAAATCCCCGCACCCATCGGCCAATTTTGAGTGTGGGTCAAAAATTCCTATCCGGCCCCCGCAGGCGACCAGTGGCACTCACACTAGTACTTCAAGTGGTGGGCGGGTGGGGAACACAGACTGCAGAAAGCTGTAGAGGGAGGAGGAGCACCCCTTATATACGGTGCTCCTCCCACCTCCCATCCAGGCGCGCAAACGCGCCGACTCCTCTCGCACATTCGCATGAGAGGGCTAAAACATCCCCGCCCGCCAGAGAATCCGGCCGCGGGACCTCCATTCTTATCATTTCCATCATATGAGGCAAGTGAAGCCAGGAGATGGCGAGTGATCAAAAAATCACAACATGAGCTTCAGCCCAGTGGTTTATGATCTTTGTCATTCTTTTTTGACAAATAAATGCAATACAGTCAATGTGCACAGATCTCTACAGCAATGTCCATCTCACTCAGACGTATTGTTACTGAAGGCCAAAAGCCACATTTTTTTCTGATTTTTCCTCTCTGACTTTTTTGATTCAGAAGTCCAAGAGGGAGGATTTCTCAATGTTCAGGGAAATGTATATCCTGTGTCAGAGTGGGGTTTGGGGCCGATTCAGTTTTGGGGTAGAAGGCACAGTAGTCAGGGATGGGCCAAGTTGGATAACTGTCTGATTCTACTTCTCTCCACACCCACCAATTCATACAAGAGTGTGAGACTGGTGGATTCAACAGGAGAGGAAAGCAGGCATGGCCTTCTAATGATTTCTGATCATCTCTCTTTTCTCCTTCTAAATTTGCTCCCACTGCTTTGTCAAACACAATATTCCTTTCCACACAAAGGATCACTAACTTCCTAGAATTTCCATAAGTTGAGCCAATGATCAATAGTCAGAAGTGCAAAAGTTGACATTTCCTATCACAGGGCTATAACGATGGAGTAAAGTATATTTTTATTTCCAGCTGCCATATCATTTTATTAAATACGCATACAGTGCCAACAATATGGTAGGCACTGTTCCAATGAAGAAGTAAAGAAGTAAGACTCTGCCTAGATGATTTACAACATTCCTATAGCTGCATAAAGGTGTGCTCTTGCGCAACCCCCACTCATTTCCAGTGGAGACTTGCGCAGGAAACATTTCTGGTCTGTCACAACAATATTGCATGCCTAAAATCTTTACCAAAGTGAACTGCTAAAATTATCCAATAAAGTAACACGGTGCTATCAAAACTGCCCTCAGCTAAACCAGCTGCTCAGCACATTCAACAGATACCTTTGCTGAACTCATACAAATAATGTACCTTTGCCGAACTCATACAAATAATGCATGAATGGTTTCCTAACACTAAAGCGATTACTTGTATGACCACATGATCTTTGTGTGTGTGAGGCACTCACTGGAGACAGCAGAGTATGAGGCCTAAACCAGAAACCAGCATCTAGCCACCATTCTAATCTAGGAGCCAATTCCAAACAAAACACATGAACAAGCAGTCCAGACAGACTGAAAATATGATTAACTGTTAGTTTAGATCCCTGGAAAGATATTTTTTAACCAGGCTGGATTTTGGTGTGCCTCTAGTAAAGTGGTCCTATGAATCTTTCACCAAGAAAAGCAATGAGTCTTCTGCACTTTAAAGATGCACAAGTTTCATTCAGATGCAAATACTCTATTTTTGCTTCAATAGGCTATAATGGCTTGGCTACCCTTTTGGTTATTTCACTATGAATGTCAACACAGATTAAGCACACCTAGATCATAGGTTATTCGTCATAGAATGGCTGCCCCGCTCAGCCTTGTGCCGAGCTGGGGCGTCTTTGCCGGCCGGTTGAGGGAGGCGGCTATTGGCGTAGCCTGCGTGTGGGGAGCGCGCCCTTTATAAGTCCTCAGCACGCTCCCCACAGCCTGCCTCCGCAATCGCCGGTTTCCCCACCCTCCCGCCACTGTTTATTATGTGCTGGTGATGCTTTGCTGGTCGCTTCGGGGCCGGATGGGAATTTTTGACCATTACTCTAATTGGCCTTGAGTGGTGGTGCTTTTTCGCCCATCCCACCATTCACATGTTGGCGGTGGGTGTCGTAGGTAATAACCCTGGTCACAACTGGCGGGTAGTGCATAAAAAGTTAACCATTTAGGTCTCGAATCTAAATTACATCTTCAGGTCTTCGGCAGCCCTCAATTAATAACCCAATAGGAATTAGTTAGGGAGCAAATAATAATAATAACCCAATACCCTAGGAGGGCTGCCAATCTTTAATCAAGTGTTGATGCCGAAATGATCTTGTTGGCACCCTCACTGCGGCAGTTTAACAGGCCGCAGGAAATTGGTGGAGTAATGGGACCTAATCAATTTATTGTTACCATTTAGATTGTGCGCTACGTTTCAGGTCCTCCTAAAGTTACAGTTCAGTGATAATTAATTTAAAATTCATTACTGTAGTTAATAAAGTTGTGGCCCTTATTTTAATCCATTCTGAATGTGTGTCGCCTCTTTCTTTCAACCTGGCCCGGCAATTCTTAGCAGCATTATACATCACTGTTGGAGAACTCCAATAGTGACAAGAGGCTGAAAACAAGTGACCAGGTATGCCCCAAAGAGCTCTATAACAGCCCTACTCACCCTACTGGGTTTTACAACTGCCTTATAAGGAAGCCTAGATTTAAAAGGTCACTGTATATCCATCTCCTAGAATCACTCATAATTTTTTTTAGAAAAACCCTGATAATTGTAAGAAGGATCTAAAACTTCTCAGTTCTTTGTTCTTAGCCAGAAAAGTGTCTATTTTCTCCTTCAGTTGAGCACTAGCAGTAGATCAGAAACCTATTTGAAGATCTGCATTCTGCAGTTATTCCCATCCTCAAAAGTGGGGCAGGACAGGGATATACAAACATTAAGACTTGGAGTGTTTTTCTTTTCATTTCTGGTTTTCTTTTTTAGCCCCTTTCATCTCTCTTTTCCCCACCTTTTGTAACACCATGCCTAAAGGCCACAATTTTGTGACCACCTTTCTTTTCTTTAGGTTTCTTTTGAACTTTGGGCCAGAGTAGTCCTTGACTTGGACTTAACTATATTCATCGGGGCTGGACTTCTTCATAAGGAGAATTTATACTAAAGAAGTTTTTTTTTTAATCTTAAAGCATACCGTTTTCACGAAGGGAGTTTTTTTTTGTTCAAATGCATTGCTAGATACTGATTTACTAGTGTCTACTGTTATATTATGACGGTCCAGATGGAAGAGAGTGTGAGCATTACTGTAATCTTTTTCTCACTTTGTTCAGACATCAGAGATTTTTATTGTAAATCCTTGCTGGTTTTTACCTTCATGTTTCAAGTCTGATTCCCTCCTATGGCTAGCCACAGCTTTAGCCTCTGACTCTCACCCTCTACCATAAGAACATGTGGTGTTACCCATGGCAGATATTAATGCCATTGCATGAGTCACTGGCATATGAAACACCATAATTCCCAAAGAACCAAATGATATGCTTTGCAAACCTGTGAGACATTATGCTATTAATCATTCCAAGGGAAATATTAAGTAATATTGGGAGGTAGTCACTGGCTGAGACACAAGGAGGGCTAGTTTGATTCTTCTGTATTAACAAGAGTCCTTTTGCGGTTCTACTGATGGACTGCTCCAAATAATTTCCTTGCCATTTCCACTCTCAGTGTTCCCAGTGAACTTGCTAAGCTTAATTAGAGGCTTGTGCAATAGGTTTCTACCCAATTTAGTGTCATCAAGAAACAACTGTCTAACATTTTCCACTGAAATCAGATTTCTCCAACAGGACAACTCAAGTTGAAAGTTCTTGACAAGTGCGTAGTCAGTCCAAACGTCTTTGTAAGCAAAGAATATGTGGAAGAGCATTTTCATCATGAGGCCGGACCCCTGACATTTTCATATTCTTGCTTTCTGAGACAGAGTTTGACAGTGTTCTCATACTGTGAGCTGATATACCCTAGTGTAATGGCTCCTGCGGCAGGCCTAGACTGATCATTGTTTACGTGGTACAACAGTGGTGGCCAAACTTTGGACCTCCGGAAGTTTTGGACCACAACTCCCACAGTCCTTTGTCATTGGCAATACAGGCTAGGAAATCTAGGAGTTGTGGTCCAAAACATCTAGAGACACGAAGTTTGGCCAGTACTGAGCTACAATATTGACCACTGGGCCTGTGGTACCAATTCAACTCCATAACCCAGGACATGGGTAAAGGTCTATCATTTAAAAGCACTGAGAGTTAAATATAGTAATGAGAGAAGAACAGTGATACTGTTCTCTGATATGGTTTTCTTATGTTTTAATCTTTACATCATCCACTTACATTTTTGGAACTTAAAAAAAAAATCTATAGATTCATGTTCCCCCAGGACAGGCTGAACTCATTTGGAACAGTTTATGTTATCTAGAGTCTATCAATTTCCCCTTCATCCCTCCCCCCCCCAGATAATGCAATTAAAACACAAGCAAGTGTAGAGGTACGATTAACCATCTAGTTGTACTTTAAATAGAAAGCTGAAGGGAGTGCAATTAAAATCATCCTAGGTTTTACTTGTATACAGCATTTGCATTTCAAACTCTTTAAAGAAAGTTCAGACCATTGTGCAGCACTACTGTACTCCTGTTCAAAAGTTGCCAAAGTGACCTTTTTGAAACACAACTCCCCGAACGCCAGACTCATCACCTTAGAACTCCAGCACTAGAAGGCACCCTATGGATTGTAGTCCAAAAAACTTTTCCAAGCTCTGGATCTGTTTCCAAAGCTTCAGGAGCATCAAGGCAAGACAGTTGATCCAACATTTTCAGATCAATAGTAGCTTGAACCTACTTTTCAAGATGTTGTTGTATCAACATCTGGAAACAGAATTTTTTTTTCAGGATTATGTTGAGATATTCCTACCTCGAGTTCATTCAGACTGAGCATTTGTTGCAGTGTGATATCTCCATTTCTCCTGCCATCATGGTAACAAAAGGCTATAACCACTACCAACTGTGACAAAGCATCATAAATCCTCTTTTCCCCAGGGTGTGTGTGTGTGTGTGTGTGTGTGTGTGTGTGTAAACAACTTCAGAAGGTTTTGTTTGTGTGTATGTGTTTTGTACTTTGCACTGACATGAACCTCCCAGGTCAGAAGTGTTCACTTCTGCTTAAAGAAACTAGAAACAATTCCAACAGAGGGTGATTTCTTGGAGTTGTGCCACATTTTGACAACAGTGGTATTTGAAGGCAGCTGATTTCCAAGGTGGATTAGCAGTGAATGTATGTCGTTGCAGACGTTGTCAAGTTCACACAATTAAATAAGCAGAAGAATTAAACACTCCAGAAAGGAGGAGGAAGAGAAGGAAGATAGATCCAGCACAAGATGATTATTGTGGTTTTGTCCACATTTTGAAAACAGTATGGAAGGCACCTGACTTCTATAGTCAAATTTACTATAATTTCAGCTCAAAAATATACCAAACTAAGTTCAGGATGCATGTTTTAGAATAAAGCATATTCACAAACAGGTACTGGGTGTGAGAAAAATACATTATAAAGACATATTATTTGAGAAAATATATTCAAAATAATATAATTTGGAAACATTTTGTTTAGATTTTTTAAAAGTACAGCGTTGTAGAAATAGCATTGAAGAAAACACACATCTGAAACTGATCCAGACTAGAATCCATCCAGTTACAATCCAGGATGGTTGACTGTATTGTTTTGCTCACTAAAGGTGTGCTCAAGTCTGAACAGTGCTTCTCTAGCAACAATATATCTTTTGACAAAAGGTCAGAACACATCTAAATCAAGCACCAGACTAGGAAAGCAAACAAATAATCTGATGAAGGAAATGACACCCTTGGTTTGTGCAACAGAGTGGAAGATTTTTTTTACAAACTAGAAGATAAAAATTAGCCAGCACAGCTGTACGTATGCATTTCAAGTCCTCTTGAAGTAATTGCATTGTATACACAATCCCAGTTGGACACCGAACTATTTTGATGCAATGGGGTTATGTGGGTGCATATGCAAAAAGAACAAATGCTCAGACAGAAGAGATATACAATGAAACAAAACATAGCAGAAGCTCTAGCTATTGTGAAAGCTACGAACAATTAATTCTACTTGTCTCTTTACAAAAACAACTTTGCTCCAGTCAGAGGCAGTAGACTCTCACATCCAACAATCCAAACTCAGAATCACTGGTCATTAAGAAAAAGAAAATAATGGCTGCAATTCAATATCTTCCCTATGAAAATACAGCAACCACCCAAACAATTACATTTTTCTTGTTGCACAGATTCTGAAAATAGCCTGATTTAACTCAGATCAATTTGGAGGCTGTCCCACTCAATAACAGTAATGACCCATCATGCTAATTTTGATTTACAGCAACCCCTTTTTCAAGGTCCTCTGGGTAAAGAAGTCACATAAGTACTTTACTATTCCATTCCTCTAGTGGAGCACTGGGATTGTGCAGTTTACCCATGACCACACAGCTGACTCTACTGGCAGGAGGTACAGTGGGTGATCAAACTCCTAACCCCTGGTTCTGCAGCCAGATACCTAAACCCCTCCTGGCAAGTCCAAACTTTGGCCCTCCTGATGTTTTGGACCACAACTCCTAGAATCCTAAGCTTATATTGCCAATGACAAAGGACTGTGGGAGTTGTGGTCCAAAACATCTGGAGGGCTGGAGTTTGGACATGCCTGTGGGCTGGTCCAATTCAACTCAGGTCCAATTTCCTAATTTTGATTTGGAAATCTAAACTGTTATGCCTCTCCTGGGCTATCACTGGAAATAAATAAATGGGTACAGCTCTTCCTCACCAATGCTTATTACTAATACAGACCATCTGAGGCAGTGATTCTCAACCTGTGGGTCCCCAGATGTTCCTGGACTGCAACCCCCAGAAGTCTTCATTACTAGCTGAGCTGGCCAGGATTTCTGGGAGTTGCAGTCCAGGAACATCTGGGGAACCACAGGTTGAGAACCACTGATTTCTGAGGGATTCAGTTTGACAGGTTTCATACAGATGGAGGCTCAGAAGATCTGCTATGGACATTGCTTTTTTGAAATGAATCTAGATTTACTTTATATAAAATAACTACCATCCCAAAAAAAAACTCTTAACAAAATTCAATGAAAAATGAGGATGGCAGTATACCTCCTGAGATCCTTTCAAAGAGCAAGAGAGAGTTAGCAAGTTGTGTGCCATCAAGTCCAAACAGACTTCTAGGGAGCCTAATGAGGCTGCCAAGGTATGTGAGATATATAAGAAAGACCGGTTCCATTTCCCCAGTGAGCTTTTGTGGCCAAGTGGAAATTGAAATCCTGTTCTCCACAGTCCTTGTCCATCACTCTATCCACTACACCACACTCAGCACAGTGGTACCTTGTATAAAGGAATTAATTCATTCCAAATGAAATTATGTTAAGCAAATTTTTCTTTATACAAATTGCCCATATGAATGCATTGAAAACAGAGTAATCCCTAATCGCGACCATTTTTATGTTGTACGAAGTCGCCCAACAGACAATTCTGTTAAGCAAATTTTCCCCTATCTCTGGATTTTTTTATGTTGTACAGAGTTTATGTTATACAAACCATTTGTTATACGAGGGTCCACTGTACCTTCATTATAGATACAAAGAGATAGAGCTAATACAAGAGTGACTATACAATTCAGGGTTTTTTTAAGGTTATGTTTATGCTTCTATATTTTTTCTGAGCAAAGCTGAGGAAAGTGCCATATAAAAAGAGATAGCCCTCTTCAGAAGAGCTCCAAAATTTAAAGTTAGCATTTGAAGGGTGAGTGATTCATATAGTCCTGATTCATGATATTCTGTCAATTTATGTGAGAATAGCAGATAATGGTAATCCTAGGGAAGAAACCTGTAAACTTTCAGAAATATATGTATGATATATAGGGTGTTGTGATAAAAGAACATAGGTAAAGACAAAAACAGATATTATAGCTCGGCTATGCTATAGCTTAAACTGGGTTAGTACTGGGGAGACATAACTGAGGCAGACTTCCAGGTTTAAGAAATCACACTTGAAAGACATCCCATAAATATATCTTGAAAACCAATCAGAGAACTAAACAAGCTAATTGGCAACTTGTGCAAGGTAAGAAAAGCAATTACTGTTCACTCAGACACTTTCAACAGTTAAGGAATTCCCTTTTCAAATGACTGATTACCTGTAATGTTTATTTCTACCATGAGACATTTTGTGTTCTGCTCAGCTGACACAGAAGGTGCATTAGCACAGGGGGAAGAATGGATATGCAGCATACAATTGTAAGAGGAAGACATTCTTCAACACCGTTTTTCAAGATAGCACAATTTCCCTTCCAGGTACCAGAGTCTCCAGCAAAACCTTTGAATATTTTTGCTTTTGGGTGAGAAAATAACAGGGGGGAAAAGGTATAAATAAAATTTTCGGGTCAGTCAGACAAAATGTTTGAAATGGCACCAATTTGTCTGAAGTGAGCACAATCCCTTGGAACAGTTTACTGTCCTCTGGATGACAGAGTTGCTGTTTCCTGGTTGTCACTACTCTGCTTAATATCACTACAGTGGCAAAAGTGAAGAATGTAAGAAGAATGTAAGAAGAATGTTAAGAAGAACTACTCCCACTATGGACAAACCAGCAGCCAGCCTAGGAGATGGCCCAGAACCAGAATGGCAGTATACTGTAGGTTGTTGCTGCTGCTGCTCCTGCTCAGCTTTAAACAATACTACCTAAACGGCTTTCACAGCCAGTTACTACTTGAGGAGGATAGAACTGCACCGTTAATTCCAATATGTTCTGCAGATCTCTCTTCCAGTGCAGGGACGGCTGTGACTCCCCAGGCGAGGGCACCGTGCTGATGTGTTCCCGGAAATGTGGGTGGATATAGTCAACAGGGGGAATAAAATAAGGACTAGAAACACGCCCTAAGTTGCAACAAGATATATTGTTTTCCAAGGCCCTATTTCTGGAAAGCATTTGTTCTCTTCAAAGGGGAAGCTGTTGGCTTGATTAGCTTGTTTTTCGACCTCTGATAACTCTCCACTTTTGTCTTAAGTCAATTGGGCTCAGCCAAGAGTCTTGCCAAATATGGACTAAGCACAGCCTTCCAGGCAGCTCTTGACTTATGCAGCTTGCGGCCGGGGGCGGGGCGGGGACGGTCGGGGAGGCATTAAATAAGTCATTGGAAGCCGATGAAGAAGAAAGAAACAAAAATACCCACCAAGCGCTGGCTGCGCACAATAGCTGGAAGGCGGGAGTGGAGTGGTCTTTTCCTGTCAGTGGATCAATGTGTGCTGTAAGCATTTCCATCCGGTCAGGTTCCCTCGCTGGTCTCCACCTGCTAAGCAGCCGGCTCTGGGGGAGCTCTGACCTGGCCACTCCCTCGTTTCGCTGGCGCCAGCGGCTTGATGGGCCTTGCACTTTGATTATTTGTGTTAACAGTTAATTTAGCACCAGGGACACGTGTGCCAAAGCTGCCTCCGCTTCCTCCCGCCTTCCCAACAAATGGGACTTTTATGAGATGCTTCCCCCCCCCACACACACACACACACACCGCGGCTCTCTCCCGCCTCCTCGGACTTCACGCCGTCTCCCTTCCTCCGCCCCCCCTCCCCACTTCAGGCTCGGCTGTAATCTTTTCTACATCTTGCAGGAAAAGAGCTATTTCTGGCAGTTCTGTCTCTTAACACTCACCCCAGTCAAACCGATTTAATGGAGATTTATAGATGGGAGTCGTGGAAAGGGGCGGTGGGGGGAGGGCTGCTGCTGAGCTCTCCCGGGCGCTTTCCCAAAACTTCCTCGTGCCAACGTTATGTATGGAATGTATTTAACGTGCGGTGGGGAAGCGAAGCCCTCCACCATTGGGGCTGGCATCGAGGACGCGCGAGGTTTTCTTTGCACGGTGATGCTAGCAAAATCGTGCAGTTCCGATCCAGCTTATCCTAGCTGAGCCACCCAAGATATTCTGTTGCCCAAGGCAAAGAAAGAGACGCTACGTTCTGCCAACTCCACATGAGATGATTGTCAGCTGAACCTTAACAGGGCTGCATCCTCCGTCATAACGGAAGACAGAGGGTTAGCTCAAAGCAGTGTATCACTCTTTGTCACTGCCTCAGTGTGCTTAGCAGGGTAGCTGGTATTATTTGTTGTTGTTGTTCAGTCGTTCAGTCGTGTCCGACTCTTCGTGACCCCATGGACCAGAGCTCGCCAGGCCTTCCTATCCTCCACTGCCTCCCGGAGTGTGGTCAAATCCATATTGGTTGCATGGATGACACCGTCCAACCATCTCATTCTCTGCCCTCCTCTTTTCCTTTTGCCTTCAGTCTTTCCCAACATCAGGGACTTTTCCAAGGACTCCACTCCTCATGAGGTGGCCAAAGTACTGCAGCCTCAGCTTCAAAATCTGTCCTTCCAGTGAACATTCAGGGTTGATTTCTTTCAGGATGGATAGGTTTGATCTCCTTGCAGTTAGGGGACTCTCAAGACTCTCCTCCAGCACCACAGCTCAAAAGCTCAAAAGTATTATTTACATGTGTATTATGTACTTGTTTATTTCATTCAAAGAAATCTTTTAACCAAAAGCCTCCAAAGCAGCTGATAATACAGGGGGTCATAGTCTCAGCATAAAAGCTATTAGGAATGGTGCAGCGAAGCGTGTAAGATGTGATCGGAAGCAGAGGGGTGTCAGTGGACAGATAAATAGCCCACCAGCCTGGATGTGTGTTCACCTGGCCTTTAAACCAAAATCAAACAAAATCATGATTTTACCCACTTCTTGGGCTTGTTTCCTCCTCCTTCACCTCTGGGTCATCATGCTTGTTCCTGCTACTGGCTAAAGAAAGGCAAACAGCATATGCTTTCTCCATAAAAGTTGCCAGCAGACCTTGCAAGCATGAAGGCCAGACCTAGATATCGTCCCTCCTATTCTGTCCACTGGTCTCTTAAAACAAGGCAAGATAGGTGCTGCCTTTTTTTGCCTGGCAGGGTGGTTCTTCTGCCCATCTAAACACCAAAGAATCCTATAATAGATTGGAATAAATTAAACTTGAGCTAATATTGCCTCTCATCAACACCCAACAAGAAGTACTGTATAGAGATGGGCACGACTAGGGAAAATGACGTTTTCGAGTTGTCATGTGTCGGAGGCGGCCCGTGTCGACTCGTTTCCGTTTTTCACGAAACTTCGCAAAAAATAGTCGTTTCGTTTTTCATTTTTTCGTCTGTCGTTAAACTGGTTTGGGGGGTAGCGGGCTCCTGGAGGCACCTATCTGGGGTGGGTGCCTCCGCTGGCCCGCTATAAAGGGAAGCGGGCTCCTGGAGGCACCCGTGGGTGCCTCCTATCCTCACCCGCTAGGAAGGGAAAGCAGGCTCCTGGAGACTCCTCATGGCATGGGGGTCTCCTCTCCTCACCTGCTGCTGCAAAAGGGCATGCATAGCCATATGGATATGCATACCAGTTGCAGACTATGAGACCAGTCAGTGTGCACTGGCAGAACCCAGAGCCATAGGGTGATGCCTAAGGCTGTCGCACCTGCTGTGTCTCACAAAGAAGGGAATTGTACTTGCGTACAGTGCAATGCAAGTAGATCTGGCTTAGGGGACAGCAGCTTAGCGCAAGGGCTAGGGTTAGGCTAGTTACTGGTGAGGTTAGGGTGGGGTAGTGGGGTGCACCTCTGGGTGCCTCTCTGACCCACTAAGAGGACAGTGTACTGTGGCGTATGGGTAAGGAATCAAGGATTAGGGTTAAGGTTAGGGGGCTAGGGCAAGGTTTAGTGGGCTTTTTGGCACATCCCAGAAGTCTCAGTAGCCAAGTGGCCATGCAATTGGTGGAATGGCTCCAAAAATTTGCATGGTCCACTCCCACATGGCCACTTGGCCAGCCCATCCTTGCACACTTGCGCAGGTGTAAAAAAAATAAAATAAAATAAAATAAATGGACAGAGGACAGAGGAGGAGACATTTTGTTGCAACAGAAAAACCCACTGCTACTGTAAAAATTCTGGCAGTTTTAGCAATAGCAATTAGCAAATTTCGCATGTTTCTGTGGTGCTTGTGTCTGTGTGTTTTTGGACCACGATTTCAAAAACAATATTGCGGTCGCCGTCCCATTTTGGATCCCTCGCCCGCACCGCATGGCATGGCGACTCGAGTCCGGCTACCCAGGACAGGAGAGGGGGGAGGCCGGGATTCCCCACCAGAAACCACCCCTCTGGTAGGTGCACTCTGCAGGCATATTTTCGCCTGCTTTTTGGCCCGGGAATGGGGGGGGGAGTTTTAAAACTTTTTTTCTGTGCCGCTTCCGCTTGAATTGCGGGCGGCGGGCGGCGGCGACTTTGGCAGGACGACGAGGATGCCCGCCCCCAGCGCAGCCCAGGGACAGGAGGGACAGGAGGAGAGGGGGGAGGCCGGGGACCCCCCTCCAGAAACCACCCCTCTGGTAGGTGCCCTGAGCCCTCACTCAGGCAGGCATATTTTCGCCTGCTTTTTGGCCGGGAATTGGTTTTTTTTAAATTTATTTTAAAAACTTTTTTCTGTGCCGCTTGGCATTGTGGGATCGCTGCAATGCCAGGAACGACCACGACAAATCAGACCCAATTATTCTTTAGTCGGTTCGAGTTCGAGTTCTGGCGGAGTAATTCCCGTTACCGTTTCCGTTCCGTAACGGAAACGAGTAACGGAAACGGAAACGGGAATTCCACTAAGTCGTGCCCATCTCTAGTACTGTATATTGGAGCATAGCAGCCATTTACCTCTTATGGTGTGCTGCAACAATTCTCTACAAGTATTCCAGGAAACATATATGGGTGTGTTGTTGCGTCTTTACTTTGAAAAAGTTGCCCCTCTCCCCAGTTAATCAGTTTAGTCCTCCAGTGCTATTCTTGCTGTTAGGATGAAGCCTTGTTTTCCAAAAGGGAAAGGGAAGCACACACTGTATACTGCAACTGCTGTTTTTCTTGTACAGTACTCTCTCTACCAACTTATTTATTTATTTATTTATTTATTTATAGAGTATTTTTACCTGCCTTTCTCCTTGGAAAAAGGACCCAATGTGGCCTTTTTACTGTCTGTGATTACTGTGTATTGTCTAAACTGCTCCAAACTGCTCCTTTTGTCCCATCAACATATACAGTCATGTTTTCCACCACCCACTGAAGGTGTACATATGCGGGGGTGGGGGGGTTCAACTATTGTACAGCTCCCAGAATTCTCCAGGGAGCACAGTTACCAAGAAAATTCTACTCACCACCCCAGGCACAGTCCAGCTTTCCATTGGCAAAGACACCTTCTTCAAACCAAATTGCCCCAGCTGGAGGACCAGCAATCATGAGCATCTTTGCTTGCAATACCACAGCCTGGTGTGTATGCAACAGAACAAACAGCCACCATTTGTTCTATATGGGCCTTCTTGGGTGTTAAGATCATCAGAAGAGGCCTTTCCCTCTGTCCTGCTAACTTCACAGGTACATCTGGTGGGGGCACAGTAAAGGGCCTTCTTGGTTGCTGTTCAGAGATTCTGGAACTGCCTCTCACAGAATCCTAGAATCATAGAATCATAGAGTTGGAAGAAACCTCAAGGGCCTACCCCCTGCCATGCAGGAACCCCCATCACAGTATTTCTGACAGATGGCCATCCAGCCTCTGATTAAAAACCTCCAAAGAAGGAGACTCCACCACCCTCCGTGGCAGCATATTCCACTGCCGAACAGCTCTAAACACCATGAAGTTATTCCTAATGTTCAAATGGAATCTCTTTTCCTGTAGTTTGAAACCATTGCCCCGAGTCCTAGTCTCTGAAGCCATGGAAAACAAACCTGTTCCCTCTTCAATATGTCATCCTTTCAAATATTTAAACATAGCTATCATATCCCCCCTCACCTTGACTGGCCCCATCTTTACTGTCCTTCTGCAAGTAGGCAAAGATCTTTCTCTTCAGGCAAGCATTTGTTTAGGGATGCTTGAGTGTTTTTTTAAAAAAAAATGATTATTGTTTCTTACTGCTTGATCATGTTTTTGGTGCTGCTTTTGTTTACTGCCTTTTAGTGCAGTTTTTGTTTGATCCTTTTTAGTATTTGTATACTTACCGTTTTAGCTTTAATATTGTCTTTTAATGATGTAAGCTACCTTGGGCCCTTTTTAAAGAGAAAGGCAAAGTAAAAATAATTTTAAATGAATGAAATAATAGAAACCGGGTTCGTCTGTAGCCCACATGGAGAAAATTGAAACTGCAACCCAACATACAGAAAGGAAACTGAGGAATGATCCCTGGCTCAGCACTCTGGCAGCATCTTCTTCTCCCTCGTGAATCGTGATCATCTCCTGTGCGTCCAGGTTTAAGGATTTATGTGCTGATGCCTATTCCTCATTGCTTCCTCTGCCTCTCCTTGTGGAGTAGAGAGAGAACAAAGAGTTACCTGGAATATTACAGCAGTGAATCTAACAGTCTTTTCTTGGATTGGGGGGAGGTATTCAACCAGTAGAATATCTGAGATCTATATAATCAGAGTATATAATCTGTCTTGGCGAGGGGACATTTACCATGATCTCCTCTTTCTTGTTCTTGGGATGGCAGTAGAGCTAGCAGTAGCTCTGGTTATTGTTACCACTGAGGTGGGGGAACCAATTTCTAATAACATTCACAGGCACACACAGCAGCATTTGTTTGACCTACTCTAACTTTAGCAGAGAAAATGCAGAAACTCCATCCCGTGATCCAACAAAATAGGCCCCAGCCAGAACCCCCATGGTATTCTTAAAAGAGATGGAAAGGGCTTTTCTACACGGAGACTCCTGCAGATCTGCTATTCTACCTCCCACAACCTTAGGAGGTACAATCTCTCTCCAAAGGAATGGGTTATTCTCTCCTTGTCAAGGTTATTCTGCATGCATAGAGTAGCATCAGTCATGCACTATGAATAACATCCAACGAAAGAGGAGAAGACAGTGAATGAATATCAAAATCCAGGAGAAGCTTTTCCCATTGGTCCTTACAGGACAAATGATTATAAGGGGAAAGAAATCTGGCAGAGGAAAGCAAGCAGCACTCAGAAAGGCATTGCCTAATAGGCAGCTTCATCTCCCCCACACACTTTGGAAGAAATAAGACGGAGGGAAAGAATTAGAAACTGTAATTCAATCTCATATTTGAGGCTTGGCAAGCGTACTTATGGGATTTCATGAAAAATCCTGAATCTTTTTCATTTTTTGAGTAACAACCCAGAACCCCAGTATCGCTGGCTCCAGTGAGCCGCTGAGCTCTCTGTTTTATTGCTCATTTCCTTCCCCTTGGTGCCAGCATCAGCTCCCATGCTTGTTCTTCACAAAAGAGAACAGAAGAAATCCCAGGCTGCTAAGTTGCCACAAAGGGGCCACCACATACAAGAGCCAGGCAATACACTTTTGGAGCGAACGCAGAGCACGCCTCAATGAGACTCGCATTTGAATTCAAACGCTGCCGTGTGGAGCCATTTATGTGTGGCATAATTGAAAACATCCCGCTGTAATTTAATAGATCTCACCAAGTACAGACATAAAGTCTAGCTTGCTTCTCTCCCCTCCCTGCTTGCTGCAGCGTTCACTCTTGGAGAAGGAGCGACAGCATGAGAAAAGCCTTGCAGTACTCACTGAATATTTTTTTATAAAAAGTGCACCCACTGTTGTTTGTCATTTTCTTTACAGCGAGAGTACAAATGGCTGTAGGCATGTGGAATGTGTATAAATAGCAATCACGTTTAAATTGCTTTCTAACTCCTCCCCTTCCAAGTAACAATGCTAGGAAATGAATCTTTGGTTTGCACAGTGTATTGTTTGTGGTTACAAGGAAAGATTAATGATCTGTGAAGATACAGGGGAGGGGTTGTTTCTTCCCGCACACAAAGCATGCAGTCGAAGACGCAAAAGAATGTATGTACACACTAGTCCATTTCCTCTTGTGTGTGGATGGCCTTTTTACACATATTTTAAGAGAAGTGGTACAGCATAAGGCTCAGAAGAAGTATATTCTGTGAGTCAGGAAATCTTTAACTCCAGTCCTCCTACACTGAGTGAACTTGTGCATACCATAATGCCTAAAGGCTGTCATATACAACATTGTGGTTATAACACTGGCCTACCTTTCCTGGTTGGAGTAAATATTGTTTTGAAAAAAACAAAATGAAACCCTTTGAGCACACAGGAAACACACTATAACAACATAAGTAAACATAAATACAGAGTACATTGTTTTGCAGATTATGCATCTCACTGAGAATTGCAATTTAAGAGTATGGGGAGGGGAGCATTATAACAATCACCAGGAAATAGTAAGAGTAAGGAGGTTGAAGATACTCCAAAAGCAACAGGGTAGAAAATTGGGATTATGTATGCTTTTGCAGCTAATAATAACTGCAGCCTTATCCTATCACAGTGTTGGCGCATCTATGGCATGGGTGCCAAAGGCGTTACGTGGAGCCCTTTCTGTGGGCACACGACATCGCCCTCTCACAGACACGGCACTTCCCCCCTCCACTTAGAGCACACCACTGTGCTCTGGGCAGAGAGCTGGGCAAAGAGGAGGCACCGGCTTGTGAGTTCGTTCATAGCTCCAGTTTACTCTCCACCCACACTGCTCTAGGCATCCCAAAACCAGCATGGCTGGAGAGTAAACTGGGGCTATGAAGGATCCCACAAACCACTATCTCCCCTTCGCCCATTTCTCTTTACAGAGCCATTTCGGCAAGAGCTTTATGGAGAGAGGCGGGCAAAGGAGTGGCAGTGGTTTGTGGGCTCCTTTGTAGCCCCAAGTTTACTCCAGCCATGTTGCTTTTGGGATGCCCAGAGCAGTGTGACTGGAGAGTAAACTCAGGCTATGCACGAGGGAGCTGTGGGCACGAGGAAATCAAAAGCCTGCTCTACGATCCTCGCTTTCCTATGAAGGACAGCAAATATTTTGTGGAGACATGATGGCCTATCTTATGGTACCGAAGTGTTGTTTTGCTGAGAGCAACATATGGCAGTTAGCCAGTAATGGGGAACCAGCTTTGAACTGGGAAATAGGGTCAAGTCATTCTAGCTTTGAAGGCCAAATAGGCTATAAGCCAAGAACATGAGCAAGCACATGAAGGCACGTGTATGCGTACTAAATACGTCAGCCTTAGATCATAGAATCACACAGAAAACTATAAAAACCATCAGATGCAATTACTCCTTTGTCCAGGACAGCAGGGCCGTCTGGCCTGTATGCTGTGCCTCGGATCCTTAAGCTAACCCACTTTCTGTATTGTCCTTGGTCCAGGACAGCAGGGCTGTTAGGGCCTGTGCTATGCCTTGGATCGTTAAGCTAAGATGTCTACTAACCTATCTCTGTATGGTATGTGTTCTGTTGTATCTCTATCTGTCTTTAATAAACCTTTTGCTATATAACTAACTCAGCGTGGCAATTTTGATGAACCACCAATGGTGCATTGGCAATTTGTAATGGTGCATTGGCAATTTATAAACAAACAACCAATACCAATTCTTAAGCTAAAATTTTGACTTTATCAGTAGCACCCAAAGCATTTGTAACCCAGGGCACCACTGTATTCAGGTGAAATTGCCATATTGGCACTTTGCAAAAAAATAAGTGGGTTTTGAATCACAGTTTGGGCACTTGGTCTCTAAAAGGTTTGCCATCACTGTCCTATCAGGTACATTACACCTGCACTATGCAGATAGACAGGTGGAGTGGCTCAGTGGACTAAGGCTCCGAAAACTGTTGGCTGCAAAGTCGGCAGCTTGGTAGTTCGAGTCCCGGGTGCCACGCAGCAGAGTGAGCTCCTGCTGTTAACCCCAGCTCCTGCCAACCTAGCAGTTCAAAAGCATGTAAAAGCAAGTAGATAAATAGGTACCGCCGTAAAAAGCGGGAAGGTAAAACAGTGTTTCCTTGCAGCCAAGGCAGCCACGTGGCCATGGACTTGCACAACACTGGCTCTTCAGCTTGAATACAGAGATGAGCATCTCCCCTAGAGTCAGACATGACTAGCATGCATGTGCAGGGGGAACCTTTACTTTGTACAGTATGTAGATGGACTGTGTGAAGACTGAACACAGTATAAATGTTACCTAAATAAAAAAAGTGTCAGGTCAAGTCTGCTGTTCATGAATGTAGAAGAGAAATGCTTTATATGCGTGCTTGGGCTCCCGAGACTGTTTCTACTGAAGTGGGGCTGTGAACCTATTATTCCCACCCACACCATCACCTACAAACATGCAGAGAGGGGGGGGTGGAGGGAGAGAGCGAGAGAAAGATTGGATTACCTACCAGTTTCAAAAATTGCCTTATTGCCTGTAAAAAAGAAAAAGAAAGAAATAATAATGGCACTCTCCCCTACCAAGAGTAAATGCAACCCACAAAGGGAGAGGGAGAGAGAGAGCTCAGAAAAATAAGACCTTAAGGTAAGTTGACATTTCAATGGCATGATTATGTGCCAGAAATGAAATTCATTATCTGCCTCTGTGAATGAAATGGGGGGGGGGAACTGCAGTGTGTAGATGGGGTCATGACCTGGAATACAAAGTCTTCAGTGCCTGTGACTTTGTGATAGCCACTTTGGGCCTTTCTTGATGACCAGTACAATATGGATGCAGTTAGTTACGCTTAAGGCTTGGTTCATTCATACTGTCAACAAACTGTATACAGTAGTCTTTTAGAGGGTGCAAGATGGCTATGTGTGTTTGAGGAGAAGGCTGCTAGCTTTTACCACAATGTTCACAGCTGCACTAGCCTCTCTCAGCTGTGGTAGCAGCATACAGTAAGTCACACCTCCACATTATCCTGTCACACTTGTGAACCCAATAGCAGCTCACCAACACCATCCGGAAGCCATAGCCTGAGGACAGAAGCTGTGCGTGCCTGTCCTGAGGCCTTAGTAATCAGCATGGCTTAAACTGGCTGCAACAATTAAGACCACAGTAACATTAGAGCAGTGATGGCGAACCTTTTAGAGACCAAGTGCCCAAACTGTGATTCAAAACCCACTAATTTTTCGCAAAGTGCCAATATAGCAATTTAACCTGAATACAGGTGGCTGTGAAGAGGCAATGTCGGGTACCCACAGAAAGGGCTCCGAGTGCCACCTTTGGTACCCATGCCATAGGTTTGCCAACACTGCCTTAGACTGGGACTTTCTTCAAATAAAGAGGGAAAGATTCGGGCTGAACCAAAATCCCATTTCACTCTTTCAGCAGGGCGTGACTTTCTCAATAGGGCGTTGAGCTGCTGCAGAGTTCACCCAGTGATTTGGTTCTCCTACTTTTGGATGGGTCTGAACTGTTCTCAGAATCTGAACAACTGCATTGGGTGTCTGTCTCCTTTTAACCATGTTTAAAAGGAGCTGGTGCTGGAAGAAGCATACTTGTGCCACTCTTCCCTGAAGTACCAGGTGTTCAGTGCTCCCACGTCTAAGAAACTTCATTTCCTGCCCTCCAGGTCTCAAACCTCAACTACAAGTGAATTGACCCTCCTCCTTTCCAGGGGCACTCCCTCCGCCTCCACCTCCACCTCTTCCTTGCCCTTAGTGGTCTGACAGATGCCTGCTAGGAGATAGGGGACCAATCACTTTCCAGATATTGTTGGACAATATAGATCAAACCAACAGCTATGTGACTAGGCTCAATGGAATTAGCAGTCGATCAACATTACCAGGGAACAGGTTCCCAACCCCTGCCTAACCTACCCGAGAAGAGGCATGCCTAAATTAAACAGATATGCAGAATCAGCAAAAGACATCTTACTCCCAAAACAATCTGTACTAAGAAGAATAAATCTCTGTTTAAGCCAATGTGATCAGAAGACATTGCCGTGTACACTACCGGTTGAAATGAATAAAAAGCCATTCCAATAGGGAATAGACACGAAGCTTATATAGTTTCAGTAATCTCTTCCAAAAGTAGGTGGATGAGGGAGAGGGTACATTCACAGTCTGCCTCCTGTCCTGGAGGGAGAGTGGAAAATTCCATTCAACTGGCAGCAGGGGTAAGAACACTTTTCCCCTAAGGAGTGGTTGAAAACAGGTCACAACTCACCATAAGCAACATGTCTGGCAATCTCTGCCATGGCCATCTGGGGACTTCCCTTCTTAATTTTTATACTCTAAGATCTAGATACAGATACAGATATACATATAGACAGCCAGTAGAGATGGGCATGAATAAAAAAAATGGCATTTCGTTTGTCGTTTGTCGTTTGGAGGGCCCATTTCGGTTCGTTTCCGTTTTTCGTGAATTTTTCCAAAAAAATCGTTTTCATTTTCGTTCATTTCGTTACCGTTTCGTTACCATTTATTTCAATTTTTGTGATTTTTTTTAGGATGTTAAGCAATTCACTCATATTGCAGTAACGGAAACGAAACACACGACAAAATTTCTGGTGTTTCTGTTTGTTTCGTTTCATTTTAGAGACAAAATTTGTCGTTTCATTGCGTAACGAAATGAAAAAACGAAAACGAAAATGAAAAATTGATCATTTCGTGCCCATCTCTAATAGCCAGATTCAGTACTGGTGATGATAACACATACATGTGTTCACACACACACACACACACACACACACACACACACACACACACACACAAAATACTCATAGATGCTGTCCAATGGGGATTTCTCTCTCTCTCTCTCTCTCTCTCTCATAGATACAGATATAGATATAGTACATATAGATAGCCAGATTCAGTACTGCTGATGATGACAGATACACATGTGTACATACATACATACACACACACACACCATACTCATAAATGCTGTCCAATGGGGATCTATGAGAAGGGAAGAATGGTGTAAGCTCATGCATAACCTGAAGGCAAGGACAAGATGAGTGCTCAGATGTAGTCTTGGGAGAAGGCAGCTCCTCAGAATCTGTTGACCATTCAAACTTAAAAGATGGGCACTAAAAGCTTAGTAAATTGTATTTAAAGGGAGGGATTATCTTGCTCTGAACCTCACTTGGCCAAAGTTCAAAAACTAAAGCAGCAACTGTGTTGATTTCAGTTCAAGGATGACTTCATGGTTGTTTTTATTACATCGAACAGGATGGAGCAAGAGCATTAAGAGAGAATGGAGGCCTCCCGCAACTAGTGAAACTAGGATCTTTTTTTCCAATGGGAATCCTGATAGAGATCTCTTCCACATATAAATAAAAGCAGAACACTTTCTGTACTGCGGCATTTTTGCAATGCTACACTGTCTCACAATGTCATTTTAAAAGGGTGCTTGGCTGCAAACATTTCCACAGAGGAATATAATCTGTCTTCCCTGATGAATGTGTAACTCTACACACCATATAACTTTTCAGGACAGGAATGAGAAGATGGCACTAAACTGAAGACTATGGATTCAAACCAAAGAATCTTAACTGCATCAAGTCCAACCTCTTCTCTTCAAAAAGATGCTCATTGCATTTGCATCACATACTAAACCACCTATTGATTCTGCCATATTACTCAGGATACCATGAGGATTCTGCATGTTCCCACTTTCCAAAACACTGACATACCAGTGCAAAAAAAAAAATGATTAGCAAAGTGGAATCTTCATCTAGTTCTAACTTTATAAAGTTGACAAAAATAGGCTTGATCACAAGTGGAGGGTGAAAAGAAAAAATAGCATGTACAGTATTGAATCTTTGGAGAAGCAATCATCCTCTTCTGTAGGCAGATCATACATAACATTTCAGTGGCTAGGGTGGGTCACGTGAGCAGGGGTTTCTGCTAATCAAATGGCAAAACTTTGGAAGATACTGTATTGTGCACATGGGTGTCTATCAGCTTCATTGCTCAGTTTAGTAGAATGTTACTTGCTTGGCATGAAAAGCTTTGGCACCCAATATCCTTGTTCACATGAGGTTATCCACCTACAGGTGTATCCGTTTACCCAACTGGGTCAGCCTGATGTGAATGGTGATGGAAAGCTGTAGGGAGATTGACTGGGTAGCTAAGCCATTGATTAGGGACTCTGGAGTCCCACCATTTTATTTATTTATTTATTTATTTATTTATTTATTTATTTATTTTTGGAATGAAGTTCCAAAGTAGAGCTTGAAATACAGAGCTCTGGAACAAGGTTTCTTTTTATTACTTTATTACTCAGCTAAGTATATATATATATACACTTGTGTATACTTCAAATATACTCAGATAAAGATCCTAAAACAGCACAACAAATCATTGTGGCTGAGCTTCCCATTAACAAAACCACAGCAGCAGTGTGCCTTCAAGTTGATTCTAACTTATGGAAATCCTTGCAAGGGTTTCCTAAGTATAAAGTACTCCAGTATGGTCTATATCAGTCCTTCCTTCTAGTGGTGCTCTGGGACCATGTAGGTTGTCCTACACGACCCCTAAGATCCGCTGGCAACTTAAATTTGGACCAGAGATCTTGGGGGTTTGCTCCTCTTGCTGTGTTCCCACCCCTCCGCACGCCATTGCTCCTGTCTGCGGTGAGGGGAGGGAGGAAAAAAGGGAGAAAAGAATGCAGGCTCATCTCCGCTCTGCCGTTGGGAGCAGCCCCCAGCCCCGGAAGCATTCCAGTCCCTTAAAGGGGCGGGGGGCAAAAAAACCAAACAGAAGGCGAGGACAGCCTGGCACTCACTGCTTTAAATCCGCATCAGAAATTTTTTTACCTCCGGAGACCAAGTACTTCTAAAGTGCGCTGGGACGCGCTTAGGTGGACGTGGTCGTACTTTATTTTTTTTAAAGTGTGCAGCTGGTGGGGAAACAATTTTAAGCTCCACATCTGGGAGCCCTTTGCCTCGGATTTTAGGGGTCATGTAAAAGCGCCCCAAGGCTACAATTGTTAATTGTTCTCTAAGGAGGCACAGTGTGGAACTGAACTTCTGACCCATGGCTTTCCAGCCATGTACTCCATCTCACTAGAACTCTATGATTCTATGAGTTATCTTGCCTGCTCCATTTATAGCATGGTCCCGGTCTGAGACACTTCATTTCTTGCTCAGCTTCCAAGCATGAGTAAGAAACAAAGGCACTTCTGCTTTATTTCTGATAAGTAGTACTGTATCTCAGCAGTGTATCAGTTAAATATTAACAACAGAGTCGATAATAAAATGTGCATCTAATGCTAAGTCAAATGCAGGTTCTCTAGCTGTGGGATGTGAGACGCTAGCCATCAGAAACAAGTCAGTAGAATGTGCCAAGCTCTTCTGTCTTAAGATTCTAACGTACAACTTTCAGGATTTGTTTTGTTTTAAGTATTCAGTATTGTACCGAGGGGAAAGGCTGCTTCACATCAGCCACCTGGCTTGCATTTACTTTAAAAAAAACATTGTTTTAGTGCATTATAATGAGCAATAATCAGCTTAAGCTGAAAATCAGTAAATTCATGTTACACCTCAAGGGCACAAATTGCTGCTTTAAAGGACTATCGATCTTGTTTTATGGCAGCTATCTGCATTTGGTTATTATATTCTGCCATTTAGTGAGTTATTCATGCCACAGTAGTGCAGCCTCATATGATGCTTAATGCAACCTCAGCTAAGTTCATTAGGTCAACCTTACTAACAAGAAGCCTGTTGGCTTTTTCCTCAGGACATTACTTCTCCTTCCCTTTGTCTATGAAATTTGTCAAGAGGTCACTATTGCCTTGCATTTTGATGATATGCTGACATCCATTATTAACACCAAAGAAGCTCACAAACCCTGCAGGCATATTTGACCTGTTAAGCATCCCATCTAATTAGAGCAGAACCAAAGGACTATGTTTTTAAAGTTACAACTAAGAAACATTAGAAGCCTTTAAATTTGTAAGAAGACTGAGGCAAAAAGAAGACCTATCCAATCTCCCCATATTCTTTTCCTGGGATTAAACATAGGCATTCTGAAGTAGCCCAAAACTTTAGAACATGGACATTTTTCATTTACAAGGCTTTCATATCCACCTCCACTTAAAAGTAACTGAAGCCATAACTTTCTACAGGGCTTCCTGAATATACTTGTTTTGAGAGGATTGGAGTCTTACATATCTGTGTGTGAAATTTTCCTCATGACAATTGATTTAATTTTGGCTTTGTAGTTGAGTATGTCTTCGTGCTTGTTAACTTCTCTGTTTTGTTCATAGCTTCAAGATATGATGAGATATACAAAAGTGTTAGAGAAATTGATGAAAAAGTGATATAATAATGACAACAGTCTTTTACCTTTGGCTCTGCTGGGTGAGTCTGGTGAAAGCTTCAATCCCAAACATCTGGAAGACCAAAGGTTCTCCACCCTTGCTATAGAGGCTGGTTTAAAGTTATACTGAAAATTGCTATACAGTAATAATACCTGCAACGTTTTAGAGGGCAACTTGTTCATTGCTTTCAAAATTGCAATGGTTGCTCCTCTTTTTCATGATGAGTCGGCAAATTCCATACAAGCTCTTCTGTGGCTGTTGGCAAAATATTAACTAGAGACCGAAGGATCAAATCAAAACCATATGGATGACTGTTTTAATACTATTATTATGGCCAACCATTTATGTGGTACCCATAAATGCATGTTTTAGCTCTCCAGAAAAGTGTAAAACACACTCCCCTTAATTCTGGATTGCTGTGTTAGACAAATGCCTGCAGAACAAACCGGCCACTAAAGGAATAGCAGAAAGAGTTCACAATTTCAAAGAAAGGCATCTTTGGAAAAGGCTAAAACAAGACTTTATTCTCAGTTTCTTATCATAAAAGATGCATGTTCCACTTTTGTTTTCAGTTATTATCTTGCCATGAATCTGTACCTACAGGGTAAATTATTAGCAATGCATAACCATTGTGCCAAGGCAGCCTCCCCAAACATTATATTGTATCATGTTTAGGACAGGGCAAAGCTGTTGTTTAAGATAGAGCAAAGAATCATAAAAAAAAAAAAGAGAAGAGGAAGTCTTAAACTGAGGACTGACTCAAGCACTGCCAAAAATAACATGTAGGGCATGTCTCTAACACCAATGTAGGGTGGTTGCAGACTTGGGGCTTCTTGTACTATCAGTTGAACGTTTCTTTATTTCTTCTTTAATGGATGTTTTGATTTTTTAATGGTGTGATGAACTGAAACATTTCTTTATTTCTTCTTTAATGGATATTTTGATTTTTTTTAATGGTGTGCTGAACTATCAATGAAATGATGGGGAAATACAAGGGGAAAAGGAAAGATGTCAACATCTGTATCCCAATAGTTTTGGGGTTTTATTTAGTGACAGAACCCAAGGAAATAAATATCTTAGCAAGAAGAAGCTAAATATTGGGATTATTTTCATGATAAATAATGTGTATTAATTAGATTAAAATGGTGGGGGGTTACATCATTATCTGCATGAGTTCTGAGGCCATTTAAATATATATAAGTAATTTTTATCCTCAGATTCATTGAAGAAAAATCTGTGTTCTGTGTAGTTAAATGGCATCTGACTTAAAATGTCCCCAATAAAGCCTTCAAAGTAACTGAAGTATTTTAGAAGTAGTTTTACCTCCCTCCCTCTCTCTCTCTCTCTCTCTCTCTCTCTCTCTCTCTCTCTCACACACACACACACACACACACACACACACACACACACACACATCCCTGGGTCTATTCTAGTTGCCTATAATAAGTGGCAATGAGAGTAGACCCAGCAACTCAATGGAACTTATGAAAAAGTTGACTCATCAAATCCATACTGATTCAGTGGGCCTATTTTAGTTGCAGCGTACTATGCTAACAGCATGGTTTCAGTCAATGAATGTTTGTCATATAAATGGTGGGACAACAGTTTTCTATCATATGAATGCTTGCCAAAACATTTCCACTTTATATCACCTCCTGAATCCTTGCAGGAAGATTCAGGAAGAAAATTCCAAAGCACAGGACACCAACGTGAGCATTTTTCTAATACAGTATATTAAATCCAGACCGCTTTAACAGTTACTGCCATATTTGCTGCTCACGGATAGGAAATAGTAAGAAGTGTTTTTTTTAATGCACATATCAACTTTTTCCAGCTTCATTAAAAGCTCACATACATTTCTTTAGCCAGTTTACTGACAAGTAAGCTCCACTGAATCCAGCAGCACCTGCTCCTAAGCAAGCGGTCAACATTGGAGTCTAAATTACCAGAATCACAGAATAAATACAACATTTAGAATGTAAATTCTAACTTTTGTAAAAACAGGTACATTCTGCTTTAACAAGATATAAACATCTGAAAACTTTGCTGTGGTTTTTGCCTGATAGAAAGTGAAACTATATTCATAAATAACATCTATAAAAATATTTTGAGGCAATGGCCTCATATCTATTGGTGCTGTGTAAAGTTTGCAACATTTGCCTTGGCTAATTGTAACTGAATGACACAGTGCTGGTGTGAATCTCAGTTGCACAATGAGACTGAAGACCAAGCAAGTGACCAAGGCATGCCCCAGACAGACCTCATCAGTTTGTTGCAACCAGAAACTACGTTATGCAAAACTCATATGAATACCTATAAGATTCTGACTATTGAATTCAACACAACTTGCTTCTGAGTAAACACCAGAGCCTGGTAGTATGTATCATATTACAAAGGTGAACAAGTAATAACATTATGCGTAATACATAATTTTTAAAAATGCAAATACTGCCACCCATGTTATTTTTGAACAGTAATGTGATGGTATATTTTGAGTTGGGGTATAAGAAGGTACAATAACTTGTTAGTCCTACAATATTTCTTCTGGGGGGAGGGCGGTCACTGGGCAAAATTTTAGGTATTGTGGTATTTTTACATTCTTTAAAATATATTCGTAAACACATTTTAATACTAATTGAAAACTCCCTAGTAATAAGTAATGCATTAATGAATAAAGTGTCAAAAATCACTTTTTTTTTAACTTTCCAAGTTCTTGAAAGCACTTTTAGGGCTGGATTGTTAGTCTGTCCCTTCTACATAATCATTGCAGGGGGTGGGCACAATAAAAGACTTTTATTAAATGTTATTCCCACGATCTGAAACTTCTAGTCAGCTTTAAGTAATTAAGCACTACAAAGACTATGGGCATCTAACTTCAGCTCTGCAATTTTAGCAACAACCTAGATAATTTTAAATGCACTTTAAAACAGAACTTGTAAAGGTTAAATTATTTTCCAAGTCCATTGAATTAAGACTCCAGAGTAAGAAATGTGTCTTTCATTAAAATGAGAAAGGTCAACTTGTAGTTTCTTTCTGCAACCTCCATCCTACTTTCTTTCATTTATATAAGAGTAAAACAAAGGCAGGACATTTTGCAGGTCTCACATTCATAGGGGCACCATAAGTCAGAGGTGACTGAACAGCATGTAACAACAACAAAGGCAAAGCAACTAGGCAGTATTTGAAAGCTCAGAATCTTTATCTCTGCAAGTAAAAATATATCTGAAATATATTCAAGAGGACTATTGTTACATACCAACCATAAATAGTCTACCAATAAGCTCTTATGTATGTTTACTCTCATGAAAGCCTCCCTGAACTCAGTGGAACTTACTTCTGGGTAAAGATGTACAGGATTCTAGAAGTGCAGTACCTACCTGGACATAAGTCCCGTTGACCACAACATGGAAAAGCACTGCACAATAGAGATGGGCACGAAACAAACAATTTTTCATTTCTGTTTTCGTTTTTTTGTTTCGTTACGTAATGAAATGACAAACGAATTTTGTCTTTAAAATGAAACGAAACAAACAGAAACACCGGAAATTTTGTCATGCGTTTCGTTTCCGTTACTGCAATATAAGTGAATTGCTTAAAATCCTAAAAAAATCACAAAAAATGAAATAAATGGTAATGAAATGGTAACAAAACGAACAAAAATGAAAATGAATTTTTTGCAAAAATTCACAAAAAATGGAAACGAACCGAAACGGACCCTCCAAATGACAAACGACAAACGAAATGCCTCGTGGTGCAGTGGTTAAATGCCTGTACTGCAGGTAAAACTGTGCTCACGACCTGGGTTCAATCCCCGGTAGCAGGCTCAAGGTTCACTCAGCCTTCCATCCTTCCGAGGTTGGTAAAATGAGTACCCAGCTTGCTGGGGGGGGGGGCAATGTGTAGCCTGCACACTGTAATAAAAATTGTAAACTGCCCAGAGACAACTTGTAGTGGTATGGGGCGGTATATAAGCAGAAAACTTTTTGCTTTTTTATTATTCGTGCCCATCTCTACTGCACAATCTAATTTCAACTGAAGCAGTTACTGGGAAGAGCAACCTAGACCTTTTTCTCAGGAGAAAAGCAAGTGTAATACATTTCTGACATATTTTAATTACTTACTTTCATATCAGGAATTAAAACTGAACTGCATATTCTATTGTTCACTGCTGCTGTGAAATTGATAATCCGGAGAAGCAGAACAGCAGACAGAGACGCAGGAGGAAATGCTCCTGAAGTTTTTTCACTACACTACATCAAATTTCTCTCAAAACCCTGCTGCTTTTTCTCCTTCTCCCGCCGGGGGGGGGGGCTCCTTTATAAATCTTCTGGGACAGATAATTCAATGGTGATGACTTAGGAGACAAACGGTTGATGTATGTAGTCCAAAAAAAAAAATCCCTGGAAACTGGAAAGCAAAATCAGATGGCCTGAAAGAGCACTGGGACACAGTGTGTCCTTGTTTTCATTCTTGCCTCCAGCACAACCAGCTAAATAAACCCAAAGTGCTTCGTATGCTCTCCAACAAACAGAAGGTCCTGGTCCCAAAGAAACCATGGTTCACAAACCAAGAAAAACCCCAGTTTAAGAACTGTGACTTGTTTAGAGTCAATAAACCATAGTCCAAAGTTGACATGACACCATGAATGATCAGTTTTACTTTGTTCTGCTGGTTGTGCTAATAGAGGAGCCAAGGAGATGTTAATGTTACCAATGGCTATTCAGGGACTAGTGGTTGACCCATTGCCTGGCTCTAAAAATTCTGTGGATTCATAGAAGACAACGCCGTCCCTTAGACATTCAGGTTACTGGCCATGATATCCCCTCACATAATGTTTACTCCTCCAGCTCAGCTACTCCCAGCTGCCAAACGTTCCTTGTTCCGTTAAAGGCTTTACACAAGATTTCTCTCTCTCTCTCTCTCTCTCTCCCTGCTTCTTATAGCAGATACTCCCTCTCAAAGCAGCTCTATGGAACTATGCTGGCTTCTTTCAGACATCTTTTGAAGCAAGAAGCCCCTTTCCAAAGTGTTTTGAATGTGTACTGCAAGTTAAGAAGAGAGAGAGAGAGAATCCAAGACTTTACATTTCCCCCCTTTTTCCAAATGTCAGGCTACTCAATACTGAACAGTAACTACATGTTGGGGGGCCAAAATCATCTAGCACAGTGGTTTCCAATTTTGAGTCCCCAGCGGTTCTTGGACTTCAGCTCCCAGAAATCTGGCCAGCACAGCTAGAGGTGAAGGCTTCTGGGAGTGTCAGTCCATGAACATCTGGTGATTCATGATCCAAGACTACTGATCTAGAGAATAGCACATGCGTGAGCAGGGCCGGCGCTTCCATTAAGGTGAACTAGGCAGTTGCCTAGGGCACCAAAATGGAGAGGTGGCACTGGACAGCCTGCCGCCCCCCCCCCCCCCCCCCCCGGGGGGCCCCCCCCCCGGGCGCCGCCCCCCCCCCCCCACCCCCCCCCTGCCCTGCCCGCCCCGCCCCCTGCCCTGCCCGCCCCGCCCCCTGCCCCACCCCACCCCACCACCCACCCCACCCACCCATCGCCCCTCGCCTAGGGCACAAAAAAACCTAGCACCGGCCCTGTGTGTGAGGAGACAGGGAGAGCATACATGAACCAGAATGCAATTTGTAGTCCCAATAGGATTTATATGAATCTTTGCTTAACATTCAGTCATTGGTTCACTAACCCTAATCTAGGTGTAAGTGTCATTATTATTTAGGCCATTATCTCTATACATGCACATCACGCATTCAGAGAACTTTTGGAAAATACTTTTCTTCCTCCAAATCCCTCCTCGACTGTCCTTTTTTCCCATTAAGCCTCTGGCTTAATCCCCTGGTCTGTATCTCCAAGAGAAACAAAACGTAAGTATGTGTAAATGCATTTGTACACATTCATTTCCCCTTACCTTTGCCTCTCCCTCACCCCACGTCCTTCCTGACACTCTCATGTCTCCCCCACCATCAAAGTTTAGACGGCATACACTTCAGAAGAGGGACTTGTCTTTGATGCTTCAGTTACTCTGGAAGAACCATATATGATGATAATGTCACTAGTTAAATAAGGGGAAAGCTTTGTTCATTAGTGAGGCACAGAGAAAGCCTATATCCGGAAAGATGGAAAGAAATTTATTTCGCAGCTGCTAGAAGCTAAAAGGTATCTGCAGCCTTGACTTAAAATATCTGCATGTCTCCCCCTTCCTATCCACACCACCCAGAAACATGAGTACCTAATGGTGTTGCGGATCTTTTCCACATATTATGCCACCAAAAAATGACAGTTTATGTGAATGAGACGTTTTTAGGGGAGTGCCATGTATCATTTTATCCAAAGGAACCTCTCTCTCTCTCTCTCTCTCTCTCTCTCTCTCTCTCTCTCTCTCTCTCTTTTTTTTTTTTTTTAAAGGACTGTCAAAGAACACATCTCTCTTTGAAGAAGTTAAAATCAGTGAGAAATATTGAAAAAAACCTCCAAGAACAGAGAACAAGACTCGCAAAGTGGCCTACCAGCACTTAGCATCTGATGGTACGCTGAATAGGAACACAGGTGATATCAGGGCTGCAACTGGGGAGGGAGGTGAGCAGGGCATTTTCCCTAGGTGCCGGGAGGGGGCAAAATCTGTGTTATTAATTAAATGAATAATAGAAATGCCTTTTAATATCAAATTGGAGAACACACACACACCTATTCACAGTGTTCTGTAAGAAAAAAATGAAACATTTTTGTCCTTGGACGTTGACCCAATTCAAATATTATACTTGGCCTCATGTGGCCGAGGGCAGTAATGCGCCCCCCCTTTCTTTCCCACATTGCTGATCCAATGTAGGAAGTGGTGTTTTAGGATCTCTTAAACCTTGTTAGAAAGTAGGCAATAGATTGACTCCTTCCAAAGGGGTTTGGGAATAGATAAATACAGACAAAAATTCAAATACTAGTTTTTATATATAAATGCTAAATGAGAATAACTGTAGTTTAAATAGAAGTGCTGTAGTTCTCACTCCAGTGGAAAAGATTACGGCTATATGACCCAGGCCCACAAATATGATCTGGGTCAACCGGGACAAGCATGGATTTTACATATCCTTCTTGGGTTGGTGAAGGAGGTGTTAGCAAGTTTTATTAATTTAAGAATACAATATAAGCAGAACCACAATGGATCACACCAAAGACTCATCTAACCCAGAGCTTTGGAAATGTTCCTTTTTGGATTACAGTTCTTGAAATTCTGGGCACTCTATGCAAAAAAGGAACTTTGCCAAGGTCTGACCTAATTGAGACCATTTGGTAGAGGGGCAGCAAATTTTTTTGTAATTAAATAAATAATTAGTTCACCAAGTGGTCAACCAGCTATAAATGGGCCCAGAGCATTCCTGCTTAAAGGGGGAGAACAATGGTGCATCCCATACTGTAAATGTGTTACTCATCTGCCTAGTGACAGGTATGTTCCAATCCCCCGCCCCCAACTTAATCTTGCTTTTCTGTATCAATTGAAGAGATGCTGGCAAGTATTTGGGTCCAAGTCCCAAGTATTTGGGTCTCATGCCCCAGGTCTAAGTTGCTATTATTAACAAGCTCACACACACACACACACACACACACGTTGCAGCCCAATAAAAGCAGAGTGGTGGATGGGTTCTAAGTCACAGGTCAAATCTGAGTCATTGGGGGGGGAGGAATTAGTCAAATCCAAGTCAAGCCACAGGTGCAACTTAGGTCTCTGGCCGACTGTGTTTACAATTTACAACAAAGGCACATAAATTAGTAATATAGTATTTCATAAAATCAGACAGACCAGAGTTGCAGCCCCGTGAGCCCTGTTTTTACCACACTATGGGACACAAATACAGCTTCTTAATACCACTGTGTGTTTTCAGTTCCAGATGGTGCTCTCTTTGCCCATTTTGAGAAGAGGCAGGGAGGAGCTACTGTAATGTCTATAAGCCCATTTTCATGGAGCTTTCCTACAGCTGGTTTAAGCACCCGCTGGAGTCACAAGATGCTTGCTGAAGCTGTACAGCTCCACAGCTGGACAAAATCAGCCTCTGATAGTGGTAGAATCCTGTTTCTCAGGGCATTTATACATGACCCCTAAACTCCGCGGCAAATGGCTGCAAGCTCCGGAGCTTAAAAATGTTTCCCCACCAGCTCCGGAGTTTACAGGCAATTAAGTGCGACCATGCCCACTTTAGCATGTCCCAGCGCACCTCTCAAGTACCTTCTCTCTGGAGGTGAAAACTCTTTGATGCGGTGCAACGATAGTGAGTGCAGGGCTCTCCTCGCTTCTGTTTGCTGTTTTTTTGGCTCCTGCCCCTTTAAGAGCTACTTAAGAGCTACTGGAATGTTGCCCGGGCAAGAGCCAGCAAGAGCAAGAGGCAGAACGAGGCAGAACGGGAGGTGAGCCACGATCTTTTCTTCCTTTTTTTTCTCCCTCCCCTCACGCAGCCAGCAGCCAGGGTGGGAACACAGGAAGAGCGACAAGCCCCTAAGATCTCTGGTCCGAATTTAAGGGACCAGCGGATCTTAGGAGTCGTGTAAAAGCGCCCTCAGTTGTAGCAGCAAAATAACTGCATACCGTACTACTTATGCTGCTCATTGTGCACCTGTTCACACGACTGGCTTCAGATGAAGGTCACACCTAGCAACTTACTAACAATCATCAGCTTGCCACTGCAGTTTATGCTACTGCACTTTTCCCACCTCCCCAACTGATCTTCCAGTCCCGGTAGCAGCTCAGGCTTCTCTGTCCCACTCTCTCATCTGTTCTGTCTCTCAAATAAATAGGCCAGGACAAAGAAGTCTGTGCTCTTGCACATGACTGGGAGATTAGCTGAGGAGGTAGGAAAAGCAAGCAAACTCAGCTTGGTGAATGGTTGATCAACTGAGGAGGTGGGGGAGGGGAGAAGCCTGTGATGCCACCTTCATGAGCTGAACTTTATGAACCAATCTGTGCCCATCTCTAATCGGAGGCAGTGTTTCAGGATGTTTTTGATGTGGGTTAGCCTTCAGACATGCACTGTGCCGCACTCCAAAATGATACAGACCAAAAACAATGATTCAGTGTGCTTTTTAAATATCTGAATTGGTTTTTAAAAGTTCCAAGTTCTCTGATTTTCTGGAAGCTGGTTGAACTCATGCATATGTTAGATATTTTTTGTTGTTTGTCAAAGCTCTCCTGAAATCACAAAGCCATGATTCTAGTTCAGACTAGAGCTAGGCAAGCATTTTTTTTAAAAAAAAATCTATTCACACTATACCCCTGTAATTCATGAAGACTGACAGCAATGTTTACAATGATAAATATTAGTGTATTTTGCAAAGGCACTGACTATTATAGGACCATACGGGTCTCAGATACTGAACTGAAATGTTCAGATACCTTACTGTTGAATAATGCTAATTGTTTCTATCCATTACATTAAAATCAAGAACTTGATTTGAAATATCACACTCGATAGACCAGACAGAGGTTGATATAAATGCTGCTACGAATCCCTGTGCAACAGATGCTGAACAGATGGGAGACTGGTTTGCTGTTTCAGTTCAAACTCTTTCCCCTGGTGAAATGGAACAACAGGTTGTTCCTTTGGATGAACTGAAATTGAATCATTAGCCCCCTTTCAATGATTTATTTCTTTAAAAAAACAGGATTTGAAGGGTTAAGCTAGTGGTGGCTTTGAATGTTATGCCTTGGGACATTAGTTCTACTTGTATCATCTTTTCTCTTGGCACTAAACCACTGAAAATGATCCAAAAATGATAAACATCTACTGAGATCGTTTTTGCAGCACTGTGGTGCTACAGTTCTATTCAAACCCGGTGGGCTACGTGGGTGAGTCATTCCGTTTCCAAACCATGTCCTGGGTGAATTTTGTGAACATGTTGAAAAGAGTGACATCTAGTGGTTCTTTGTACTCACAGCTGGGTTTAACATATCATAGCAAAAGGGAAACCGAAGAACCAACGTAACAGGGATCCCATGGGGTCTTTTACGGGACAGAAACAAACAGAAAATTCAGCTTTCTTCCTTGAGTGTACATGTTAGTTTAGCATTTCCTCCTTACCCTGCAACGTGTCAAAAGTGTGCTTTGCTGAAGGCAATAAATCTTTTGCTAAAGCAGGTGAGTGTGTCTTCATGAACGAACATGCTGGAAGAGCAGATTCATTTTGCAGGAATGAGCTATGGCATTTTAGCAATCGTCAGATGGAACAAAAATTGCCACGCCTCACGTTTGACCTAAAGAGCTCTATCACCTCATTCCTACTCCTTTCCTTTCCAATAGTTCCAAATAAGACATTAGCAGCATCAGTGGTGTTCTGTCAAACAAGGCTGCAAACAATTAGCTCCATTTGACTTCCTTTAACCAATACATATAATTTACTGAGGGTATGAAGAGTTGCAAAGCAAACTGCCAATGGCATTGGGGTGTTGTGTTAGCTTTTGGGCTTGAAAGCCTGATCAGCCATCAGAAATGTCACAAATGAGGCTGTTCATCAACATTTGGAATCTTCCAGAAATATTAAAAAAAAAAAAACCCATTCCCACCCATACCCAGGAAGCAAGACTAAGTTTAGGACAAAATTGATAAACCTTTATTCTGCAGTCCACTGAGTTAAGAACACACACATACACACACAAATAAAAATAAATAACTCAAAAAATACAAAAACTTAAAAAGCATATGTAAGTAAAGCAGACCGCATCTAAAATTTGTAAGGCAGCAGTTAAAATGCCAACTGTTTTCTGCTCTTAAGTTGAATTGCTCTTAAGTTGAACCACTATATTAAAAAGTCTAAGATATGCCATTTACCTCCTGTAACATTCTGTAACTCAAAGGAAGACAAGCAAAACAGGTGGTTCATTCATTCATAACACCACAACTGTTTAAGGGAACATGCTGTTGAAAGAAGGCTCCATAGAGTGATACACCAACACCTTATTCAGCATAAAACCTCAACATTTTTTCAGTGACTCTGTTTTTAGGAAGGATATATATCTAAATGTACACCCCTCCGGTTTTATTTTATTTTTTCCTGAAAAATAATTTGGTCATGTACTCCAAAAGCAGTTTTTTGCTTTATTATTTTACTTGCATGAACTCTAATAAAAATATTCATAAGGTGATTCGCATATTCCTGTAACTTTATGTGCAAACAACCTTTTACACATAGAGATGAGCCGAAATTCATCTTTTATTTTCTGGTAAAATAGCAGAAAATATTCCTCCCATAAATGTTGCACAACAATAGTACAAGCTGAACTCATTTAACTCAGAGGGAAATACTATTAACATGAAGATACTGAAGAAGGAATTATCTTGGTGCTATCATCACAAAGAAATGTACTTGTCTTCTTCTAGAGCTAAAATAGCTGAAAGAAAATGTGGGATAATCTACACTCAGTTTGTGTGAGCTCAAAAATTTGCCCCTGCATCTGGGATGCAATAAGCAAAGGGCCTATTATTTTTATCTCCTTCAGAAGCAGGTTGGCATGCTTGGATCATGAAACATAGATTAAACATGTGTCCTAAAGCTATGGGGCTGCATAAGCCAGATTCAACATGGTTGTCATTGGACTGACACCATCTCTCCCCTTCATGCTTGCTACATTTCAGTGTGGCTGTACTCTCAGAGGTGGTAAACAGAAAGGCTTGTTGAAGTTAGCTGGTGTTGTCTAAATAGGGTTTCTTGGAGTCAAGTGGAGACCCAGTATACTATTTAATACAATGCTTGCATCCAAATGGGTTACCCGACCTCAGGAAACCCTATTTCATCTGATTCCTTTGTCTGTCAATCTGTCATATTGTGAAGTGGCCAAAGAAAAGAGCCACCTCAGGGTACTGGCAAATTAAACGTTTCCTCTGCTCTCCCAACGAAAAGGCAGGGGAAGAAATTTTTTTAAGACTCGTGTTCCAAGCTAGATGTAGTGCAACACTTATTAATTTGTCTTCTAAAACTGAAGACTTGTTCCCGGAAGTGGGAGGACATAGAAAAAGGTAAACAAGGGGTAATTTTTTAACTTGTCTTGGAGAGACACAGCCTGCAGCTGAATCAACTGCCAAGTACCGGCTCGCAGCTTTTTCAGCTGCAGGCAGGTTCTTGCATGTGTGCATGTGTCTTCTGTGCTGTAAAGCTGGAACTTCATTTATAGAGATCCTAACAGGTGTTCAAGGCAAGTCAGATATCTGAGTGGCTTTGCCATTTCTAACTCCCCCCCCCTTTGAGCTTCCATAACCAGGTCCTTGACCATACCTTAATAAGTCAAACCTTTTTGTTGTCCCTCCCTGCCTCCTCCCACTTCCAGGAGGAAGTTTTCAAAATATGTTCTACATCACATCTGCACAGCCCCAGTGCAGTTTACGTTTGTTTGGGTTGTTTTTTTTACTCCTCCTGCCTTGCCACAGAAGCAGTGTTGGTAGTAGTGATAATTTGGTAGCACCCTGAAGCAACTCTCTTCTTAAGCCACTTCAAGATATGTCAAAACACATGACATATGTTGACCCTGACAGCAAAAGAGCCTTGACTGGAGAAAGGCTGCTCTGGTTCATTTTTAGCAACAGCACACGCCAGAAACAAACAAAAACAGAGCGACCTTACCTGTGCCAAAAAGCAAAAGCCCCTGACAGGAACCCAGAAAGAGGCATATAGGAATTCCCTAGTTCATTCAGTCATTATGCTGTGAAAACTCTGGGAAAAGGTGTGAACCAACTCATTTCTCTCCATGAATCAAACAGTCGGTTAAATGCCTGCCTGATCACATCCTCCGTTTGGCTGATATCATGCACTAAGTTTCCCGGGACATTTGGTTTGCAGTGTGCAGATTCAGAGGTGTTGTTAAATTGGCTAGGTAATGGTAAAGGTAAAGGTAAAGGTTACCCCTGCACATGTGTGTTAGTCATGTCCGACTCTAGGGCGGTGCTCATCTCCACATTCAAGCCAAAGAGCCATTGTTGTGCAAGTCCGTGGCCACGTGGCTGGCATGGCTGCAAGAAAACACTGTTTTTCCTTCCCGCTTTTTATGGTAGTGCCTATTTATCTACTTGTATTTACATGCTTTCGAACTGCTAGGTTGGCAGGAGCTGGGGTTATCAGCAGTAGCTCACTCCGCTGTGTGGCACCCATAATTTGAAATGCTGAGCTGCCGATTTTGCAGCTGACAGTTTTCAATCCTTTAGCCTGCTGAGCCACCCCACCACAAATAGGCTATGTAAAGGACATATTGTGGAGTTCTTAATCGCAGCAAGAAGATAAAAATGTACACAGATGGGTTGCCAGCTAGGGCTATTCAAGCTACCAGAAGGAAAGGATCCCTTTTAAGGCTTGGATTGGTCCCAGGGTTAGAACCAAACTATACCCTAGACTTGCAGTGGTAGCAAGCATTCAGCACTCCAGATGTTTTGGAACACAACTCCCACAGTCATTTGTCATTGGCAATCTGGGCTTGGAATTCTGGGAGTTGTGGCCCAAAACATCTAGAGTGCGAAAGGGAACAAACAAATTACAGTGGTACCTCGGATAACGACGGTAATTCGTTCTCCGAGGTTACTCATCCGAATCTCGTTGTTATCCGAATCGCGGTTTCCCATAGGAATGAATGGGAAAGCGTTTAATCCATTCCAGAGCCTAGGAAAAAGGCACAGACACCTGTTTTTTTGCTCAAAACTTTTTATAAAGTGCACTTTAAAGGTACAGATGCAGTGCCACCTGGGATAACTCTTTTTTACTGATGCATGCTGAAAATTCGTTATCCGGGGCAGTCCATAGGGAAAATTCGTTATCCGAGGCAGACCTATACTTAGAATTGTGATTCGTTATCCGAGGCAGCCCATAGGGAAAATTCGTTATCAGAGGCAGTCCTATACCCGGAAATTTGCGGTCGTTATCCAAAAATTTTGTTATCCGGGGCAGTCGTTATCCGAGGTACCACTGTAATTTGTAAGATATGGGAAGTGATGAAAATGGCAAAGAAAACCATATGCTTTCAGTGATTAATTTAAACCCATCTTCCAAAGACAGGTAACCTCTAATACATAGTTCAGACCTTAGTCATGCAACTCTGTAGCTTAGGGAAAGGATTGAGAAAAATTACTTGGGTGTGCTCTTTTTGTCCTTTATCTGCACTCACTCTCAGGTAAGGCTCTCCTCAATAGTTAATGTTAACTAGAGTCATACAGTTTATTTCATTGTACAACTCATTTGAACTGATAAAGGATGAGTCCTTAGTTTACTCAACCTCTACTATTCCCCTCATGTGTGGCTGCGCTCAGTCTGCATTTTCCCTTTGATCCCTTTATTATGAATCACCTTTCTTTTTAATCAACTTTTTAAAATCATAAATATGCTTGGTATGGTACTGAAGAAGAACATTGTGAATACCCTGGACTGTGAGAAAAACAGTGTGTCTTTCATCAAGTGAAAATTGAACTGACTCTAGAAGCAACAAAAAATGACAAAAACAAGGCTGCCATATTTGTGGCCCATTGTGAGAAAAAAAAGGACTCACTAGAAAAGATAATAATGGTGGGAAAATCTGAAGGGTCAGGGGAAAAACAAGACCAATGAAGGGATCGATTGATTTATAAAGAAATCCACAGGCTTGAGTTTGCAAGACTTGAAAAGGGCTGTTAATGGGAGAACATTTTGAAGCTTATTGATTCACAGTGTTGCCATCGTTTGGAGGTAATTTACTGGCACAGCAACAAAATGCTTGGTTTCCAGGTTGCATTACATAGGTTTGTGAGAGCTACAAAATAGTTTGGCTGTGTCATGTGTTAAATTTTCTACACGAAGGTCTGGGATTCTGTTTGATAAACTTAAAGTCTCATTTAAAGTCAGAGTTTAAATAGGCTTCTGCCGATGAGGACTGAAATGTCAAAGAAGAAGAGCAGAAGAAGAAAACAATGCAAGATTGCTGACTAGTTTGCAAAGCAGGAGTTTAACAAGTGGAGACGATGATTTCCAAATTGGTATTTTATGTTTTGCATATTACAGAGTATATAAATACATAATTTGTGCCTATAACATACCCTAGAAAGTTACATAATTTTCTAATATTAGGCAAATAGGGGTCATAGAACACCACTTGTATCAGCTGGACTAGGAGCCTTACCAGCCCTTCCTCCACAAACAGGTCTCATTCCTCAGCTATGCCAGTAGGAAGCAAATTTTGTTCTGCCTGATTAAAAAGAAAGCACCCCACATCCTCTTGCATAATGCTGGAAGCATTCAAAAGAAAATTGGACAGTCATCTGTCAGACCTGCTTTGATTTGGACCTCTGCATTGAACAAGGGGTTGGACTCCATGGCATTCTAGGCCTCTTCCAACTCAATTATTTTATGATTCTTTAAGGCAGTAGGACATGGGTTACACTGAGTAAATCCATCTCACAGCTTGCTGTGACTACACTTCATAATTTAAGATGAGTAAGATACCATTCCAGAACTACTTGTTCAAAGGAGAGCATCTATGTTTATGTTTCATTTTAATTCTAATCTTACAACTGCAGCACTGAAAGGGACCCTATGGATTAGGGATGGTCATTTCGTTTCGGAACCAGTAGGTCAGGAAACGAACCACACGAGCCCAGGTGGTCCTTGGAACTGGCTGATACATGCAGGTCCAATTGCTTTACCTTTCTCTGTCTTACGCAGGGTTAAAATCCAACCTTTCCTGCTTCGTGCTGCTGGCCAATCAGAGAGGAATGTGGGATGATGCCTGCCCCTACACAGCTCCTGATTGGCCAGCATCACAGATCTAGCACAGATGACATTGCAGCATGCTTCCTTGTTGGCTTTTAACCCTGTGTGAGGCAGAGAAAGGTAAAACAATTGGATCTGCGTGTATCAGCCAGTTCCGAGGACCATCTGGGCTCACATGATTCGTTTCATAACCTAGTGGTTCCGAAACGAAATGCCCATCCCTACTATGGATCATCATGTCCAACCTCTGTCAAGAAGGCACAATGGGGATTCAAACTCCTAACCTCTGCAGCCAGATACCTAAAACGCTGAGCTATCCAGCAGACTGTCCGAGTCAAAGCAAACAAAATAAACCCAAACAAAGGCTTGTGAAACTCATATTTCATCATTTAGATCACTTCCTAGTCTAAAAGCTCATCATCAGACTGAGACTGCTGTGATGATTGTTGGAGTCTCAGTTTCTCTTCAAGCTGGAAGGTTATCAGATCTTTCCGGGTAATTATACCAATGACTTGGTTCTGCAAATCAACGACTGTCAGGTGGCGAAGGCCCAGAGACCGAAATATGTTGTATGTGCGCTGCAGTGAGAAGTGAGCTTGAACGGACATTGCCGATTGGTTTACATACGGCTCCTGCAAGATAAAGTAAAGGAATGTAACCGCATCATGTCTATTTTAGGCCGTATCATTACCTCATTTGTATTTAAAATAAATAAATCAATAGCACATGGTAAGGAAAGTCTCTTTTTCAAGTCATTGTGGGAATATACACAAGACACAAAGGGTAGAGCAGTTAAGGGTATATCATATATATAGTTGTATAGTCCAGATTTTGCATGAAAATAAGTGATCGCCATAGATACAACCAACACATCTGTAAAACAAGATCAAACTGGACATAAAGGAGTATTTCCTTCAATCAGCCTGTTTTTATTACTATGAGATGTTTGCCTTAGAAATACCAGCGTTGGCAACTAGACTTACAAATTAAGCCTGTGTTAACCATCCCATTACAAATCACAATACACAGCATGCAAGAATGCAAAATGGAGAGGTGAAGAAAAGCATATGGAATGAAATAGAGATGAGCACGAAACGAACAATTTTTCATTTCTGTTTTTGTTTTTTGTTTCATTACGGAACAAAATGACAAACGAATTTTGTCTCTAAAATGAAACAAAACGAACAGAAACACCGGAAATTTTGTCGTGCATTTCGTTTTCATTATGGCAATACAAGTGATCTGCTTTAAATGCTAAAAAAATCACAAAAAATTGAAATAAATGGTAACGAAATGGTAATGAAACGAACAAAAACGAAAACAATTTTTTTGCAAAAATTCACAAAAAACAGAAACGAACCGAAACGGACCCCCTAAACGACAAACGACAAACGAAACGCCATTTTTTGATTCGTGCCCATCTCTAGAATGAAAAACAAGAGTTGCTCAAGAAGACACCTGGAGGGAGCCCTGTTTTAAACTACACAAGGAACACTTCATTTAGTTTGACCCTTAGGCAGCTAGGGTTTGTTATGTAATTCTTTATGATACCCTATAATAGTCAGTAATAAAGAGCTTAGAAAAGGGAGGTGTACTGTTGCTCCCCACCAGACTTTCTGGGCTAAAGAATGCCCTAGCTAAGGCTAAATGTCATTTCAAACTTGATATTTTGAAATCTTGTATGAGGATTATTTCCATGCATGAACAAAGTACATTCATTCAACCAAAGAGATTGTCTTTATGTAGGACAGCCAGGGTCACAGTCATAATTGTCAAGTGTATTTTCTCACAGTATACATGGGTAATTCCTGAAAAATAAAATATTAAGACAAAAAAAATCTTTCCTTTTGAAAATGTTGTATTTGTAGTTCTTGGCCTAAACTAGGGTCATGGAGTCTTGTGGATATTGACCTTCATGACAATTCAGACTCTTCCTCCAGTGTAAAATGCACTGCCTGGCTCCTAATGGATTGGCTTCATTCAAAACATTGTGGCACCTTGTTCCCAGCTAATTTCAAGGAACAAATCAACATACTAATCTCCCTCTTTCCAGCATAAATTGGATCGAAAATACTTTGATTCACCTGCCATTGCTCCTATGGCATATCATTACCTAAAAATGTACAAAACCCATCATTTTGGGATAACTCTGTGTGTGTCTTATCAGGAACCAGTGCTTATGGAAAGACATATGGCTGCTGTTAAATGAAATAATGATGGTTTAAAAAAAAAAGACAATGTTGCATACTAGTGTATGTTCTTCTCATAGTCAACAGAAGGGACTCAACAGACCCAAGTTGCCTTTGGCTGCAGCTTTCTGGTGCAACAGTTAGGATAAGCATGTCAAAACATCTCAAGGAAAACAGACATGGGATTTTCATTGCTCGGTTGTTTGGAGTATCGTTAGAGATGAGCTAAAACCCCAGAGCATTGCTACATATTGTATCAATGCAAATCTGCAAGAATCAAGTACAGTACTGAGGTTTAAATGATCTGTTTCATTATCATTTTATCTTTTTGCCAATCTGGAATGTGTTTTAATCACAAAGCCCCTTGAAACGGTTGCCTTTGTTGTATTTTCTTCTTGGCTCATTGTATCAACATCTGTTATGTTTATATAATATGAATTAAAACTCAGGAATGCTGTTTGTACTCAGCTACTTTTGTTGAGAGAGTTGAGTCCCAGGATTGGCAGTGTTTATGTAAATCAGTGTAGCTGACAGAGCCGTCATAAACAGAAGAGAAAATATAACAAACATATTGTTCATCGAGGAAGCGTTTGTTTTCAGAGTTGGCCTCGCTCTTACCAGATTGATGAAGAGCTGCTGATAGAGAGGGTCTGTACTATAGCGGTCCAACATAATGGCCATCCATTGCTGATCAAACAGTTTTTCAGCCCTGATCTGGAACAGATAATATCACGGTTACTTTGCATGCTTCACTAACACTCCATCTACCTAGCACAATGCAAATGAATTGAGTTTCAAACTAAGAAATTTGCAAGCGAAGAGTGCCGCTTACATTTCTTGCACTGTAGTGACAAGCTCCTATGGAAAGCTAAACTATAGATGTATTCAGTGGCACATCTTTTCTCCATATACTCTACTTGATTCCCTTTGTTGGTTGCGAATGGATCAGGGTAGCCAACTCACTTAAAAGAAAGCAAGATCTACTGATTAGAGTCATCATTAGTTCAGGTTAATAACTGAGAAGTCCAATATCTCAAGATTTGATTCTGACCTGGGCAAATCAAGTTAGAGTTTAAACTCCACCACTCTTGCAATACTCCATGATTCCCCCATGGTCTTTGACCATAATAAAGCTATTCATTCATTCAATTGGCTTCTGAATTTTGTAATTAATGTGACAGAAAGAGGCATACATAGTTAAACACTCAAAGTAAACAAAATGTGCAGTTGCAGTAGCCAACCAGAACTGGTAGGGATGCAAGGAAGGCTTATATACTTGCATGCTTACAGTGTTATCTGCTAGCCAACATACTATAGTATATAATGTGAAACTATGGTCACCATACTGAAGTACCCATAAATAAAAATAATAAAACAGAGAGATGAACAAAAGAGAAATGATTACCTTTTGGTAAGAGAGAAGTGGATAGGATTCAGAATCTTCCCCCACCTCTGTTTCAAATATGTTTTCATTTTCCAGCAGCACACAGAGATCAAACCTAGTTTTACCCAAAATACAATCTGTGTCATTACTCAAAATTATGAGTCTAAAAATGCTTTTAAAGTTTTCAAAGCGAGTAGTGTATTTCAATATAACAGGAGCTTCAGTGTTGCTGTCATACTTTGGGCACATGGTGTCAAGGCAAGACTTACTGGGGCAAAACAGTAATCCTAGGAAAACTTTAAGGCAGAGGAAAAGAGGAAAATCAGATACGAGGTGGAATGACTCTGTAAACACAACAGCAGGGCTGCTGATGATAGGACATTTTCCAGGTCACTCATTTATACAGTTCCTAAAATCAGAGGCTACTTGACAGCACAAAGCAGCATAACAAGAAGTCTTAAGGTGGATCCTGAACTTGCACAGAAAGACTAGCATTCCCATCACCATTAACCATTGGCCACGGTGACTAGAAATGTTGATACCTGTAGACAAACAATAGGCAGAGGCAAACCAGGTGTCTTTTAAGGAGAATTAAACTAGAACCTTCCAGAATGCCTTAACTGGAGAAACGCTCAGATTTCCTTCAGAGAACAGATGGAAGAACGGATTCCCCATTATTTGGTTCTTCCTTGTTCTCCGAGAAACAGAAAAATGAAAGCTAGCAAGAGCAAGAGCAGTAGACTTTGAATAAAGAAGCACGGAAGACTGGTGGTGTGTTCCTCATACTGGAAACTGTTTATTTGTTTGCTTTTTGGTTTTGACTGCCAGCACAAAGGAAGTAGTGCAAATAAGCATGACTTTTTTTCTCACTTGTGCAAGGAGGTACTTAGCAAACATAAGTTGGGTCTCTATAATAGGGACCTCTTCTAAGGCAATGCTTCCAACAAGGCAAAGAGGTTGTGTTACTATATTGACACAGTCTTATGCCCCAGTACTGTTCAATAAGATCCTGGCCTTTCCCTACAAATTAATTTAAAATGAGCATTGGATTTTCCACTGATGGGTGCTTATTTCTCACATGTATGGATCTGTTACATTTGATTCATGTGCATGTGTTTGTATTATAACTAATGAGAAGGAAGGGAGGGAGGGAGGGAGGGAGGGAGGAAAGTGAAGCAACCTCACTAATTAAAATATCCCAGTACTTTTGTAGAACAAAATAAAGAATTACACAGGTAAAAACACTGCTCAAACCATTGTGAGGAGAGCGAAGAAGAAGAAGAAGAAGAAGAAGAAGAAGATGGGGGGGGGGGATAAGACGAACACGCAGAAGAAGAAGACGACGGCTGGGGGGGGCTAGATTGGAAGGAAAAAACGGGTGGACTGATTGCTATATTCCAATTCTATTATTTTAAATGAATGCTTTTAAAATATGGTAAGTTCCAAAAGAGAGTCTGCAATCAGCATGAGGGTAAGAGGTTTAACCTCAAGGTATGTACTTTTTTATTCTATTTCTCAGTCTTGGTAGACAAGGTTCTGCAAGTCCCTCAGTATCTTTCTCCCTGATTTAGAGTAGCTATTTGCTAGATGGGCAAAATAAATAAATAAATAAATAAATAAATAAATAAATAAATAAATAAATAAATAAAT
>JAHTLZ010000204.1:44041167-44052113 GCA_023846285.1 Phrynocephalus versicolor
AATAAATAAATAAATAAATAAATAAATAAATAAATAAATAAATAAATGGGCATATAGCTTCTGTTTGACTGGAAGGAGAGGGACAAAGAAACATGACAAACCACACATCAGACAAGTTGAGATAAGATTTAGTTTATACACTAGGCAAGATTGTAGCCAAATCAAGAACATTCCAGTGACTGGAGGAAGATATAGCCCTCAGTTCAGTGCAAGATTCTTGATATAACATTATGACCATTTTCATCATAAACTTAATCTTGGAAACAACACCTAGTTTCCGTTGTTGTTTTTTAACAGTAGCTGTGCATTCATATGTTGGACAATAACTTAGCACACAGCAATGTTTGCAGATTTTCAGTTTGGATGGTATTTTCATTTCTGAATCTGAAGAAATTGTATATGCTCAAAAATTGTATGTGTTTCCAATACAGAAAAAATGTGTATCATCACTCAGTTACAAGGAAAATCAACAAGTATGGTTGCCACAAAACCCCAGCTCTATAATAATAATAATAATAATAATAATTTATTGTCATTGTGTGTGTATACACAGTATACACATACAACGAAATTCAGACACCCAGAGACCAGATTCAACACACACACACACAAATCTCCAAACACTCTCACACACATTAAAAACAAAAACAAAAAACCCTTCAACACACACACATAAAAATCCCTGAACACTCCCGCACCCACCCCCAACCCCTAAAAACACAAGCATCTACACAACAGGCTAGGTAATCCTGTCCAAGTGCTCACTACTGGTGGTTCTTGAGTTCATTATTAAGTGCAATTATAGCTCTGGGATAAAAACTGTTCAGAAGATGTGTGGTCCCAGTTTTAATTGTTCTGTATCTTCTGCCAGAAGGCAACAGTTCAAAGAAATTGTGAACAGGATGAGTAGAGTCCCTCAGAAGTCCCTATGGATCTCCAGTCTGCTTAGTTTCAATGTCTATAAAAAGCTGGAATGAGATCACCTTTTTTAACGTATCCCCAATACCCATTAATGTTAAATGTTTCAGCCCAATTTTTATTTTCTTCTATATAAGAACATAAGAAGAGCCATGGTGGATCACGCCAAAGGCCCATCTAGTCCAGCTTCCTATTTCTCACAGTGGCCCCACCAGATGCCCTTGGGAGCGCATGGGACTAGGTATCTGTCTCCTGATACCACTCCTCTGCATCTAGCCCTTGATGTACCCTGGTTTTAAGCCTGGAGATTACACATCTCCATCCTGGTTTGTAACCTGTGATGGATTTTTCCTCCAGGAGTCTGTCCAATTCCCACTGGCAAAGACAAAGTGATCCTATGATACTGTTTTTGGCTACAATTACTTTCAATCCAGAGGAATGATCAGTGTGGAATCTTTTATTTGGATTATGAACTGTATGGGACCAACCACTCAAGATACATGTAAAGCAAATTTTAGAGGGAGGGTGCTTTAAAGACAATTTGTACTGTTTACAGGCCTGGTTCCACATTGTTTTCATGCTCAGACATTTAGAAACTTTGCAAGTGTGCATATACATTCTCTGCACTCCGTACTTACCTTTATAACCTCAGTACTTGTATGTATGCTCTGACAAATCTGCCCAGGTTTCGGCATTGTCATGCCTCAAGAAAACATGTCAAAACTCTTACTTCTTGCCCCCTTCGAAAATGCTAAAATCTGGTACAATAAAATGGTGCCCTCTCTAGAAATGTTGCGTAATGGCAAGGATAGTGACTGTGAGGTGACAATTATGCTGTCCGGTGAATTGCATAAAATGGTTCTGTCCATCTGCTGCTCCACACAAAATCAATTTTATTCTTTTAGGAAATACCGTAATGCCAAAAAAATTAAAATGGCCTGACTGATGACAAAACAAAAACAACAGAATTGTGCTTTTTTTTGCCAAGCATCAAAAATTTTAGCCATGAGGAGGAGTTTGCTGTTATTCTAACTAAAGCCCGTACATAGCTGGTTTTTGGAAGTTAAAATGAGCCGTTTAGTATAATACTAAAGAGGAGAAACATTTATTTAGCACAAGAGCCTTGTTGGTAAGTTTGATCAGGTGCCAAATTATTCAGCACTGTTCCAAAAAATATCCAGAAGGGAATTACCAAAGAGCTGGCTTCAAGAAACAAAAGGGAGTGGGGGGAAGGATAATGAAAAATGCACATGGTATACCGCACACATGATGAAGGAAAGTTTTGGAACATCACTAATGAAAAACAATCCAAGGCTATTAAACTTGCCAAATTCAAGAGAGGGAGAAATGAGCCCCCATTATTTCACTTGGAGTTGCAGAAGTCATGCTTCGGAAGTATAACAAGATCATTCTTTGATGTTTCTTATATCCTTCCTACCACATCATCAAGCCTCTATCATCGCAGCCCAAGCATGTTTCTTGCACTATATTTGGGGCTTGACAGGAAGTTCGACAGATCAGTCAGTGAAAAATTGGCACATTGTCTCCTGTTCTTTATTTATTTAGAAAGGAAGAAATCCTCTCAGAAAAGAAAGATACCCTGGCAAGGCCTTAGAGCCTTTTTATTTTACTCCATCGGTTCCAAAACCGGTCTTGCAAAGACACATAATTAAGACAACACATTATTACCCAAACCTTCCATATTCAATGCTTTTCGTTCCAAGATGCCACACTGAATCTGTCAGAAGAGGAAATGACTTCCACTCTCATCTCTGCACTAAAACTCCTCTATGTAAGGATAAGCAAAAATTATGAAACATTCTGAATGACTGAAAATCCAGAGGGCTGCCAAAAACTGCAGCCATGCATGCAAATGTATATTCATTGTAAACAAATACAACTTAATTAAGGCTGCAATCCTATATAAGAGGAGAACTAGCAACTGGATACATCAGGCTGTTATGCCAAGGTTTCCCACTGTTGCCTACTGGGACTTCTGCTGCATGAGCCACCAGTGTCCTATGCATGCCCCGTCCCAGAAATAAACCCTCTTGAAGTTGGGTATTATTTTTGCAAAGATATATATAGGACTGCACCATCAGCAATTATATCCTGGGTGAGATAATCAAAATGACATTTCACCATTACTGAGATGATTAGAGCTGCCAACAGCCAGTCAACAGGAAGGATACGGGGATTTATGATCTACAATAAACATGAACTCCATGCAGTTACATAATTGCTGAACTGCTTGACAGCCCCTCCCTATGCGCACACGCTACAATCACTAAGCAGGCACCAAAAGCACAGATGCCAGAACTGCATGGGAACACACATCTGGTTTATTTCGGGTCAAAAACATTATTCAACTAATGCATAAGGTTCAATTATGATTTGAGTAGTGTGCAAATGTGTACATGGCTAAGAGAGTAAGTCTATAGTCATGGAAACCTGCCTTCTTCTGAGTAGCAAGATTCATCCAAACCAATGGAATTTCTAAGAAAACATGAATATGAATGAGCCTTCCACATTAGATAGTGCTGGAGACATCAATTTTTTTAAGGGAATTATCTCAGTGATGAAACAAAATCAAATGTATTGGTAAAAAAAGAATATATCTATAAATCCTGACAGATCAATAATTAACAAATCTGGCAGATTATAAGAACATAAGAAGAGCCATGCTGGATCAGGCCAAGGGCCCATCTAGTCTAACTTCCTGTATCTCACAGTGGCCCTGCCAAATGCCTCTGGGAGCGCCCAAGACTAGATATCTGTCTCCTGATACCTCTCCCCTGCATCTGGCCCTTGAAGTACCCTGGTTTTAAACCTGGAGATTACACATCCTCATCATGGTTTGTAACCTGTGATGGACTTTTCCTCCAGGAATCTGTCCAATCCCCTTTTGAAGGCATCCAGTCCAGATGCCTTCACCACATCCTGTGGCAGAGTTCCGCAGACTAACAACATGCTGGGTAAATAAGTTTATTTTTGGGGGGGTCTGTAATCAATCTCCCAACCCTCAATTTGAGTGCTTTTGTCTTTTTCCTCTAAATGGAACCATATAAAAGGCTGAATCTTTCCAATGGGGGTTGTCGCCACCTGCTTTGGCGGGAGGGCACCCTTTCATGCATGAGAGTGAATAAAGGCTGTATTCTCAGGAGTCCGGTGTATGGATGTCTTTGCAAAGTGGTTTTCGGACCTGCCTCATTTCAATGTGAGGTGACAGTACTCATTTTTACCAACATAGGAAGTATGGAGAGTTGAGAAACCTCGAGCCAGCTTCCTGACCCCAGGACTGAATTCAGATCACGAGCAAAATATTTGACAGGAATTTAACTACTGCACCATGAACTATGAAAAAAAGCCATTAGTAATGAACACCTTCCTCTACACAATTTTTGTAAAGCAATAGTTTGGGTCTATAGATTTGTCTATATACTTTTTGTCCAGGTGGGACCCAAGAGGAACATCACAAGAAAAGCAACACAGTGCATCTGTCTGCTCCTTACTCACTGTATTTTCTCAGCAAACATAATACTAGTTGCCTAGAATATTTATTTACATTTCATCCAGTATCTTCAATTCAGTTCTCAAAGTCTAGCTGACCTTTCACCCAGAATGTGAATTTGTGACTACATGGCAGAATATTGCTCTTATGTTATTGAATTCTGACTCTATAACACATATTATTTACGAATCAGCTCTTGCTTGAGCTCAGGGGACAGAATTAAAAAGAAAGATCTGCAAAGTACATAAATGCTTAAAAGGGTTTTCATAAGTTACATCTTTTCCAGAAATAGTCGACTAAACTAACTTTTAATTTTAGATGATGCCATCGCATACTAAAACAGTATGGCAAATGTATGATCAGTCTTTCCATACGTACTAACTTTCCCTTATATGTAGATTTGAATCCAACATCTAACAATAACCTACATTTACCTCAAAGCCACCCACAGGCTGCACTGTGGTTGCATATGTTTTTAATCTGCTTTTGGGGCTTTTAATTCACATACGGTGCCACTCCAGCTCATTCTAAAACTCTTTCACACCTGCAATGTTGCAAACCCTTCCCTTTTTTAAAAAAACTACATGAAATATGCAGGGCGTAACAAAAATATTTCACTTATATGACTGCATGTATTTTACCTGTATTCCAAACCCCTTAGAATGAAAAGAACTGCACATAAACAAAATGTACAATAATTATTCTTGTGAAAGTATCATACCATAAGCAATAGTTGAACATCGTACATTTTGTTGCACCCTTACACAGTACAGTATATCCACATCCAGAAATACCATCTTATTTAGAAGTTTCAGAGATTGCAGCAAAAATCAAAGAAAAAGAAAAGAAAAGAAAAGACACAAAACATGTGGCACCTTAAAGTCTAACTTTCATATTTTAATGTAACGTTTTGTGGACACATCTACTTCTTCAGACATATATAGCAGCAGAATGAGGTGTGAGATATATTTAAAATCTCACATCACTTCATATCCCGATGCTCATATTAGTTTGTTAAAATTTTCAAAATCCAGACTACAATATAGGACTGAGAATAAATGGTGTTAAACAAAATATTTTCTCTATCCCATTTAAAGTATTGCTATGCTTCTTTTGTGTTTTACTGCCTAGTCTAGCAGCTGTGTTGCTTTGTGACAGAATGCTTTATGTCATAACTACAATATGCAAGAATATAATATAGTTGTACAGCGCTGTGTTTTGGTAAATAAAATGAACTCTGCTTTCAGGGAGCAATTAGAGCCAAACTCATCATTTCATAGACTAAAGAGAGAGCTCGGTCCAAAAGAAGAACTGGAATAAATCACTTGGTGTTCAATGTCATACCAGTCCTATTTTAACCTCGGTTTTTCAGACAATTTTTAATAAATACGTAATTTCTTGACAAGCATTGCCATGTGTTTCTGCCGCTTGCACAACATATAATTCCTGTGAACTGGGTTTATTTTGAGACATGTATACATGTTTATTCAGGCATACCTTCACAAAGTGAGCTGAAACATGTGGCTGGAATGGGCCATCATCACACATATCATGTGCAGGAGTCAGGGACAGCTTACATGTTTTCATTACCCACTGCAAATATTCATTGCCCACTGATGCCAAACTCCTATACACTCTTTGACATTTTGCAAATAACCTCTAGGAAGAAAAAATGTCAAGTTCAGAAAATATAGTATGCAATAATTCAATTGGTTGGAAAGTATTAGATTTTTTGTGTTTTTCACAATGCTCTGAGGATGAAATTGTGATGGATGGATGGATGGATAGATAGATAGATGGATGGATGGATGGATGGATGGATGGATGGATGGATGGATGGATGGATGGATGGATGGATACACACACACACATATATACACAGACAGATATATACATGCATGCATATGTACATATAAAATAAATTGGTTGATCTTTTGTTTTGTTTTCTTGTGAGCTTTGAGTTAAAAGCATCATGGCCATGTAAAGATAGTGCCAACAATTTCCTTAATACAGTGGTACCTCAGTTTATGGTACCTTGGATTGTGAGTATTTCGCAAATTGAGCAAATCTTTTAGTAAAATTTTGCTTCAGATTGTGACCATTGCTCTGGTTTGCGAGAAAGGCTCAGTGCAGGTCCTATGCTGCCTGCAACAAGCCACTGGAGCTTGTTCCATGCTGCGCAGTGGGCTTGTGTGGGGCCTCTGGAGCTCTGCCCAGGCCTGGTGCTGCCTGTCCAGGACCTCTGCAATGGGCCCAGGATGAGCTCTGGAGGCCGCTGCAGCTCCCAGCCAAAGCAAATTTCCCCATAGGAAATAATGGTAAGTTTCCACTATTTCCTATGGTGAAATATGCTTTGATATAGGAGTATTTTATTTACTAGTCAAGTATGCTTTCAGAACTTATTTATTTATTTATTTATTTATTTATTTATTTATTTATTTATTTATTTATTTATTTAGGAGCTTATATACCACCCGTCTTCCAGAAGGAACTCCAGGTGGTTTGCAACAATAGAAAACAGACAGTAAGCAAAATTGCATATGACATCACAGTAAAATCAATAAAATCAGTATAATCAGTATAAACAAAAAAAAACAATAATGAAAGGGCAAGATGGCAGGACGAGCAGAACAAGACCAACAAAAAAAAAAACCAACAAAAAAAACCCGAGTAAACCAAAGTACCACGGTGCAGGCTCCTTCTCATACTAACTCTTGTTCCAAAATACATGAGTATGAATTTCACTGATAAACATCTACGTATCTCCTTCAGCTGGAACAGTGTTCCTAGCGGTGGCGGCAAGGCCCCAACAGAATGATGGCAATTTAAATTGGATGTTCATAAACAAGATGTACAAAGTAAATAGTGAGCATGTTTGCTGTTCACTGTGAAGCCTATTATATCTCTTTAAATAAATATGTAGGTTAGTGGTTCATTATAAAATATAAACAAAATTCCAAAAGCCAGTTTCTAACCATAACTACATTAACATTAACTAAATATAAATTGCAAATTTTTGGGTTGCATGTGCAATTTTAAAATTGTCTAGGACATAAAGATGTTTGTGGTCAATAGTCAGTGCATGGATGAACTTTCACAAGAAGCATAGGTTTTTTATTTGGGTTATGGTATAAATGCCTTCTGGAATGTATATAATGTTCATACAGTTATCCTCGATATATTGGTCCTGAAAACAGTTTACTTTGTGGGGGCAGGGAAGAGTGCAGTGAAGGTTAGATAGCCTTGTAAAGTGTTGAGTTTCCTTCTGCAAACAGGATTCTTTGAGCAGAACTTGAAGGGATGGGATTTTAACTTACTCTCCTCTCTGCATCTCACGGTCTCTCCTACTCTAGACCCAGAACTCCTACATACCATTCAGCAGACTATAGAAGGAATAACCCAGCCCTTAAATTATCTATGGAGGACACTAGTTCTTGTAAATGCTGCTTCCATGTCTGAGTGAGTATCTCTGGACTTCCTCTAATCCAAAAGCTATCCCGACATTTCGATAAAATGAATAATAGATTGGCAATCTCTTGAGTATCGTTTCACTCACAGTAGCAGACCATCATGTCAACGATGACAATATTCATACTGTAAAAATAAATATACACAGTGGTACCTCTTAAAATGAATTTAATTCATTCTACGTTTTAAGAAACTTTTGTCTTACGAAATTGTTTTAAGAAAATTTTCTCTTACGAAATGCAGTTTCCCATAGGAATGCATTGAAAATGGATTAATCTGTTCCAGAGCCTATGGGTCACTTTGTTTATGAAAATAAGTAAATAAATGAATGAATACTCATACTGTAATAAATAAATAAATAAATAAATAAATAAATAAAAAATAAATAAATAAATATTGCTTAATTCCCCTTTTCAGGCTATTCTGGGTAAAGCATAAGCAGGAGTGGTTTACCATTCCTTTACTCTGGGTCCCCAAGACTACACAGGATGATTATTCTGGGATGCAGAATGGGCAGCTGAACTCTCAACCTGTGACTCCACAGCGATACCTAAACCTCTGAACTATCCAATGGTCACCTCAGGTGGCAAGGCAACAGGTTCAGTAAATTCACTGTTCCCTTGTGTCTGTTGCCTACCCCAGGCTTACAGGTCACAACTACTCACAGTGAGAGCTCTTTTTTAAAGAAAAGCATTCTTGTTCCTGCTGCACCCAGAATCACAAGAGGGGGGAAAATAGAGGTTGTCATGTTTCCTGAATCATGAAGCCACATCTACACAGCAAAGGCATCAAATAGATGGGGGCAGGGTGAGGAGGCAGTGAATTTATGGCAGAGGACGGTGCTTTACCTTCTACAACAGATGGAAGTTGAGCTTGAGCTGTGTATTTTCATAGAGCAAATACACAGAGCTGAGGTACTCCCCTTCTAACTGTCTGAAGATTCAGAAACAAAACATGGCTTTGGGGAAACAAAATGACCCATTAGATTGCATGGGATTTAAACTACAGAAAATAACACTCTCTCCATAAGACACTTGTTGAGGATAGTCATTGTTATGATTGCTACGTAGTTTAAGGTTAAGGGAATTTCTAGAAAGAGCTACAGTTCAGATATCATCTCATCATATTCTGTCTTCTTCTCAAGCAATAGCACATATACAAAACATACTGTTACACTGACAAAACAGAATTGTCTACAAGTAATCTTGGCCTCACAACTTTTGGATTTGCTTTGCTGACTAAAGAAAACATATACGTACCTAATAAACAGTTATGAAATATAAAGACAAGCCTTTGGATCAATTCTTTCTCTCCCAAGGGATGTTACTAGGCCACGCAGCTTTAAGTTTTCAATTTTGTCATATTTTCTAAACTGTGATCTCTTCGATTTACTTTCAGTTACACGACACTGCACTTTACTGGAGTGAAAGCATGTATTAGTTAAACAATGTAGTTTGGATTTAGCGTTCCCATGCATCATCATGAAAATGTTTCTCTCAGCAACAGCACTATTATTGTTACTAAGAACAGCTGCTTGGCCATCACATAGATAGGAACACATTCTACCAGTAGGTGAACTAAAAAACTAATTCAAGACAATAGTTGCATCTAGACCGTGCTCTAGCCCATGGACTGAAGGGTCATAAACAACCTATACATGTATTCCTTTGCTTGGTTGCCTTATTCATTCATTCATTCATTCATTCATTCATTCATTCATTCATTCTTCCCCACCCATCTAGTGGCAAGCCACTACTGTGGGTGGCTTCAAAACAGTAACTTAAATACACAAACAAAATTAAAACAATAAATATACAAATAAAACACCCACCCTAAAAACTCATCTCTAACAGATCTTCCTCCTTTTTTCCTCTGAATTCCTCCTCTTGATACCAGGCTTTAATTCATCACTTCCTGTATAAAGAATCAGGGCATGTTCTTGCACAAATAAGCTACTATTAGCGTGATTCAAACTTGGACCAAAAGTCACTGAGACAAACTGTAGTTTGTGGTCCTTATTTAAAGAAATGGCTCAAGCCCCCCCCCCCCCCACACACACACACAAAGGAAAAAGGAAGCTAGACAAATTCAGTTATTGTCACAGTACAAGACCATGAGTTAACACTTGTCATGAGACAAGTTATCACGACCATGGGAACACTGAAACAGGGACAAAACCATGTGATTGCAACCAATGATGTTACAGTACAAAACTAGTCATGGGACAAAGAAGGACATGAAGTAACTGCCTAAGAGGGGTGGTGAATCCCTCCTTGCAGCAGGGTAGGATCCTAGGATGCATAATATGGTATGTCGCCTATATAGTATGCACCAATTTGACTTCCTGGACCCAGCTGAGGGGTACATGATAATAATTAAGAGTTCTACATTTTCATAGTATTGTGTTTACATCAGTGCAGCTTAGGGTTAACTTCTGGGTCTCACATCTGGAATCAAAAGGATCAAAATGTGAAGCTGGAGTAGCTGGACAATGGTTGGTTGCAATTAGTAGTTGGTGAGGATGACAATGATTAAGGTGGGGTTGGATGTAAGAAGACTGAAGTAGGAATGTATAATTGAATAAAAAGATAATGGTTCTGGTATGATGTCTGTTGGTATACGTTATATTGATGCTTTATGGGTTAATGTAACATCTGTTATCCCACCCTACATACTGAGATGATTCCAGGATGTGATAAATTAGCTAATATAATTTTTAACTATTTATTGTACTTTTATGATCAATGTGTTCATTCTAATATTTAACATCTATGACCCTCAAGTTTTTAAAATTAATGACTTATCAAAACCTATGTCTTTCCTCCCTCTCATGGGTTCAGTTCATGGTTAGGATTGATTGTTTGTTTTTTGTTTGTTTTTAATAGGAAATGATTAAATGAATTAGGACATCTATTGTAAATTATCTACCCAATTAGAACTTTATTTTCACCTTTTTAAACATTGGAATTTAATTAATAATAATAATAATAATAATAATAATAATAATAATAATAATAATAATAATAATAATAATAATAATAATAATAAT
>JAHTLZ010000204.1:44054426-44147586 GCA_023846285.1 Phrynocephalus versicolor
AAGAAAGAAAGAAAGAAAGAAAGAAAGAAAGAAAGAAAGAAAGAAAGAAAGAAAGAAAGAAAGGGCTTTTTATCCCACGTCTTATGAAGTATTCCAGCATTCATGCAACCTTTAGACATGCTTTCATCATTGGCAAGTGAAAGCATTGTGGAAGAATTAACAAGCAGGGAAATGAGATAAATATATTGGCACAATCATTTATTAGCATTAGATCCAGTTTTACTGCAGCTGGGAAATAAATCTGTTTAAGTGTATTTTAAAATAACATATTCAACCTGGAGGATTTGACAATTTGTAAAGCTTCAAAAGTGTGGTTCTGTGTATTCTTAAGCATTTGTTCATAACATTCAATGTAAGCCACAAGAACATGATGGAAAAAGAACTGCGAAAAGTTTTTGTTTGTTTGTTAATGTTGGCCTCTTCACAATGTATGTTGGATCGAGACTAAGCATCCTAAACCTAGCTCCCACTGAAATCAATGCACTAAGTTAGTCTCAGCTTGCTTTATGATTTCAATTGAAACTAAGTTCAACTGAGTGAGCAATGTAGATCCATCTTGTTACAATTTTAACAAGGAAGCTTTCGACGATCAGTGATGTAATGTTTGTTCCCCCCGTATTGTTGATTTTATTTTTATTTTTATTTTTATTTTATTTTGCCATCCCTTAGTCTTCCTCTTGCCAGGGTCTGGATTTTTAGTGTGTTTAGTCTATGATTTTTATATTTGCTGTTTATCGTTTTGTTTGCTTTTAATCATTGATTAATTTGCTTTCGTGTAAACCACCCAGAGTCCCCATTTGGGAAATTGGGTGGTCCAGAAATGCAATAAATAAATAAATAAATAAATAAATTACTAGTGTAACATGTGCTTGCCAAGGTAACATGACTGACTGATCTGTACTAGAATCCAGTTTGCCTGTTTTATCTCTTTTGATCACTTTACACAATGAACTCAGGGTGAAGTTATTGCTATGGTTTAAAAACATGTATTGCTCTTAAATGAAGTTGTTCTTGTATTAAGAAGTTGCCTTTTATTCATTTGAATTGTACAGTACTGTGAGAAAGCCGATATTCAGAGCCTATCCCCTCAAGATTTTAGGATTCACTACTAAAACATGTCTTAGATCATGTTTTCAGGTATTCATCTTTTGATAAGGAAAAGCATGTTAGTAAATAGGTAGGTAAGCAAGCAAGAGGACATTTTTGTAGCAGAAAACTTGAATGCACTGAATGAATGAATCTTAATCTTCAACTTTTTTTGTACACACACAGACACACACACATGCCAGCATTATAGTGGAATGAAACAAGCTTTGTAGCCTTAAACCCAATTTGGGTTGCTGCACATTCACATCATGCAAGCACTGGTGGAGTTTTTAAAAGTGTGCATTGGTGCCAGCCAGTCAGTACAGAAACATTTCTCAGCTACTGACAGCATTGGGGTTGGAGCTCAAAAACAAGTTGCTGGGTGAAAACGGTGGGTAAAATTCAGCAGAACCTTTTAAAAACTACAATTTGCATCGCTTTGGTGAGTGACAAACCATCAGGAACAGAAACCACTGGCCAGTATCTTTGCTCAAACCTACACTGGAGGAGCTACTATGAGTGCTGGGAATCCTGGTCCCACTGTGGTATGCACAACAATTTGGCAGAAGCCTTGGAGGCCACTTTTATAATCTCTTATGAGGAGTTTCCTCATCAAGTAAGGCTCACTACCTATGTCTGTGGGAAATGATGTCCTTCTGGATGGCGCATATGCAGAAGGACCATGGTGTCCTTCTGGATAGGCTAGCCAGGTTGAGAGTTGGAAGCACCGCTTTGTGGTGGTTCTGCTCCTTTTTGGCTGACCATGTCCAGAAGGTAATGCTGGGGGACAGTTGCTCTGCCCCATGGCGTTTACGTCATGGAGTTCTGCAGGGCTCAATACTCCCCCCATGCCCTTTAACATCTACATGAAAACGCTGGGAGAGGTCATCAGGAAGTTTGGGCTGAGGAGTCAGCAATATGCTGATGATACTCAGCTCTACCTCTCATTTTCCACCAATCCAGGTGAGGCAGTTTCCTGGACCCCTGTCTAACTCTGGAAACCCAGGTGGACTTGGTGGCCAGGGTGCCTTTCTTCAACTGCGGAAAATATAACAGCTATGCCCCTACTTGGATGAGCGGAGCCTCATGACACGCATGCACTGGTAACATGAAGTATTGATGACTGTAATGCGCTTCACATGGGGCAGCCTTTGAAGACAGTTCGGCAATTGCAACTGGTTCAGAATCATGTGGCACAGCTGGTGAGTGGAGATAATATCATGCCAATTCTATATAACCTTCATTGGTTACCAGTTTCTGCCCAAACCCAATTCAAAGTGCTTGCTTTGACAATATAATGCCCTACGGCTTAGGACCTAGATACCTGAAGGACTGCCTCCTTCCATATGAACCTACCCGGTAATTAAGATATAGCCAGGGGGAGGCTCCTGAAAGAGCCATCCTTTAAGGAGGTGAAAGGGATGGCCTGTAGGAACAGGGCCTTTTCAGCAGTAGAGATGGGCACGAATAAAAAAAATGGCATTTCGTTTGCCGTTTGTCATTTGGAGGGTCCGTTTTGGTTCGTTTCTGTTTTTCGTGAATTTCTGCAAAAAGTTCATTTTTGTTTTCGTTCATTTGTTACCATTTCATTACCATTTATTTCATTTTTTGTGATTTTTTTTTTAGGATTTTAAGCAATTCACTCATATTGCAGTAATGGAAACGAAATGCACGACAAAATTTCCGGTATTTCTGTTCGTTTCGTTTCATTTTTGAGACAAAATTCGTTTGTCATTTCGTTACGTAACGAAACAAAAAAACGAAAACAAAACAAAAAATTGTTCGTTTTGTGCCCATCTCTATTCAGCAGCTTCCTCCAGGCTATGGAATGCCCTCCCAAGTAAGATCTGCCTGGTGCCAATACTGATGACGTTTCAGCGCCAGATGAAAACCTTCCCGTTCCAGAAGTTTTTTAACTGACATAATATAGATTGTGGGTCCTGATGGCAATTTTAATTTTTGTACTTATATGTTTTTATTGTTTTAATTGACATTTTAAGCTTTTAATTGTTTTTACTGTTCATTTCAACTGTAAGCCGCTCAGAGACCTTTGGGTAGTGGGCAGCATATAAATTGTATAAAATAAATAAATAAACAACATTGTCTCTAGTACCCTTAACAAAGGCTGGGTCAAGACTAATGGGGAGGAAAATAATAGAATACAGCCAGTAATATGGGGGTGGGTGGGTCTCCTACTGCTCTGAATCAGTAAGCCTGAGACATTTCTTCCCTGCATCTATCAACTGACCAATCTGTGTTCATAGCAGTGAAGGTCCATCCAGAGCAACTTTGAAAGGAGCAGCAACTCTTCTAGGAAAACTACTGTTACGAAGGGGGCAGGGAGATCTGAGAGGCCCAATGCTGGAAAACAGATTGATTGGGGGGGGGGGGTGACGGCACAGGCAATCCAGGTCACTTTGCTCACCACTGTTCTTCAAACTGATGCTCATTAAGAATGACTATCAGTTTTGTTTATGAGACCATCAAAAACAACAGGACAAACTGAATAAAAGTGCTCCCCCACACCCACACACACAAACCTGTAGGCATTGCCAGTTTTCTCTCATGAGCTGGAAATGATTGCTGATGTTACAACCTGTTTACTGAAGCAAGCCATCACAAGCACTATAGATTGCACTGTTCTGTCTGCATTTTGACATGTTTTATCATGACGGAGATGAACTCGAGTAAGGGTAAACAAAGGAAAACTTGCTGATGCCCCCACACACACCATTCTTTTAGCAAGTTGGACATGCTTCAATTTTATGATCAATTTGACCACACAAGTTCTTCTGCATTATTGGTGTAGCAAGTCTCCACGTACCCTGAGGCTTTTTAACAGAACAATGCAAAATAATATGGAAGGACGTGCATAGAAGCTTATCCATACAGTACTGCCAAAAGAATAGACACAAGTTTTCTAAGCTGTTGTAGATCACAAGCTCTCTACTTCATGTATACCATGGTGTGTTGAAGTTTTCCTCTTTTGTTTTAAGTCCTGGCCTGAGGGGCCACTTATCTTCCAGGAAGAATGTGGTGGTGTCTTACCTTGTAATTGTTCCCAGGAACACCTCTGCCTGATCTGGCTTAGATTTGCAAACCACTGGGAATCCACTATGGCTGGTGTTGGCCAGGAGCTGAGCCAAGAAAGCAACATTTTCCTTCAAACGGAGAACCCTGACATGACGCTTCATGACATCTCTGGCAGCAAACAATTCCAGGTTTAACCTGAAAGTCATCAAGCAGACAGCCAACAATTTATTTAGTAAACAGGAAGCAAAGTATGCTGTACCATGTTAACATTTGATGACTCTATAATGTGCTAGGGAATTACTTCAAGCTGCAAATATTTTTTTTAAAAATGTGAATATGTTGTTTAAAAGGTAATTAGCCAATAAGCTAATTGTCACGAATGACCTCCTACCTATGAGTAAGATGCATGATAAATCCAACCAGATGCAATTAGTTTTTTTTTTTTTAAAAAAAAGAGCCATTAATCAAATGTCCTGTTATTTTTTAAGTTTTGTTTTTCAAAATCCTAACTGCAAATGAAAATCCTCAGAAAAGCATGTTCAGGTCACAAAAAGCTCTTAGAATCAGGAGGAAAACTGAAGGAAGAAATGAAAATAAATCTGGCTTTCATACAGTAACAATGGAAGAAGAGTTAATGGAGCTCATACAAGTTGGCCCACCCAAAAGCCACTCCAGGATACTCAGGAACATTTGTGCCACATCTGTTTTGTTTATAATATTTGAATAGTTTATAGTAAATTGTTGGCTGCCCTGACAATTCTGTGGAGCCATGTTGGAAGAGTGGGAAGTCTTATAATCTGATAAACCACTTTTGGTTTATCACAACCAGCATACATTGACATTCTGGGGGGCACTCAAATGCTATCCTTTGTCCAAGGAGCTCAAAACATCATTTAATTTTTTTTAATGTACTGCAATCAACAACAAGAAACAGACAATTAGAGTCGACAGTATGGTAAGCAGATATAAATTATTAAAAATAACAATGGAGTGCAAGGGATCATGTTTGGTATAGTGGTTATTTTCATAGGCCTCCAAAATGTAAAATGCAGATGGGAATAATGTCCCAATGGTAACATCAAGTCTATCTCTAGCTTTTATAAACAGAAAATGATGTGATAAGCCTATGCTGGGGTTATATGACTTCAGATTCCAAGAAGGACTCCCCAAAACTGAAAATGTAAAACAAAACCACAACAAAGATGTTATAAAAAATAAACAGAAGTAATGTAACAACTTAAATGTTAGTAGATATACTTCACTCTATGGTGCAGTGGATCACAATCCACTTCCTTACACATATGGAGTACAGTGGTACCCTGATAAGAGCAGCTCAGCTTAAGAGCAATTTGACTTAAGAGCGGAAAACTGTTGGCATTTTAACTGACCATTTTAGATATGGTCTGCCCGACTTACAAATATTTCTTCTTTTTTGATTTTTTTAAAACTTAGTTTTTCAATTTTTTAGATAGGTACCCCGACTTAAGAGTAGTTCGACTTAAGAGCATGCATTCGGATCGGAACGGATTAAATTCGTAAGCCGAGGCACCACTGTACAATGTTTAGCCGCAGATATACAAGTTATGCTTAACTTGTATGGGCAAGGACAACGTGAAGAGGAATCCCAGCACCAATTGGAAAATTTCAAAATGACAGTAGTATCAACAAGACAGGTTACAATCTTTTAGCATGTTACCCACCCACACATCTTCACCACCTGGCTATGTATGAGACATGAAGATTTTTTTTCCCAGGATATGGCTGTTGTTTCTATTTCCTTCTCCAGCTATCTCTGTGGACCTGGATCTTTGAGTGATAATCAGCAGCACTTTGCATTCTAAAACGGAATGTCTTTAAATTCTTAAGAGAGAGTATTTCTCCAGAAGAACATTTTCAAAGATTCAAAGCAAAGATGCAAATGAAGATTAGTGCAGGAGAAGAGGCTGCTGTGCTCACTCACACACATCCCTCACTGGTCATTTCATTTTTTCCTGTTGCTTTCTAAGAGCCTTTGTACACGACTCCTAAACTCCGCAGCAAATGGCTGCAAGCTCCAGAGCTTACAATTGTTTCCCCACCAGCTCCGGAGTTTGCAGGAAATTAAGTGTGACCACGCCCACCTAAGCACGTCCCAGCACACTTTTCTTGTACCTGCCCTAGGAGGGTGAAAATCCCCAGGTCCGGATTTAATCTGGTGAGTGCGGGGCTCTCCTCGTTTCTGTTGGATTTTTTTGCCTCCCACCCCTTTAAGATAAGGGGCGGGAGGGGGGAAAAAACAAACAGAAGAGAAGGAATCAGGACGACGGAGCTCTGGGCAGCTTCAGAGGTGAGCCTGCATTTTTTCCTCTCTTTCTTCCTTCCTCCCCTCATGCAGACAGGAGCAAGGAAGTGTGGAGGGGTGGGGACGAAGGAAGAGCAACGAACCCCCAAGATCTCTGGTCTGAATTTAAGTGGCCAGCGGATCTTAGGGGTCGTGTGAAATGGCCCTAACTCAGCTTACTTCACTCAGCAAGAAAGTTTATCCATTAACTAACTGATTACTTTAATCAGAACAGTTAGCTGGCCTTCCTGTAAACTATTGTTTCATTACATTGATTATTTACTGCTTCATAGAAAGAGATTTCAGAAATTGGCTTTAGGGATGGTGTTTTTCCCCCCGTGATTGTTGTCAGTAACATGGAGTCCAGCTAAACTGTGTTTTAAATTCTAAGTTAGAAAATTTGCCTCTAAATATTAACATCCTTAATTAGATCTGGTCAGTATTCTAAAAGTAATATATCAGTTACAGAGTTGGTTTATTTATGTGTACACACTGCCCAGTTTTAACTATAAAACAGCAATTAATATATTGTTTGTATGGTTTTTTAAAATCATAATTCATCTTTACTACTTCATTTTCAGCATTGCTACTGATTCTTATTTTGCCATTACCATTTACTACCTCACTGCCAATGATTTGATAGTTCCTATGTGCAAGTGGAATGAATCAACTGTACTTCAAGAAAAAGATTGTTTCCAAACATTCTTTGCCACATAGTCTCTCCTGCTGTTCAAATAAGCAGAGATCTAGCTGTTCAGCTACATAAGCAGCACAATACTACTCAGACAGTTTAAATGGGTTCTAGTTTAAAGTAATCTCTATGTCACTAGCTTCCCTGAAGAGGGTTTAAAATATGATTGATTCAAACCTGTCAAGTGTCCCATTTCGGCCGGGACAATTCTGTTTTTCAGCCTTTGTACTGCCGCCGTCCCAGAGCATTTATTTTACCAGAAATGTTCCGGTTGGCAGTAGCAGTGGCGACACAAGGTGAACTTGACCATCACTCCAGGAAGCGCCTCCCCTAGGTCTCTTTGGCCAGGCATGAGGGTGCAGCCCACACCAAGGAGCAGAGAGGGGTGGGCAGGGGAGGAGCCATGGGAGTATTCAGGGAGAGCGGGGGTGCCTTGGGAGGCTGGCCTGTAAGGGAAGTGGGCGAAGGGAGCTCTCCTTTGCCTGTACTGCTGGACCCCAGCTACACCACAAGCCATGGGTGGCACCTGCGACCTGATTGGAAGTGTGTGCTTGTCCTTTCCCCTTTGCACTCAGTCAGCCAAGAAGCCCCGCTGCCCTCCCTCCTTCCCTCCCATTTATCTGGCATGGAAAGGCACACCCCTGAGGCCAGAGCTCTGCCTTCTGACACACAGGCTGAGGCAACACCAGGCCTGGCTCCATCACCAACTGACCACCGACTGACCAACAGAGGAGGAGGAGGAGGAGAAGGAGGTTGGCCAGGGTGGACTGCAGCAGCTGCAGGTGGTTGGGTGGTGCTGAGGTGTGGGGCTGGGGGTCATCCCAATGTGGCTTCCAGAAGGAGGGAGGGAGAGCCAGGCCACGGAGGGGCTCCGAGCGCATGCCCCAGATGCCTTCCAGTGAGAGAGCGGGAATCCAACCAGCCACTGGTTTGTGTTTTGTGCTTGCGCACATGCATTACATCTCCCTCCTCCTCTCCCGGCCTGCGCTAAGGAAAAGTTGAGTGTACGGGTTGATTTACCAACTACTGACTGATGGATATATTTTTTTGTAGTTACTTCTGTTTCAAAGTAATAGATCGGCATTTGTTTCAATTACAAAGGAGGGAAAGCCATTAATCATGAAAAATCACTGCTGGATTGCCACCAACACATTTGATCCCAATCTGGTGGTGATTTTTAGTTATTCAAGTGTTCCTTCTACCCACCATGTCCTAAGGCTTTCAGGGGTTTACCAAGGCCAGAACTGAGGCATAGGAATCCTTGGAAATATAAATGTGTGTGAGAGTGTGTAGGAAGCTTTCAATTAATGTAAATCAAATTAAACTGTCCCTTTGCTGGATTATGATGATGTCACCTGATTTATGCAGCATAATTTTACAGAAGAAAGTTTTTTGTTATTACTAGGCTGTTACAGAACCCTTAAGTAAAGACTCTCTTTGAAATTTGGATGGAATTGTAAAGATCTCTGATTTCTCCTTGAGTATCTTTAGTGAATACAGGATAATTTATTTATTTTGCAGTATTTTTCCCTTCAAGGAACTTCTGGAAGGTAGTAGCATATATACTTTTCAGTGTCAAGGAAGAAATTTTAAGGAGCAAAGTGGGACACTAGTTGTTTGTTTTTCCTAGATTTGTTGCAAAATCAGTATTATCTTAGGGACCAGTGACCAATTGTGTGCTTCTGCTGTATCTCGTTGCTCCATCCAGAATCAGCAACACCACCACTCCACAGTTCCCTGTGTACCCTTCTTCATGAAAATTTCTGAAGAAGTTCTAAGAAAATCAGTGAAGCAGAGTTCTCAGTATAATGAAAGTCTGCCTTGGAAGGCGATGGGGAAGAAAGTCCCATTTCTACTACTATTGATGGATATTGATGGACACCACTGAATCTTCACCATGGTCCTCTTAGGAAGCTATTGAGATTCTACAAGGGGAGGAGGTGAGAACATCAAGAAAGTTTAGTCACAAAAAGTTTACATAGTGTTGAAAACTGTTGTCTGGAATTAGCAATTAATTATCTGATAGTGGCAAGCATTCTCATAGCTTCATTTTGGAAAGGAAACAAAATAATGTGTGGAGGTTTTTTTTAATTAAATATTTGTGATAATATCCATCTTTATATTTTATTATTTCTTATTTAAAACCTCATAGATACAGGCATGCATCATTTTGATTATGTAAATACAATGACATCTTATTTTCTTTTTATGCTGTGAACCCAACATAGTGTAGTACATCAGATGAGGAGTGGAGGAGTTGAGAAATATGAGTTTAAATCTGTGCTTGAAAATATTTCTAATTGATTGAATTAGGATTCGAAAGCCAAGCCAAGCTGCTGCCACAAGGAGGTATTGTGGTTTCTGGATTCTATCAGAAAGATGTCCAAACTTTTTGCAAGGAGGGCCAGATTTGTTGAAGTGAAAATGTGTGGATGCTGACCATTCAGCCTGAAGGGGGGGAGAAAGGGCGTGGTCCATGCGCATCTGCAAGAGCCGCAAATGCTCCAAGTGTCAAGGTCCCCAAGGGCCCAGCGGCTGTTGCACGGCCCGGGAATCGGCCCATGCACACCCAAACCACTGCTCGCATATGCTGCCCTCCCTCACAGGGGGGTGGGGAAGACGCTGCAGCAATGGAGCCAGGAGTGGGTAGGCAGAGCAGGTGGCTGATGGGATGGAAGGAGGTTGGGAGGACAGGCAAACTATAAAACTGCAAGCTGATATCTCTAGCCAGCACAGGGAAGGGCCAGCCTGTGGGGATGAATGACAGGCTGAACGGGCAGGGAGGCAAGGCTGAGGGCCACTCAAAATTTTAAATCGGGCTGCATTTGGGCCCCGGGCCGGGCTTTGGACATGCCTGCCCTAAACCTTTCCAAATATGGGGGGGCTTATAGGGAAGACTTGAGCTCCCCTGCCACTGATTCCTCTAGGACGAATTGTTTCATTTCTAGATGGAAAATGGCATTTCATTTTGTTTCATTTCATTTTGTTTCATTTCAAAACCCGTCCTACCGTTTTGTTACATAACGAAGTAATTCATTACCTAATGAAACGATCAAACAGCATTTCATTTTTCATTTCGTGCCCATCTCTAGTGCAGATATTACTGGACCACAGTTCCTATTGGCCTTAGACCAGTGTTGGTGAACTTATGGCATGGGTGCCAAAGGTGGCACTCAGAGCCCTTTCTGTGGGCACCCAACATCGCCCCTTCACAGCCACCTGTATTCAAGTTAAATTGCTGTATGGGCATTTTGAGAAAAAAATGTGGGTTTTGAATTGCAGTTTGGGCACTCGGTCTCTAAAAGGTTTGCAATCACTTCCTTAGACAGTGTGTCATATTGCCAGTAGTGCTGAGAACTCCAGACTAACAACATCTGAAAGGCTTTGCTTTGTACCCCCACCTAGATAAATACAGTTATATTAAAGGATAGATCTCTGTACAGAAATGCTTATCAGTTGTATTCCTTGAGCAATCTGTAAAACAATAAAAATCCCTTCATTTTTAGCTTGCTGGTTCCCTGCAGTTCCTATAATTCTTATGGTTTCTGGTACAGCTGCCAGCCATATCCCACTTCTGTAAAACCAGGTGCCTTAAATTACAAGCTATGCATTTTTTGTATGTTATGGAAACTAAGGACTTCAATGGTTGGGATTTTTTTCTGCTGCTATTTTCATCCTTAGCACTATTTCCATAGTTCACATTGGTCTGAGACATACAATATCCTGCAATGGTTGAAAATATTAAGATTTTGAACAGCAACTCCCAGATGCCTTCAACATTTGCTGGTTAAGGCTGCTGAAGTTGTAGGCTTCAACTTCAACTGTTGTGGAATGTCAACAGTTGGTTGCCCACCTAGATACCATTTCTCACACCTGTTACAAGACAGCAGGATGTAGAGAGTAATCCCTAATGAAGGGTCAGAAGTTCACCAGGATAGCTTTTAAGATACAGATAAGTCTTCTCAACCTTTCTAAAGAAATCTTCACAATTATCAGTTCTTACATCAACACAGCTGGATTACTTGGTTGCTTTTAAGTGGAAAACCTCAGCAATTTGTTCTGCCTACCAGCTGGTGGCCAGATACAGCAGCATCCTTAACCAATTAGTGGAGTGGCCCACTGAAGAACTATACTTACTTACTGTTTGTTCCACCTGCAAAGTACCACATCTGAGAGTTAATGGGGATCAGTGTGATTGAAACTCTCCAATAAATTAGCTGCCCCCACCCAAAAGTCTTTTAAGCCAATGAGAACTATTCAATTTGTTTTTATCTCTCATCAGTGTTTGTCACTATCTTCCTATTATGTACATTGAACTGCTGAAGTATGGACTGTCCAGGAGCCTGAAATACCTATTTACCCCATTTTTGGGTTCCCTGAGCATCCTTCTTCACCATTCATTATATTGGCTAGGAACATGGAACCTGTAGGCCCAAAACATGTGGAGGGCCACAACTGTTTTCCCCCCAACCTAGAGACTGTCATAGAAATGGCATTGTCTCTTATACATGTCCCAAGGCAGTAAGGTGCAGGACATGGTGCTGATTTTAATGATTCTGAGTAGCTGAAATGATTTTATGTAGCTGAACGTATCTGAAATATGAAGCTCGGGAGAAGCTCCTTGACTGTAACATAGACCTAGAAAGCAGGTACAACAAGGGTCCTTCCCTTGCTAGAAACACCCATACATATTTTATTTGGCCAGGACAGAAAAAACAAAAAAAAAACCCTTGAATTTAGTTCATTCTTGGCTATTTTTTCAGAAATTGCAAATATTTGGGGTAGAAAGACGTTCTGTTAAAAAAATCAAATGCAAAGGGGGTGGGGAGGAATGAAACTCCCAGGGTTTCTGCTTTCTACTTCCACTGCTCCATAAACATGTCTTTGTCATGACAACTTTGACAAGAAAGTGACCCTTTTCTACCCCATGAAATACCAGACTGACAACCCAAGTTGGTGAGTTCTCTCTTACACACAGACACACGGGGGGGGGAGGTGTGTTGTAGGTATCAATTTTCCACATGCAAATTTGGAATCGTGAGTGATTCCCACCCACCCCCACCCCAAGCAATAAGTTCATTTCATGCGAAAGTATTAATATATATACAACACCAACTTTTGGAAGGCTTAGTCAACATTTTGGAAGACAGAATATCAAAAGCTCAGGTATGTTCCGCTATGCTATCCTATTTTCCCCAAGTTTTTATGTAAAACAATGTACAAGAATAGTCAGAATTTTTGACTCTCTAAATCAATGTTATATGGCATATCATGCACAAACCCCTGGAGTATCGACAAGACTAATAGCAAGCAGCAAATGCACTTAGCTGTTCACTTAACTTGCCTGGATCAAAAAAGAGGCAGTAGGATATTTTCTCTACTGAAGTGCATAATGGCTTATAAAAGTAGGAAGAGTTTCCAAGTTGTGCCCCCTCTTCTCCTGCACTTGTTAAAAAGTACTCCCTGGCAGCCAACAACTCTTGGTATTCCAATTCATGTTTTTAGAAAGAGGGAGGAAAATCACAGAACATCTATGTATTAGATATACAGTAACTTGAATAGAGCAAACTACAGTATATGAATATCAGGCAAAAATTAGAAACTTAGAACTGTGAATATTTATGCCATACAGCAAGGGAGGGGAGAGAGAAACAGCTCTGTCTCAATTGTTTCTAGGGTTACCTCTGTCACTTCTAATCTGGGAACTATGCCAAGCCTTGGCTAGAAAAGGAGCCAAAATGAAAATAATACCACCTTCTCATTGGCTAATATATCACTAGGCATGCCCACAGCAGAAACCTCATTTAAGGTTCTTTCAGAAGGTGCCTCAATCATTTTTAGTTCTTTGGTTTACTACTCTTTTCATCAGATACAAGGACCAACTCCTTCAAGTTCTTCCATTTTGTTTTTCTCATTCATGTTCTGTCTGGCACTCATTCAATTGCCCTAAAACCCTTAACATATTTGAAAACAAAAAAAAAAAGAGCAGGGCTAAGCTGGCTACAGAGAACCAATTCAAAAATGTTAAAGAACCTTTAAAAAAGCAGTCACAAGGTGAGAAATCCACATTAAATTAACCCAACCATAACAAATAAAATAAAATTAGTCTAATAAGACAAATGTCTCCATACTGGACTCACAGTGGAAAAGACAATGCCTGAACCCATGATATATATTTGTTTTTCCGCCAAGAAGTCACAAGCTCACAAGCAATAACAAACCTAGGTTCTAGGTTCAGATGTGACCATGGCCAATCTATGACTGGTTAAGTTTCCCACTTACACAAAAGGAGAAGCAACATGTGAACAAATAAGCTCACACGGCATGAAGCATCCAGAACAGGATGAAAGGATTGCAAAGAAACATGCCAAGCTAAAGAACGGCATTCATTCATATTGTATCACTTTATACAATAAATCATATACAGTACTTTAAATTTTGCTTCTAATACATTATGCAGTGTTCCTGCTGTCTCCTTGTGGTATACCCCGTAGTACATAAGCTTGTGATTTTCATCCATGAATACTCATACTGAAACAAATTTGAGAGTTTTGAAACTGTCACAAATTTTATTCATGCCCCCCCTTAATTTTGCTGCTACATGACCCCTAAAATCCGCTGCAAAACACTTGCAGATCCGGAGCATAAAATTGTTTTCCCACCAGCAGCAGACTTTTAAAAAAAATTAAGTACGCCCATGCCCACTTAAGCACACTGCAGCGCACTTTACAAGTACCTGGACTCCGGAGGTAAAAGAAATTCTGATGCAGATTGTAAAGCTGTGGATGCCGGGCTCTCCTCGCCTTCTGTTTGTTTTTGTTGTCCCCGCCTCCCCTTTAACAGACAGGAATCCCTACAGGGCTGCTCTGACTGGCAGACGGAGCTGAGCGGAGGTGAGCCTGCATTTTTTTCTCCCTTTTTTTCTCCCTCCCCTCACCGCAGTCAGAAGCAACAGAATGCAGAAGGGTGCAAACACAGGAGGAGGAACAAAACCCACATGATATCTGGCTGGGGGATCCGAATTTAAGCTACCAGCGGATCTTAGGGGTCATGTAAAACGGTTCTTTGAGACAAACACAGTGATTTCTCAGGAGGTTTGTGGTTCGTCACAGATATATGGAAGATGGTTAAAAACTGTGTTCAGACTCACAATCTCCCCAGTCATCCTCTGTTAGGGCCACTGGTGGCGGATCAGATGCACCCATTTCTGTTTTTACAACAACTGAAGTTCCATTACACCCTAATTCAGGAAATACTTGTTTGTTGGAACTATGGCTCGAACTAGTATCATAATAAACCAGTATCATAACCATGGTTTGAGCTGACTTATTTGAACAAACCATAGTCACCTCTTGTTTGGATGCAATAAACTGTATTTAGTTTAAAAGCAGAAATAAAGCTTTCAGCTGGCTCCCCATGAACTCACTGAAGCCTCAAGGTAGTATATACATGTTTGAAAAAGGTCAAACTGTGTTACTGTCAGAAGCTATACAAAACCCTTTTACCTTCTGTGGCAGCCCATCAGAACTTTGGGAGTGTGATAGCAGAAATGATTGTTAGTCTTTTAAAACCAATAAACAAAGGAAGTCCAACCATATTACACTGAATCTTGGAAAAAATGAAAGAGGAAAATAAGGAACACTCACCGCTTGTTCCTGTTGCAAACCACTGGTTCAGCATCTAAGTAGGGGATGCATTTCAGCTTCAGTAAAGAACTGTACAGAGATGAGTTAAACCAGTCACCCACCATTTTGGCTAACATGACAGCAAGCATGATGAGCAGTAAAGACTGGACATCATTTGTGATCTCAACCTAAAATAAGGGAGAAATGGGAGCATGTTACTAAAAACAAGCATAAGAACAGTGTTTATGTTCAAAAAGTGTTCTGCTTATATACCATCCCATACAACTTCAAGTAGTCTCTGGGTGGTTTACAGTTTTTAATTACTGTATGCAGGCTATACATTGCCCCCACTCCACCCCCAACAAGCTGTGTACTCATTTTACCGACCTCAGAAGGATGGAAGGCTGAGTCAATCATGAGCCTGCTAACTGGGACTGAACCCCAGGTCGTGAGCATTTTTACCTGAAGTACAGGCATTTAACCACATAATTTTATTTTTTTAAAAAACAGGCTTTTAAACTGTTGAAAAGCCTCTTTCCAAACAGACATTTAAGCAATGTTTTTAATTTGATTGTTCATGTTTTTTCAAATGTTTTCAGATGACTATTTTCATACAGTTCTACCTTTGTTTCTAATTTTGTAGCTTAATGGCCTTTTAACTTTACTTATATTTTATTTATTGTGACCTGCCTTGAGCCTCTTTACAGAAAAGAGGTTGCATAGAAAAAAAAACCATTCAACTAGGGTAACAAGATCTAGCAGGATTCCAAATTACATTAACAGTCTTTTGAACATGATAGAAATGAAGATGACTTTTAGTAAGTCAGATGAATGATGAATTTAGCTCTGTACTGTCTGCTTAACATCCGAAATCAAGTGCATGCTTACAAAGGTTGGCTCTCCCTTGACTGCGGACAAGGTAACCCATCTTGCTGGGCTTAAAAAGGTTGATTCTCCCTTGGTTGTGGACTAGATAATACCAAAGATAAGTTGCACGTAATGAAGGAAAGCACAGGGATATAGCATTTACCATTGTCCACACAAGAATTATCACTGAGCCTTTTCACACGACCCCTAAACTCCGCTGCAAATGGCTCCCAGCTCCAGAGCTTAAAATTGTTTCCCCACCAGCTCCGGAGTTTACAGAAAATTAAGTGTGACCACGCCCACCTAAGCATGTCCCAGCGCACTTTTCAAGTACCTGCTCTCCAGGGCTGAAGAATTCCTGATGCAGAGTGCCGGGCTCTCCTCGGTTCTGTTTGTTGTTTTTTGCCCCCCCCCCTTTAAGAGCTACTTAAGAGAATGGAATGCTGCGGGGGCAAGAGCTAGATGGCAGAACGGAGGTGAGCCATGTTCTTTTCTTCCTTTTTTTTCTCCCTCCCCTCACGCAGCCAGCAGCCAGCATCCAGGAATGCAGAGGGGGTGGGAACACAGGAACAACGACAAGCCCCCAAGATCTCTGGTCCGAATTTAAGTGGCCAGCAGATCTTAGGGGTCTTGTGAAAAGGCTCACTGTTACAGCTTAGCAACAAAAGAAAGACAAAACAAAGTTCCAGGGATTCTGCCTTGACTCATTTGTTCTGCTGAAATTGCTCTATTGTCTCATTTTGTCTCTCTTTTAAAGCCTACATCCCACAGAGAGATCAGCATAAAAACATAAGAAGAGCCATGCTGGATCAGGCCAAAGGCCCATCTAGTCCAGTTTCCTATATCTCACAGTGGACCCACCAGATGCCTCTGGGACTGCATGAGACTAGATATCTGTCTCCTGATACCACTCCCCTGCATCTGGTCCTTGAAGTATCTCAGTTTTAAGCCTGGAGATTATACATCTCCATCATGATTTGTAACATGTGATGGACTTTTCCTCCAGAAATCTGTCCAATCCCCTTTTAAAGATATCCAGGCCAGCTAGTTCCACAAACAACACGCTGGGTAAAAAATATTTTCTTTTGTATGTTCTCACTCTCCCAGCCCTGTATGTCCCATAGTTCTGGTATTCTGTGAGAGGGAGAAGAGTGTCCCTCTATCCACTTGACTCATGCCCTGCATTATTTTGTACATCTCAGTCATATACCCCCTCAGGCGCCTTTTTTCCAAACTAAAGAGCCCCAAATGTTTTAGCCTTTCCTTATAAGGGAGGTGCCCCAGCCCAGTAATCATTTTAGTAATAATCTCTTCTGCACCTTTTCCAGTTCCACCATGTCTTTTTTCAGATGCATGCCCTAGTCCTTTAAAGGTACATTAGAGAGACAAATGCCTGGTTCGGTAATACTAACCGAACAATACATAGAAAAATTATTTTGGATTATGAGGAAAGATAAAGAAGGAGTGGGGACCACATATGGCAATGTGTTATCTTTTTCAGAAAAAGGTCCCAGACTGTAATCTTATGATATGTTGAAAGAGAAGTTAACAGGTTGGTTTCAGTACCATCAACTAAATGACATTTTTCAGAAAGATAGAAAGGTGTCTGGGTTTGGAGAGAAGGAATCTAAGTTCCAAACCATAATTATGGGCCCAAAAAAGAAACTGTTGACTAGATTATATAATTTTCTGTTGGAGTTGAACCTAAAAGATGAACAAGTCAAAGAATGTATGGTAAAATGGCTATGGATCTGGGTCATAATATTGAGCTAGATGTGTGGGAAAGATTGTGGAAAAAGAATATAAAGTTTACCGCATGTACCTTGATAAAAGAAAATCTGATGAAGATGATGTATAGGTGGTATATTACTCCAAAGAAGTTAGCAAAGATGTATAGGATGAAAGATGACCACTGCTGGAAATGTAAAGAGAAGCAAGGTGATTTTTATCATATGTGGTGGACTTGTGAGAAAGTGAAAGAATATTGGGCACTGATATATGATGAACTCAAAAAGATGTTAAAGTGTACATTCCCAAAACGACCTGAACTTTTTTTGTTAGGGTTGGTGGACAATGAAATCAAAGGAGCAGATAGGACTCTATTTTTATACGCAACAGCAGCGGCACGAATGCTCCTGGCACAGAACTGGAAGACAACGTATATACCATCTTTGGATGAATGGAGGGCGAAAATATTGGACTTTGCAGAGATGGCCAGACTGACGTGCAGACTGAGGGATCAAGATAACCAGAAGTTCCAAAATGACTGGCAAAAATTTAAGAACTACATGGAGACTTATTGCAAGGAATTAAAGACTCTTACCGGATTAGGATAGAGCTCGAGGGATTATTACTTATTTTTCAAATCTTTTTTATAGGTATATAAAAGGGGTTTGTCTGAAAGGAAGGCTAGGAGATGAATACCGCTAAAACCGCGGAAAGAACAGAGGGAAGTCAAATTTTAGTGGTAGAATGATTTTGTATTATTAATGTTTTGAATTTGTTTCTTTTTTTTGTATATTAAAATTCTCTAATAAAAATATAATAAAAAAAAGAAAAAGAAAAAGAAAAATTATTTTGGGAATACAGGCATGCAAAATAACAAAGTTAACTACCAAGGCTAAAAATTACTTAAATGAAGGATCTCAAAATAAAACTATACTCAGACTCCTAGAGCACACATGGAATGTAACTCACAAAACCATCTGACGGAGTAACAGGATGCACACGGAGGGACATGAAGGCATTAAATACATGTTATTATAAATTATATGCAACCATAGACCATAGAAATGCTAAGGGAATCTAGTAACCACCAGGCTTCTTATAAGCTAGATCTTCAAGAACTGAATATATGCATTCTCATAGAAAAGGCAGCTGCAAATCCTTTCCGAACTAAGAGGATAGCCATGTGATCTTGGCTAACTAGAGTAACAGATAAGCATGTGTGCTCATCTCCCATGAAGGCAGTTCACCTGGAACACACAGAACCAGGCCTCAGAACAGGGGGGTTCTTTTCACAAAAACCAGGAAATATCTCTAATGTTTCAGTGTATTCAAAGAAGGTGCAGTGGCAAATATTGTTGAGGTTAGCATATGAAAGAAATGCACCTATGTTATATTGATGTGGAAAAGCCACTGTAGGAAAGGGAAAAGTATTTTAAGAAAACACCATTTCCCCCCTTCTATCCTATTATCCTGATTGAGATCAGGTGTCCAAAGGTTTCTCTTTGTCCCACTGGCAGAAATGCATAGGTACTCATGTGACATCTGTATGTTTCTCATTATGGGACAAAGAGACTCAGTGGACTTGACTTCAATCTAAAAACCACATAGGGGAAAAGAATGAACCAAGTGTTATTAGTCTAATCCAAATCAAGGACAGGCTCAAGAGCTTCAACCTTTTTAAAAAGTGAGAGATCCTATTCCCAAATCGCCCTTCTCCCATCTAGTTTGGACTCAAATATAATAGGCACACATTTCCATGAAAAGACCATTTCAGAGATCCTAGAGATCTCCTTCCCAAATGAGACCTGTCATTTGGTTATGTTATAGACTGTAGCTGACATTTAATTCCAGAGGATAAATTTAGTCACCTAGCCTTATGCTTTCCATTCACAGAGCATGCATATAAGGCAGTGGTTAGGAGAAGAAAACAAATAAAAGAGCAACGAGGGGAGATCAGTATAGGAAATGTTGATGACAAGGAGAGGGAGGTAAGAAAGGAAAAATAATATAACAGCCAATGGCATTTGTTTTCTAAAGATGCTCCTCAGCACTGTAATGTGCAGATAGGTGCTAACTGTAGAGCAAAAGCAACAACAAAATTGTTCTACTTGCATACCACCTCATAGCACTTAAAGTACTCTCTGAGTAGTTTATCTAATGCAGGCTACAGATTCCCCCTAGAAGGCTGACTCAGCCATGAGACAGCTACCTGGAATTGTACCCCAAGTCATGAGCACAGTTATAGCTGCAGTACAGGCATTTAACGACAGCACCACAAGGCTCCTCTAAAATGAACTACCTATGGTTAATTTTGCTATCTTAATTAAATTAAATCATAGAGGTGAAGTAACCTAGGCTATGCCAACCACTACAGGTGTACACTCCACTTTGCTCATCAGAGGAGGGGAAATACCATTTGATGGGCAGATGCATGAATCCTAAGCCAAACATTTTGTTTTGCATTGACTCACACACAATTGTGTATTCCAGAGGGTTTTTAAAAAAAAAGATTACATTTTAGTTACTCACACAACTGCTCTGTAAATTCTATATGTCCCAAACGTCTATTTCATTATAACACCTTGGCTCTTTTCCTATTATTTTGGTTTTATTACACAACACATACTTATGTATTTCATTAAAAGTATCAACAGGGCATGGCACATCAAAGTAAGGAGGGCAGCTGCCCAGGAAACACAAAAGAAGCAGTTTACATAAAGTTGCTGATTTTTTTTTATAAAAAAAAGCCCTTGCCCTTGTTCTCAGTCACACTGTGGTTAACCTGTTCCGTGGTTTGGCTTTTGGTTTTGAAAATACAGTCCAAGTGGAACCTCATTAGAGCTGAACCTGCTGATGCAGCAGACTTTTGCTGAGGATCTTTTTGTATTATTACATGAATTCATGGCAGTGCGATCCAGTTAAAAGTGAAGTCATCTGGTGTAAAAAGTATATTTGTACTCTATAACAGAAAAGGCAAAAGTGGCATCATTTCTATTTATATTCGTAAAAATACAAGTGACTGTGGTATACATGAGAGCTGCATAAGGCATGATAGCTGCTCACCTCCTTTAGCAGACAAATATTGTTCCCTTCTTATTCTTAAAAATGATACAATGATTGCCTGGAGTTACTTGGTCGGAAGAAAAGCAGCTTATAAATTAGACAAAATGAATTATGTAAATCAAATCATTAAATATCCAGTTGTCTCACCACGCTTTACAACAGTGCCCTGTGGCACTTGAGAGCCTGCCAAGTTTCATTTAGCACTGGCTTTGGTGGACTACAGCCATCAGATGAATGAAATACAGTAAAATGAGAATCTCAGAATGCTTAGATGTAGAATAAATCCACCCTCCATGGTTATGGGGTAGAGTGGAGAATTAACTCCCTGGGTGACCTTCACAATTATCACTCTTTCAGCGTAACCTATTTCACAGAGTTGTTGTAAGGACCATCTGGAGGACAGCAGAATAAGGTACATCACCTTGAGCTAACTGGAAGACATGCTGTATAATAAATAGTGGCATCTAAGACAGATTAAATGAAAGAAGATTTATGTAATTAACACCATCCCGGAATTGTTTTTGCTGTGATAAATCATCACAGTTCATGTGTTTCAGAAATATATGTATCTTAAGAGGTAGGCTTAGACATGGGCCAAAGGAGGTCTCCTATGGAATGTCATGTGGCCCAGAGGTCAGTCTAGACTGTGAGGGTAACACCACCAAATGCTGGTGAACCTCAAAAAATTAGTTTTATGTCATTTTTTGGAATCTTGGAATTTTTCTGGAGATTGTCACTGACATTATAAATATAATAATGATAATAATAACTTTCCAAGTTCTGATTTTTAGCAAAAAGCCACAGTCTGAGGCTCAGGTGTCAACACAGAAGAAGTGAGCAGCCAAGAATGAAGAGGTAGGCAAAAGTCTTGTGGAATCCTGCTGTTTCTACAAAAGCATTTTGCAGACCTGTTCATTACCACCACGTAACTCTTTCCAAATGGAAGACTGTACAACGCCAAAGTAAACATTCCAAAATTATTTAGGAGCCTTTCAGACAATATCAGAAAAACGTGTGCATTTAACAGTTCAAGGCCACAACCTTTTCATTATGTTATTACATTGTCACATCCAAATCCTTCCCTGCCCCTTTTTCGTTCTCACAAACTAATCTTTCTCATCAAGCCATGCCACTATTTAATTTGGATTGAGCTGAACTGATGCTCACTTTCCAAGTTATTTTTTTTAAAGGAGGAGAATGATCACATTCACAAGAGTCATAACCTGCCACCTAGGGGAATTGGGAGTGCATTGCAGGGCAACTGTGTGTTCCCTGGCCTCTTCAGATGTTTATTATGCTGCCGTCATTCTCTCTGTGTTATACAGTTCTGGTGAAGTTGTACTGTTTCTGACCTTTCTATTACAAGCAAATTCTGCTGAACACAGTTTTCCATGTTGGAAAATGTTCAGGAATGGAACTCCTCTCTCAATACTGTGTTTTACTCTAACAAAAAGTGAGGCTGAAATGAGGTTTCAAATGGTCTCAAACCACACAGGTGCCCCCCCTTTTAAAAAAATTACTACCTTTGTACAAATACAGGGTAAAACGGATGCTTGTATTCTGTTTCAAGACAGAAACTTGAAAAGATCACTGCTGTACAGAAAGGCAGTCTGCTATCAGAAAGTTGGTGTCTTTCACAAAGTGGCAAAATAAAATATATCTTATGTTTAGCACAGTCCCCAAATAGTAATTTTCACTGATACTGTTTTTCAAAACAACAGCAACCTCACCATCAAGAACAACAAAATAATTTGAAATGATTTCTGGTTTCAGCTGGTGCCTAAGCCCACACCCAAATCCACTTACTATGGTCCAGGAACTAGGGCCTAGCCCTGCAACAGATGAGGTAACAATTACAACTTCCTCAGTGTCTGAAGAAGTGGACGTGTCCACGAAACGTTACATTAAAATATGAAATTTAGTCTTTAAGGTGCCACATGCTTTGTGTCTTATGTTTCGTTTTGTTTTTCCTTGAATTTTGCCTGTACTTCCTCAGTAAAATCTCTAGCATGCCTTGCTTGCCACCTCTCTCTAAAGGTTCTCTAGAAGTTATTTCCCAGAATGTCTCTCCTTTACAGAAATTCAGGATAGGTGCTAAACTATTTTTCTATTTAGCAAACTTATAATGGCCACTCTTCACTGCCTCTCTGTCCTGCTACATATGGAAAACCTGGAGCTTCTACCAGGGTCTTTTATTCAAATGCAACACTTTGATTAGTGTCAAGAAACAGGTAAAGGTAAAGGTTCCCTCCGCACATGCATGCTAGTCATGTCCAACTCTAGGGGCAGTGCTCATCTCCGTATTTAAGCCGAAGAGCCAGTGTTGTGCAAGTCCGTGGCCATGTGGCCAGCATGGCTGCAAGGAAACACAGTTTTACCTTCCTGCTTTTTACAGCGGTACCTATTTATCTACTTGCATTTACATGTTTTCAAACTGCTATGTTGGCAGGAGCTGGGGTTAACAGTGGAAGCTCACTCCACTGCGTGGCACCCGGAATTCGAACCGGTGAGCTGCCGACTTTAAAGTCAACAGTTTTTAGTACTCTAGCCCGCTGAGCCACCACGGCCCCAATTACTCAAATGAAACACTTTGAATAGTGTCAAGAAACAGACCAGTAGCCAATTAAGCTTCAGAAGCAAGGACCTCCCCATAACCAACTGAACGCAGAAGTCTAGCCACAGTATCCTGGATCAGCTCAAGTTTCCAAACATTCCAAAAGCAGTCCCACATAGAGCATGTTACAGTAATCCAAATGGGATACAACATAAGAACATAGGAACATAAGAAGAGCCATGCTGGATCAGGCCAAAGGCCCATCTAGTCCAGCTTCCTGTATCTCACAGCGGCCCCACCAGATGCGTTTGGGAGCGCATGAGACTAGATATCTGTCTCCTGATACCACTCCCCTGCATCTGGCCCTTGACGTACCCTGGTTTCTCCATCATGGTTTGTAACCTGTGATGGACTTTTCCTCCAGGAATCTGTCCAATCCCCTTTTGAAGACATCGAGGCCAGATGCCATCACCACATCCTGTGGCAGGGAGTTCCATAGACTTACAATGCGCTGGGTGAAAAAATATTTTCTTTTGTCAGTTCTTACTCTCCCAGCCCTCAATTTGAGTGTATGTCCCCTAGTTCTGGAATTTTGGGGGAGAGAGAAGAGCTTCCCTCTATCCACTTTACTCATACCCTGCATTATTTTGTATGTCTCAATCATATCCCCCCTCAAGTGCCTTTTTTCCAGACTAAAGAGGCCCAAATGTTTTAGCCTTTCTTCATAAGGGAGGTGTCCCAAGCCAGTAATCATTTTAGTTGCTCTCTTCTGCATCTTTTCCAGTTCCTCTATGTCTTTCTTAAGATGCGGTGACCAGAATTGTACACAATACTCCAGGTGGGGCCTTACTATTGTTTTGTATAATAGCATTATAATGTTGGCTGTTTTATTTTCAATCCCCTTTTTGATAATCCATAGCATAGAATTGGCCTTCTTCACTGCTGCCACACATTGGGGAGACACCTTCATGGAGCTGTCCACCAACACACCGAGATCTCTTCCCTGATCCGTCACGGATAACTCAGAGCCCATGAGTTGATAGATGAAGTTTGGATTTTTTTTCACCAATATGCATTACTTTACATTTGGTTACATTAAAACGTATTTGCCATTTCTCAGCCCATTCCCCCAGTTTGGAGAGATCCTTCTGGAGCTCTTCACAATCTTCTCTGGTTTTCACCACACGGAAAAGTTTTGTGTCATCTGCAAACTTGGCCACCTCACTGTTTATCCCTGTCTCCAGGTCATTTATGAACAGATTGAAAAGCACCGGTCCCAGGACAGAGCCCTGGGGCACACCGCTTTTCACTTCTCTCCATTGTGAAAATTTCCCATTGACACCTACTCTTTGTTTCCGGGATCTCAACCAGTTCTCAATCCATAAGAGGACCTGTCCTCTTATCCCCTGACTGTGCAATTTTCTCAGCAGCCTTTGGTGAGGCTGATGAAGCTGTTTGGATGAATAGTGAAATGTTTCTATCTCTCAAAAAAGAAGTCCAGTAGCCATGACTCAACTTCCAGATCACAGAGCCAACTTTACCTTTCATAGGGTGGGCAGGGCAAGTGGCAAATGAATGCACCGTTGCTGTTGAAAGCCTCAATAAAGACCCATGTCTTAGGCAACCTCTTGAAGGTAGGCAGGGAGGGGTGCAGATGTAGTTTGACTAGGAGCTGGGGCCACAGGGCTGGTGCCATAACCAAAAAGGACTGACTTCTAATTGATGTTTTCCTGGCCACCCAGAGGTGCAGGGTCTGGGAGTTTCTGGCGGTGTAGGTAGATTATTTTGGAAGAAAACACAAGTAATTGGGTCTCAAACTATGGATGGTAGGTTAGCACGAAAACCTTAAGGCTGACCTGAGACGTCACAGGTAACCAAGGCAGGTGAGCCAAGTTTGGGGTGTGTGCGTGTTGTGTCATTACAGTCGTGACCGACTCTTTGTGACCCCATGTCCATGGAGTTTTCTTGGCAGGAATACTGGAGTGGCTTGCCAGTTCCTACTCCAGGGGAGATGTGCTTAAATTAACTTATCGCCTGGGATATGCATTATAATATTTTATAAAGGCTGCTGAGAAAATTGCACAGTCAGGGGATAAGAGGGCAGGTCCTCTTATGGATTGAGAACTGGTTGAGATCCCGGAAACAAAGAGTAGGTGTCAATGGGAAATTTTCACAATGGAGAGAAGTGAAAAGCGGTGTGCCCCAGGGCTCGGTCCTGGGACCGGTGCTTTTCAATCTGTTCATAAATGACCTGGAGACAGGGATAAGCAGTGAGGTGGCCAAGTTTGCAGATGACACAAAACTTTTCCGTGTGGTAAAAACCAGAGAAGATTGTGAAGAGCTCCAGAAGGATCTCTCCAAACTGGGGGAGTGGGCTGAGAAATGGCAAATGCATTTTAATGTAACCAAATGTAAAGTAATGCATATTGGGGCAAAAAATCCGAACTTCATCTATCAACTCATGGGCTCTGAGTTATCCGTGACGGATCAGGAAAGTGATCTTGGTGTGTTGGTGGACAGCTCCATGAAGGTGTCTCCCCAATGTGTGGCAGCGGTGAAGAAGGCCAATTCCATGCTAGGGATTATCAAAAAGGGGATTGAAAATAAAACAGCCAACATTATAATGCCATTATACAAAACAATAGTAAGGCCCCACCTGGAGTATTGTGTACAATTTTGGTCACTGCATCTCAAGAAAGACATAGTGGAACTGGAAAAGGTACAGAAGAGAGCGACTAAAATGATTACTGGGCTGGGGCACCTCCTTTATGAAGAAAGGCTAAAACATTTGGGCCTCTTTAGTCTGGAAAAAAGGCGCTTGAGGGGGGATATGATTGAGACATACAAAATAATGCAGGGCATGAGTAAAGTGGATAGAGGGAAGCTCTTCTCCCTCTCCCAAAATACCAGAACTAGGGGACATACACTCAAATTGAGGGCTGGGAGAGTAAAAACTGACAAAAGAAAATATTTTTTCACCCAGCGCGTTGTAAGTCTATGGAACTCCCTGCCACACAATGTGGTGATGGCATCTGACCTGGATGCCTTCAAAAGGGGATTGGACAGATTCCTGGAGGAGAAGTCCATCACAGGTTACAAACCATGATGGAGATGTGTAATCTCCAGGCTTTAAACCAGGGTACTTCAAGGGCCAGATGCAGGAGAGTGGTATCAGGAGACAGATATCTAGTCTCATGCGCTCCCAAACGCATCTGGTGGGGCCGCTGTGAGATACAGGAAGCTGGACTAGATGGGCCTTTGGCCTGATCCAGCATGGCTCTTCTTATGTTCTTATGTTAATATTATGGTATTTGGTCATCAAAGAGCTCCACTTAGAAGTCATCTTATACAAACCATTATAACAGTTAGGGAGATGGTCAGCCTTGAGACACCACTAAAGAAGGAAGCCGCTCCAATTGCAGCAAACAGTCCTGGATCAATCCATGCACTGCTTTCATCAGTTTGAACCCCAAAAATGGAAATCAATATCAAGCCAACGATCCTGCCATATAATGCTCCTATATATCTAAAAAGGAAAAGACAGTGAGGTCATTATTCTAGTCAGTCACAATAGTATTTCTTTTCTTAGTGCTCTGACTGTCTAAGCATAGATCCAGTGCTCATACTATAAGTACCATCCTAGCATCCTAGAAGTACCATGTCATACACTCTATGCAACCAGAATCCTATTAGCCTTCCCATATCTTTAACTACTCTTTCTTTTCAGCCCTCCATGTGGTGGGCCATAAGTCTCTGCAGTGGGGAACTGGCTGTGTTTGTGACATCTTCCATGCCATTTTTGTTATGTGCCATTAAGCTGGAACCAAGGTATATAGTGACCCTAATAGGGCTTTCAAGGTAAGTGAGATATTTAAGGAATAACATGGCATTAAACTGATATAACAGTGTGTGAAACTACAGTGCTTATCTGACATGCCACTATATGGGAAAAGCATAACAAAAAATTGTTTGGAGTAGAAACAAGACACTTTGAAGGGGATGTTCCCACAATATTGGATTGCTTGAGTGTTTCACCATCAATAGGTCTAGCAGACAATTACTAGTTTTTACTTATGGCAGTTAACATGGAGAGTTGCATGTTTTAAGCATGGTGTAAGTGAATTGTACTTAAATATTGTCAGTAGACATTGGTTCATATCAGAAAAACATTGCATCCTTGGACCAGGATAAAATGGAATACTTACAGCATGGGTATAACCAAACCACTTGCAACAGCAGAGCCTGCAGTCAAGCAGGACAGCAAGAAGTAGAATATCAATGCGATAAAAAGAGAGGCATAGCCAAACTCCTTGTGGGTCCCACGTTTGAATAAGTATGTGATACTTCTTATACCATTCTCAGCCAAGAGGGCAGCAGCTTTAAATGAGACAAGAATGGGGGGAAAGAGCAAGGCAGAATATTTAAACCCTTACACACACATACAAACACATTTATATTTCTATGTGGATTTGTGACTATCTAGTACTTGGATGGGAAACCACCAGGGAATACCAGGTGCTGTAGGTACCTGGAGTAGGAACTGGCAAACCACTCCAGTATTCCTGCCAAGAAAACTCCATGGACATGAGGTCACAAAGAGTCAGTCACGACTGTAACAATGCAACACATACACAGAGAGAAGACGATTAAGAGATGATATGACAATCGCCTTCAAATATCGTAAGGCTGTCGTGGAAAATGGAGCATCCTGCTGTTCTCTAACTACAGAAAGTAAGATTCCAAGTGGAGTGCCCAAATAATAAGAGAGAAAAAAATAAATTAAGCATTAAGAAACACTTTCTGACTGTAAGAGATGTTTCTCAGTGAAATAGAATACCTCCAGAGGTAATGGCTTGTCCTTCATTGGAGTTTCTTTAGTGGAGGTTGATTGGCCACCTGTCATGGACCATCTCAACAATTTGTTAAATTTGTTACTTGTGGCATTTTGGCAATAGGTCATTGCTGTTATCCATTATTCTTTTATATATTAAAAAAACCAACACAATGTGGCTGCAAATATTGGCCCAAATCAATGTTTCCAGACTAAGAGTAATAAGTAGACATTGCTCATCACACAAAAACTTTAACACAGCTGAGCACAGCATAGAATCATAGAATTCTTTCCATTATTTCCAAAAGCTGAAGTCCTTTTGCTCTCAAAACCCTACAAAATATAACCACTGACCAAAATCCCACTGGGATTCTTCTCTAGAGTAAGTAAAATTGCACAAGTTGCGGCAGCAATCTGTACCTAATTAATAAGGTGCTGACTATGTTTCTGATCTCATGCATGATTTCATGTACTCCAGAGAACAAAAGTAAGAATCCAGTCTGTTATAGGTAATACGTTACTTTCAAGCTCTACTCTAGAAAGACAAGCCAATTTTTCTGGTTCTTTTGTTTGTGCACCTAATGTGTCATGCCGTTCAAATAAACTTCTAAATCGGAGCATATAAACATGGAAAGTTGAGCAGAAAAAGAGCATGGCACAGTTAGAAAACATTTCTACTTTTGAACCCAGGAAATGTGCTTCCAGTGTAGTATATACACAAACATTTCCAAGGAATCCTTTTCACTTGCTCAAAAACACCTTGGAAAGCATACAGTTCCTTAGGAGAAAATGTGTGTTGCTATGTGCCATCAAGTTAGAACCAATTTATAGCAACTCTAGTAGGGCTTTTAAAGTAAGTGAGATATTTAAGGAGTGATTTCACCAGTTCCATACTGGCAGTCAATTTGCATGACTGGATCTCAAAGCTTAGCATCCTGAGTCCTCATCTATCACTACCTAGGTATCTTAAAGGTAAAGATAAAGGTAAAGGTTCCCTCCACACATGCATGCTAGTCGTGTCTGACTCTAGGGGCAGTGCTCATCTCTATATTCAAACCGAAGAGCCAGTGTTGTGCAACTCTGTGGCCATACACTTAAACAGTTTTCATTTTTAGTTTTATCAGTGTAGATTTTCATTCTTACCTTCATTGAAGGTTTGGTTGGGATATTTCACTGCATCTGGACCAATTTTTAATGCTGCTGTTGGACAATTATATTCTGAAATTTGCCACCTAACCTGGCTCACGCTTGAACATGAAAAAGAAAAGAGTGTTAAATTTAGCATATATGCACACCAGCTCAATGCAAGGCCAATGGGGGTGGAAACAACACACACAATCCCCTCACCCATACTTTCCTTAGATGGCTGATCCTCTCTCCCTCCCCTCACCCCATTCCTCTTTAATGCATGTCTTTTCCTGTGGACTAGTGTTGGTTTGTATTATTTCAACATAATATTAAGGAAATGGTCTTATCACTCTCAGTGTAGAGCTAAACTCTGCATCGGAACTATATTTTGTTAACACCCTACATTATATAGAGAGATGAGCACTAAACTTTAAAGTGGTGTTTCGTTCCATTATTTGTTTTGTTTTGTTTTTCTTTTCTTTTTTTCATTTCATTTGAAATGCATTTTTTTAAAAAAAATCATTTCATTTTTCATTTCATTTCATTTTTTGTTTTGTGGTTTATGTGTTTTATGTGGTTTTATGTGTTTTATGTGTTTTTTTACAGTTTTTCATGTGCTTTGGGGGGAGGTGTGGGGTTTTTTAACTGTCTTTGAGCCCCCGAAGTGAGCGGTGGCTGTGGTCATCACCGCTTGTTTCGGGGGCTAAAAAAAGTTTTAAAAAACCACATTTCCCCCCTCCCCAATGCACCTGCTTAGTGAAATGAAACAAAATGAAAATTTTCATTTTTTTCCTTTTTAAAAAAAAATAGTTCATTTTTCATTTCATTACAAAATGAAATGAAAAACGAAAATGAAACAAAAATGATATTGTTTCGTGCCCATCTATAATTATATATCAACCATGCAACAATTTGTATATAGCACTGCTCACTTAACAACCTACCTGTTTAATGACTGCTCAAACTTAACACTACCAGCAGTGGCTAAAGCTGCTGCCACGTTCTAATCGGTACCTCAGACAGAATCAGCTATTCCAGCCCAGAGGGCCTGGGCCAAAGGGTCCAGCTTGCTTCTGCTTGCCAGCATCTGCCTTGTCAGCAGCCCAGAGGGGAGGAAGCAGGGCTATAGAATCCCCACCAACTTCCTCCCCCTCCACTGCTTCCAAGGGACAGGTGTTGCTATGAGCATCACAATGCCACTGCCAGTGAGGAGAATGACCCAAACAGGGTGGAGCATCAACCAACTTCATCTCTCTCTCTCTATATATATATATATTTGTTCTGCTTCTCCTGTGGCCTCTCAGAGAGCCTTCTCACTCTAGTCTGGCTTCAAGGAGAGGAGCCTCAACACACCAGAAGACATCTGCCTTAAGCTGCTCACTTAACAACCAATTCACTTAATGGCCTAGCCATAGGAATGGAACTCCGTCATTAAGTGAGGAATGCCTATACAGTACATTATATGTTTTGCTTTTCAGAAGGGCGAGGTTGTAAATTTCTGTGGGGTAGATGCTGCCCTCTGCCTCCTTGGGACCCCAAAGCATACTATGTTGGGGGCCTACATTCCTCATTTTTATCCCCAAAATTGGCTCAGTAATTTCCAGTCTCACTTCTAGAAGCTTTCAAATGAGACAGTGAGCTGTTTCCAACACCGTTTTCCTCTGTCTCCCATACATTCAACATACCCCTATTCAGCAGGACCTCCTGATCATTTGCACTGTATTTTCAATAAACTTTCACAGGAAGGAGGTAATGAGAAAGTCCACTTCCACCAGACTCATTAGTAATACTAATGCTAACAAATAAATAAATAAATATAAAGAGGTGCCATCCGGTGTGTTTTGATTTATGTCTACTCTCCCAGATTTTTAAGGCACAAAAATATTCACAGAAACTTTACTAGTCCCTTCTTCTGGAGGCATCCTGGGACTCTGCAGTTTGTCCAAGGCTACACGGGAAGAAGGGCATGTAGCTCCATCATCTACAGATGCTCTGGATAATCTCAACTGACATCATGTCCCAGGAAGCATTGGCTCGACAGCCAAATGCTCCTATTCAATGAGCCACAGCAGCCCCATTTCATAAGGGTAGCTCTATAATTCAAAGGTGGATTGCCAGTTTTAAAATATATACCGTACATCTTAAGTATACTGTATGCACATTTCATTTCCTTGATTCCACAATCAAATGACCAGACCTGAATGGCATATGATTCCATTTAAACTTCAAAATGGGAGCAATTCTTAAACAGATGAAGTCAAGTTCTAATAAAATATACAACATAGTGAAATACAGAAATGCTTGCTTCTTTCCCACTACTTACTTTTGTGACTTATTTGTGGGATCGAATATTGGCAAATTCTTGACTGGAGTACAGTGAAAGAAATATGGTAAGTAGACAGTGGCAGTAATTGTTAAAACCTGTACAGAAGGGGAAATATGGAACGTTACATGCACACACAATCTGAAATCAGCATGTGTATCCTATACGGGAAGAAGTTAGTGTAAGTGTCTATACACTCATACATGATCACATACACATAGACCAAGTAGGTAGTTTTGCGTTTTATTTCTAATAAGAAAATATTACTTCCAGTTCTTATAAAATATAAGAACAAACATAAGACATGAAAGGATTTTTTAAAAAGTGAATTAAGATTTGTGGCTATTGGTTGTATTATCCATGGCTGTGTACAATATCTTATACTGTACTCTACTGTACAGGTAGTGGACAGTTTGTTCGTGCTGCATCATCAGCTGCATTAATTTATAGGACTAATTCACATGGCTGTCTTTGATCTAAAGTCTTTAGCAGTCCGATATTTGGTTCTCTGAAAGGTTGCAAGCCTTCCACATGAAGTTAACTAGACCTCAAGATCCTGCTCTCCAACTCAGAGACTTTACTAAAAGTTTTGAGGCAAGTGACTACCAGGGACAGGGACCGTTAAGTGGTGACACTTGTTCGTGGAATGCCCTTTTCTAGTGGAATTGTTGGTTCAGTAAAAAGTCTGTATTTATATGTTTTAATATAGAACAATCAGAACGCTTTAACAAATATACCGCTTGATGTTCAGTTGTTCAGTCATGTCCAACTCTGTGTACATACCGACCCACAAATCTTTTTATATTTTGTTTCGTTGTTTACATTGAAAGGGAGTGATATGTATCACTGCTACATGCACACCTCTAATTATCAGGTATTTTTCAATAAGATAAATATGGGGCTTACAGCAAACCTATCACCATGACAGCAAATTTTCCCTTGTCTCACATTTGATCAACAGGTCTGATGACTGCAAGTTTATCTCCAAGGTTTATTGGCAATGACCAGCAAACCATCTTTAAATACTTGGCCTAAAATCCATTCTTTTATGATTTTCTATGCCAAAAGTTAGCATTCTCTGGTGAGCTATTAATCTTCAGCCTTGCAGGCTCAGCCTTTCATTCTTCTTAAATCCAGCGCAAATGAAACACTCAACGAGGCACCATTAAATACTTACAAGGATCAGCACAGTCTCTAAGAGTTTAGTTGCTTTTCTGAGAGGTGTTTTTGAAATTCTGCTGAAGACCAACGTCCGCCATTTATTGATCTTGATATTCAAGAAAACAAAGAGAGCTCCCAAAAGACCCCCGAGTATTCCCAGGAAAATGGCTGGAATGAAGGCCAAGACACTCATATCTAATAAGTTCTTAACCTGAAGCAAAAAGGGAGAAAAGTATGTTCAGTGAATTTTGCCAGTTTATATACAGAAGCCACAGTGTTGGAAGAAATATGACACAATAGCTCAACAACTGAGCAGAACCTAGATGTGTAAAAAGCAGATTTTTCTCATCATAGCCTAAGGGTCATAGCCAAGATCTGTGTCAGATCTGTCGAGATATCCATTGCTCCGTTTATCCTTCAGAGTCAACAAGAATGCATGCAAATCTTTTATAGGGGAGCTGAGTGTGTAGTTTTGTATCACACCAGAATCAGTGCCTGAAATAAGTTATCAAGTTCTTGCCATGTTTCTATCCAAAAGACCAAGTTGGGGTAGTTGAAGTCACAGAAGCCAAACTATTATAATAGTGCATGGCAGAACCAGTCACAAAATGGTGTTTGAGGATAATGGGATTTGGGAAATTGGCTGGCCATTATAGCTGCTCTTGTATACGGACACAGTATCTGATCTCTTCTTCAGAAACTGCTAAATTCTTTGCTACAGGCATTTCCTTATAACTGAGAGTTATACAGCATATATCCACAAGTGATACCCAGACATTATCTTTGGAGGTTTTATGACTTTCCGTCTTCATTTCAGACAGATTTTAAAAATTAGTTGATCCAGAGTCTCTTCTGGGAAGGCTTTTTAATGTAATTTTTTTTCTACCTCAGACTATCTACCTTTTGAACTATTCCTTCCTTTGTCCTAATATTTCTTCTTGCTTCCTCCTTTCACACTTAATGAATGCCCTATTTCTCTCTGCCTTTTTGTTCTGTTACTGCTTTAGCATTCATCTCCTCTGGTATGATATTTCCTCCCATTCCTCCCTGTTACCAGCCTTTTTGAAATTCTGTTGTTCCTGTTTTATTTCATTTTCTATTTTTCTACAAATCCATTCTGGCCCTTGACCCTTCCCCACAGGCCCCATCTTTGTTCCATCGCCCACTTTTATCTGCTTCCCATTTGCTAATAGCATATTTTTCATAACATCAATGAGGGGATGATGGCTAATTGACTAAATCAAGCATGTCCAAATTTCGGCCCTCCAGATGTTTTGGACCACAACTCCCACAGTCCTTTGCCATTGGAAATACAGGCTTGGAATTCTGGGAGTTGTGGTCCAAAACATCAGGAGGGCCGAAGTTTGGACATGCCTGGACTAAATGAACCCCCAGAAACCTCCACGGGGTACAGTTTGCAATAAGGGAATTCAAACCTACACTATGTCCAGGGGACTTTTCTCACAACAAGGTGTCATTTTGGGTGCCCTATTTTGCTTACTTCTGGCATAAGGCAATAAAAGGAATTTTACTCTGGTTTAGGTTTTGGTAACTTTATTGGCAAAATCATCTTTTATGGCAATTATATTTAGGGAAAGATAGGAGAACACAGAGGGTGCAGCTACAGAGGAGGAAAAAGGCCACTATGAAGTTGCACCTGGGAAGTGTGTTTCCCTGGATGGGATCACTTAGTGGGTCGCCCAGGAGCTGGCCAAGAGGAAATTGGCAATCTGAATTACTTAGCACCTTGTTGGGAGGCTTTCCTCCAGCTGTCAAGATCTGCAGAATGGATGTCTACTGTAGAGCTACCTTAACAGCTCCAAAGAAGGGCTGGCTGCCAATTTCCTCCTCTCTACTGATCTCCTTTCTCACTCCCTTGTTTCCTTTTGGTCTCCAGCTGCTCTAGCACACTAGCACTGACACCAAGCTTTTGAGTGGGTGAAAAAGCAAATAAAAAGGAACTCAGTTTTGGGGAGCAGATATCCCCATGTATGCCCCTTTGCTTCCTCTCTCCCTACTTTAAACTAGAGCCCTGGGAGAGCCAACTTCTGGTCTCCTATTACATCAGTTCAAGTGATCACAGTATCTGAATTGATGTGGATGCATTCAGTTCTTTGAAAAGCAGAAGTCCTGGCCAAAGATGGAACTAGTATGGATTCTAAAGGGGCGGTGGATTCTGGGCTGAATCACATTGACTTCTACATCATGGAAAATAATGAGACTCAGACCATCCCAATCCGAGAACATTTCCCACATTATTTGTTAATGTAGTTGCCCTCAAACGTCTGCCACACATCAGCAGAAGTCATACCCTATTGAAAGGTAAGAGGAAAAAAATCATCACTTAGACTAATACATAATGGTGAAAAAATCCACATCGAGAGACATTCTTCTGCTTTGTTGTGGCAGCACCATACTTCTTGTGGCACAAGTATACAGGGCTTCTGCCATATCCTACAGTCTCATCTGTCATTTTTCCAATATAGAATTGCACCCTACGTCTGTGTATTTCCTTTCTTAAAGATAACATCTGTGAAGAGGAACAATAAATGGATAACATCAGAAAGACTGAGACTGAAGAAGTATGCTTTGCACTTTCCATATGTGGTTTGAATTGATTCATAGTTCCTACTTCTGTATATTCCACATGTTTAGCCTGCTCCTTAAAATTTAAACTCTATCCTCAACTATAAAGAGCTTCACCTTATTCTGAGTAACAAGATGAATAACAGAGTTATACTGAGTAACAATGAGCAAAAGTAAACTGGGCTGCCCACTCCTATACATGTTTAACCAGAAAAAGCCTCAATATATTTGTTGCCATTTACTCCTAAATAAATGTATATACACGATGGCAGCTTTTATAAACAGTAAATTCAGACTCCCATAAAACCCCACATTTGGAGAGAAGAAAATCAAAGAGATGATGAGCAATACAATGTTATGTTGGGAAGAATGAAACTGAAGAAGATTAGAAAATAGTTTCCTTGAAAAACATTTCCCACAAGCTTTGCACTCCGAATTTCTGTTGGAAAACATGAAAGGATCCACATTTTCCTGGAGACTATTGCTAACTGAAATGAAAATGTTTCTGATTATTTGGCCTTCAGTTTTAAAATATTGCAGCATTTTTATGTTTGTCTCTCTCATTTTAATTCTTTTTTTATACCTCCCCCTTCTGGGACAGGACTTGGAGACACTGTTTCTCAGTGACTTTGGTCCTTTGAATGGTGGTCCTGGGGGACTCTTGTTTGTCACCCTGGCCATTGGCTTGTTGTGTCCCGCAGGGTTCTGTTTTGTCCCCTATGCTATTTAATATTTACATGAAACCACTGGGAGAGAAGTTGTCTGGAGTTTTGGGTTTGGTGCCATCAGTACACTGATGACACCCAACTCCATCTCTCCTTTCCATCTAACTCCAAGGAAGCTGTCTTGGTTCTAAATCAGTGTCTGACATCAGTAATGGACTGGATGAGAGTGAATAAATGCAAACATAATCCAGACAAGACAGAGGTACTCCTGGTCAGCGGAAAACCATATCAGGGAATAAGGTGGCAGCTTTAAGTGAATTTTTTTTCTAGTGAATATTATGCCATTGATAGTAGATATGAAAATACAACATGTAGTGATCCATGTAATAACTGCTGCTAGAATTTTGTATGTTATGTATTGGAAGAAGACAGAGATACCAAATCAAGAAGAATTGATAGGAAAATGTCTGGAAGTTACGGAAATTGACATATTGTCTAGAAAATTAAAGGATCAGCCAATTGAGAATGCAGGCGAAAGCTGCAACCTGTTCTGCAAAGGAATTTGCAAGAAGGTATGAAAGAGAACTGCGGGAAAAGAAGAGGAGACAGACAGAAGTAGATGACAAGAATTATAAAGAGCAATAAACAATTGAATAAGGCTAATACAGTATACAAGCAATAAACTTAAGTAGAGATGTAACAAAGAAAGTGATTGTATTCTTCTCCCCTCCACCCCTTTCCTGCCTTCTTCCCTCCCTCCCTCCCATTTCCCACTTTCACTGCTATTCTTGAATTAATTTTAATTTTAATTTTAATTTTAATTGAAGAAGAAGAAGAAGAAGAAGAAGAAGAAGAAGAAGAAGAAGAAGAAGATGATGATGATGATGATGATTCTATGATTCTATGATTCTATGATTCTAAGAAGATTATGATGGTGATTAGGGTTGCAGCTTGTGCTGGATGAGGTTATACTCCCTCTGAAAACACAGGCATACAGTTTGGGAGTGCTCCTGAATTTGTGTGCCCGCTGCACCCCTTTCTTGAAAGATCTAACTGGGCTACAATGACACATGCCCTAGTTATATCCCAGCTGGATTATTGTAGTTTCAGTTTCAGTTTCAGAACATTTATTGGCAAAGTAAACTCCGTCTGCTGGAGGCTAGGACTGCCCTATCTCTGCTGTCTTTCTAGAAAAATAAAGGGAATTCGGTCTCTTGCCATGGGAGAGTGACAGATGTAAATATAGCAGGGAACAAAGCTTTGATGCAGCACTAGACAGGGCTTGCCCCTCAGTATAAAGAACTCTATTTTTGATTGTGCAGGATATGCAAGATAAGGGTATTGAATCCAACAAATCTGGTGATAGCTCCAGAATCTCGATTTTCTTAATAAATAGGGCCTGTCCTTTTTAGAGAGAATCTGACTGGAAAAGGCCCCGTGTGTTGAGATTTTTATGTGACAAATACAGTCTGCATGAAGTTTATTAATCTGAAAAAGGAACCTCCTATCAATACCCAACCTAGAAAGCTTCAGCCATAGGATGACTCTATCAACAGAGTCAAAGCCCCCTTTTAGATAAAAAAAAAAAGCTGCATAAGAAGCGAGTGTTACTCTGCAAAGCATTTTTAGAAATTAGGTGGGAGAGGATCTAGCAGCCAGTCTTGTAATTTTTGTAAAAATAAAAAATAAAAAGGCCGCATACAACTTCTCAGTGATGGCAAGAAGACTTATTGGCCTGTAGTTGGCGGGAGATTTCTTATCACCCTTCTTGTGAATGGGGATCACTATGGCCTATGTCCCTACTTTGGGCATTATACTAGAACAGTTAACAACAGATGTGAATTGAACAGTGAGAACAGGCCCCCACCATTCGAGGTCAGCTTTTAACAGTTCTGGAGGAAAGACATCAGGACCCGATGCCTTTCCACTTTTAAGGTGGCCTATGGGATTTTTGATTTCACTGGTTGGGAGATTTTCAACTAAAAGTATATTAGAGGGTGTTGCGGGCTTACAGCTGTCATAAAAGGCGACCAAGAAATGCTGTTCCCATATTCCAGCTGGGATAGAAGGTTGGTTGTGTAGGTTCTCGTTAAAAGTGGGAGAGCCTGAAACCAACTCCCAGAATGTTTTGTTGTTGCTCAAGGTAATGTTCTGGGCTAAATGAGGCTAGCAGTCCAAAATGAAGCTATGATGAAGCTTCTTAATAGCTGTTCTAAGATGGTTGCCCAGCACAAAGTACTGGTACTGTGTTGGAAGCCTGGGGGCCCTTGAAGTTCTGTAATGATAACAAATAGAGATGGGCACGACTTAGCGGTATTCCCGTTTCCGTTTCCGTTAGTCGGTTCCGTTACTCTACGGAAACGGTAACGGGAATTACTGCCCCAGACTTCGAGCTCGAACCGACGAACGAACAATTTTGGTCTGATTTGTCGTGCTCGTTACTTGCGTGACGTCACGCGATCGCGCAATGCCAAGCGGCACAGAAAAAAAGTTTTTAAAAGTAAAAAAAACCCGATTCCCGGCCCTAAAAGCAGGCGAAAACTGTCTGAGGGCACCTACCAGGCCAGAAGGGTGGTTTTTTTGGGGGGTGGGGGTTTCCTCGCCCCCCTCTCCTTGGCTACTGCTACTGCTGCGCTGCTGGTACCAGGCGGGGGGGATCGTCTCGTCTGCCTTTGCCATGTGGTGTGCGGGTGGGGGGATCCAAAATGCCGACCGCAATTTTTTTTTAAATCGTGGTCCAAAACCCCACCAAAGCACCACAGAAACATGCGAAAATTAGCTATTTTAAATGCTTGAATTTTTACAGTAGCAGCAGTGGGTTTGTCTTGCAAAAAAAGTCTCCATTGATTTTATTTCATTTCATTTTATTTTATTTTTTTACACCTGCACATTTGCAAAGATGGGCTCGCCCATGGGAGTGGACCATGCAAAGTCTTGGAGCCATTCCACCAATCGCATGGCCAGGTTTTGCTGACTGAACCAGGCTGGGAGGGCGTCTCCATTTGCCATGCAGTGCGGGGGGATCTAAAATGGCGGCCGCAATATTTTTTTTAAATCGTGGTCCAAAACCCCACCAAAGCACCACAGAAACATGCGAAAATTAGCTATTTTAAATGCTTGAATTTTTACAGTAGCAGCAGTGGGTTTGTCTTGCAAAAAAAACGTCTCCGTTGATTTTATTTTATTTCATTTCATTTTATTTTTTTACACCTGTGCATTCGCAATGATGGGCTCGCCTATGAGAGTGCAACATGCAAATTTTCCACCAATCGCAAGGCCACTTGGCCAGGTTGACCACAGAGACTTCTGGGATGTGCCAATCGGGCATAAACAGCCCACTAATCGTAGCCCGAACCTGAACCCTAAGCCTAAGCCTAACCCATACACCAGTACACTGTCCTTCTAAGTGGGTCAGAGAGGCACCCAGAGGTGCACCCCAATACTCACCCTAACCTCACCCGTCACTAGCCTAACCCTAGCTCTTGTGCACTGCTAACCCATCTTAATCCTAAGCCAGATCTACTTGCATTACACTACATACAAGTATGTGAAACGCAGCATGTGCAAAGAGTCTGCCAGTCCGTCACTTGTGGCTCTGGCTGACTCCTGCAGCTGCCTCCAGGAGCCCGCTACCCCCCCCAAACCAGTACTAACGACAACGAAAAAACGAAAAAACGAACCGACTAATTTTTGCGAAGTTTCGCGAAAAACGGAAACGAAACGAATCGGACCCTAGCCGAAACCGAAACCGAAAACGAAGTTTTTTTTCTGAGTCGTGCCCATCTCTAATAACAAATCCTTCCCATATCCAGCTTTAGGGCAAGACATTCCTTGTTTAGCCTGGATCTCATATCGGGAGTCTGACTCCTCTGACAATGTTGAGGAAACTGGCCGAGGCAATTACTATAATGCACTCCACATGGGGCTGACTTTGAAAAGTCTTTGTAAACTTCAAAGGGTGCAAAATGCTGCAGCCAGATTGTGAACAGAGGCTGGCTACGGGAAACATATAACGCCCCTGTTGCAGCAGCTCCACCAGCTGCTGATCCGTTTCCAAGCACACTTCAAAGTGCTGGTTTGAACCTAAACAGGTTGGGTCCAGGCTATCTAAATGGCCACAACTCCTCATTTGAACCTGATCATCAGAGGAGGCCTGTCTCTCAGTCCCACCACCCTCACAGGTGTGCTTGGTGGGGACAGAGGAGAGGGCTTTCTTTCTTGCTGCTCAGAGACTCTGCAATTCCCTCCCACAAGAAGCCAGGCTGGCCCCGTCTTTGATGTCCCTCTGCAGGCAGGCAAAGATATTTCTCTTCAGGCAGGCTTTTACTTAATGATTGGTGGTTTGAGATGGGTTTTAAACGAATGATTGTGCTGCATTTTAACATTTGCTTTACTATTGATCTTATTACTATTCTAATATAATACAGTACTTGTTTAATTATTTTTAAAATATCTGTATGTTTCTAATTTTTAGCTTTTAAATACTGTTTTACAATGTAAGCCACCTTGGATCCTTTCAGGGAGAAGGGTGAGTAAATAAATAAATAAATATAATCAATGGCTCCTTGTGAAACATCCTAAATGAGCTTCTTAATGACAAAAGCCAGTGCACTTTCTCTTGTATCTTCTTGGATGATAATTACAAAGTAGATTTCTGCATATTGAACAAGTCTTCCTTCAAGAAAAGTTCCATAATCATTTCAGGTACCCACCTACCCCACCCCACCCCAAAAGACAACGCTATTTTCTAACAACAGATTGTCTTGTGTCACACAATGGAGTTATCCAATGCAGCATCTGTCTCGCAGATGACACCTGTGGGTGGCTAGGAGTACACATGGAAAACAGTCTTGAAGCATCCCAAATTGAGCAACAAACACCCTTATGCATATAACCAGCCCCTTATACACTGTCCAAGAACAGAGGGCTGTGATAGACACTACAAATAGCTCATAGTTATAATTATCAGAGTACAGTTCTTGAGTGATGATGATGTGTTGTTACAGAAAGAGCTCCTCTCATCTCCTGGAGTTTACTAATTGATCCCTCCTTTCAGCACTTAGACCTAGGATTTCCCTGAGGTTTGATCTATCATACACAATCCTCTCTCCGATAGGAATGTAGAATCATAGAATCATAGAGTTGGAAGAGACCTCAAGGGCCATCCAGTCCACCCCCTGCCATGCAGGAACCCCCATCACAGTATTTCTGACAGATGGCCATCCAGTCTCTGCTTTTTAGCTCTGACAACGCTTGCACCAGACTACTTATTCATGTATTCACCATCATTCAACTCTTTAATGAGCTTTGGCAGTCTTTTGCAATGAAGACAGTCACCTGTACCCCTTATGCAGGTGAAAAGGAGGAGATGGCGCTTGCTACCATCATCTCCCAACAATACCCATGTTTCACGTAACAGGCTTCAGGTTATATCCCTTGTTGTTTGGAATGAATGCTGCAACTAGACAGGCAAGCCAAATTGGAGTGATTTGATTCGTAGCCCTGTATTACCAATGAATCAACAGTCAGTGATCCCACAAAGGCTGCAGGTTGATTCAGGACCATATTTTTCACACGAAATGTGATGCAAGTTGCCTTTCCGCCCCCACACCCTCTTCTTCCCATCCTTCCCTTTGCCTTACCTACCTGCTGATCTTTTTATGGTTTACTGTCAAGCCACTTGGTTTTTGGTTTTAAAAAGGTTGTCCAGTATTTGGGGAAAGGTATCAGTGTTCCCAATGTATTCTTCATGCATGCAGAACCATTAACAATGGAGTTGAGAGGTGCTTATACCGTACATGTAAGGCCATTAAGTTCAACGGCCAGCTCAATGCAGAAATACAAACCAAAGTATATTGATACCCGTGTTTTCCCCAAAATAAGACAGTGTCTTATATTAATTTTTGCTCCCAAAGATGTGCTACATCTTATTTTCAGGGGATGTCTTATTTTCGGGGAAACAGGATATATGGCTCTCTAGTTTTCTCTTGAATGCTTCCAATGTTGGAGTTCTCACCACCTCCTGAGGTACAGCAATTGGTTCCATTGTCATGTTTGTGCTAACAGTTTTCCTGATATTCAACTGAAATCTGGCTTCTTGTACCTTGAGCCATTATTACATGTTCTGTGAAGAATTTATTTCATTTGGGTGGTTTCTTATTTTTTCATATATATATTTTAAAAAAACTCATCCATAGATGATCTAGCATTAAACTAGTATAGCACATTGATAAGTTTATCTAGCATTAATCTCATATAGGTAAAAATATACACAAAATTTTAAATCATTGGGGGACAAAATGCATGAGCAAGTGTTCCCATGGTCCTGAACATCACATCCTCACTGACTACATCACCAAAACACCATCCATAGACATTCCTTTCCATATTTTCTTTTATTTATTGTACATACAATTCCACTAGCAAGTGTTGCCCTGGCTGCACTTTCAGTGGAATACTTAAACCCCTGAGCTATTAAGAATGAATCAACTGATCAGACAGGAAAAGGTCAGTTCAAATCAGACTGGCTTTTTAAAAAGTAGAAGCCACGAGCAGCAGAGCGGGGGGAGGGGGCAGCCGCATTGGGAGCAAAAAGGGCCAGACATATTTGAATCAATCTTCGTATCATGCGATCAGTAAAATAATAATAATAATAATAAAGTAAACCAATCATTTTAAAAGAAAAGCAAATCCCATGGTGTTTGGTTGTGTAATCATAGCCCATATTTATATGCAGAATTTAACTACCATGATATATTGCCACATGTGAGCAGGAAATGGAGTATTGGAACTATAAAGTGGGGCTCTTATCATATATATTGAAATTTTGATATTCAAACACTACCAAAGGATAGCTTAATGGGACCTGCAGCAGCAGTAGGTTCAAGCTTTTGCTAGGACTTTAAAGAGCTCTTGAAACAGAAGAGAGCTACAATCCTAAAGATGACCCCTGACAGAATGAACATATAAAGTTATCTTCTTCTTTAATTAAATTAAATTTATTTGTACATATAAAGTTATCTTGTTCTTTAATTAAAGATAATTCAGGTAGCCTGGGGGGGATCTCCACCTTATAGAGTTCCTGTCAGTAGACAAGGACCTGAAGGATCAGTGACCTAACTCAACATGACAGGTAACTCAGCATCTATATTTGGATTGCCAGAAATATAAAGGTTCTAGGTGCAAGCAACCTCATTATCAGGAGGAACACAATATAACCTCATTTATCCCTTAGGCTATGGAAAGTTCAAAAACACTCAAACAATTGCCTTGGACCTAAGCCTTACGGCGTAGTGGTTAAATGCCAGTACTGCAGGTAAAACTCTGTTCACGACCTGGGGTTCAATCCCAGGTAGCAGGCTCATCATTGACTCATCCTTCCATCTTTCCGAGGTCAGTAAAATGAGTACCCAGCTTGCTGGAGGGGGGGGGTAATGTGTAGCCTGCATACTGTAATTAAACTGTAAACTGCCCAGAGACCACTTGAAGTGGTATGGGGCGGTATATAAGCAGAACATATTTGCTTGGCCCAACAAAAATGCTTTTTACAGATTCTGCAGATGTATCTGGCAAAAAAAAAACCCATGTTCACTGTATCATTTCAGTACTCCATTCTCGAGGGCAAAACAAGACTAAACGCAGGCATAGAAGTTTGCATTCTGGTGCTAGAATGATGACCACGGCCACAATCACACAACTCTCCAATTCATTCAGGGGAATTAGGAGGTTCATCTATACCCAAACTCAAAAAACCCATTCATACATTAAATGGAATCCAAACTGCTTTGTTCCTATTTATCCTTAACAACAGCAGAGGCGGCAGCAGCAGCAGCAACAACAACAACAACAAAAACAACTTTAACACTGCAGTGCTGAAAGGGACCGTACAGATCATGAAGTCCAGACCCTGTCAAGAAGGCCCTGTGGGGAACTAATCTCTCAACAAATACTTAAACCCCTGAGCTATTAGATAAGGCTATGAAGAACATAGATGTCTCTGTAGGACACCATATTTTCTTCTTTTTTATTTTTCTTCCACATGCTTTTGGGCTGCAACTTCTTTCACTTCAGGTCTGGTCACTGGCCATGTTGGCTGGGATTGATGGTAGCTCAGCTACATATATGTAGGTTCCCCATCCACAACTGATTGCTAAAGAATGGATAATTTCCTTATCCTGAAGAAATTATGGTTCCAGGCTGGATAGGTCAGTGGTTAGGGTATCTGAATGTGGAGCCCGTGATTGGGAGTTGGATCCCCCATTGTGCTTTCTGCAAACCAGAACCAGCCTGGGTGGCCTTTGGGCAAGCTGCACCATCCAAGGGCACCCCAGAGGAAGGGAATGACACGCCACTTTTGAGTATTTTCTACCTGGAAAACCCTAAAAAAATCGGAATTGGATTGAAGATACATCATGAGGATGAGGGTGATCTTTAAGTCAAGAAATGGTAGCTACACCAATCTATTGCCAAAGAAAAAATGCTAGAGGCTGTGTTGCTTTTAGCAGGTAGCTTGCTATATTTCCACTCCCCCACCCCCCAAAAAAGAAATGCTCCAAAGACCTGTTAGAGAAAACCCATTCTGTTTTCTCATTTACTTTCTTATTCTTTTAACTTAAAATATAAGGAGGCCGGTAAGAAAGTTTGCCTTCTGTTAAGATTTTGACATGACCTTGAATAGCGTGAAATGTGTCAAGCCCCTTTCTGAAATAAATACTGCCTTAAATCTTATCTGCACCACTCGTAGGCACTTTTTCCCACCTTTCCATTTTCATTTTTTGCTCTTCTTTCATTTTTTGCTCTTCACCTCCCCACCTCCAAAGGTTAGAATGAAATATTGGGAAGAACAATGGAAGGAAAGAGGAAAAAGGAAACAGTTCACTTAGTCCATGTTCTTCAACAGCATTCCTCTTGGCGAATAACTGTGATATTAGGTCAAAGGAAAGGAAGACTGTAGTCCCACAATGCAAAAACTGCAATGCCCTTTATTCCAGTATAAAATGTCTGCACCTCTGCATTTTATATTGAAATAAAGAGCAATATAATTTTATAGTTTTCCCTTCTTTTGACCTAATATTTCAGCAGATATACCAGTTCTTTTCATTATTTTCCAATAACCATGCGTGAGAGCCAAATCACCAACTCCATTGTCACCAAGTGCTGTATTTTAATGTGGGCTTTCATGCATCAAGTCCACTTCTCAGTTTTCTAGGAAGTGGATGTGATACTTGAATGCTCACATTAAAATACAGCAGCATTGTGTCTCTAGTTTTTATTTTGTTTTCCTGAAATGCTTGCGTAGACTAACATTGCTAATCTTTCAAAATGACATCTCAAAGAGGTTGAGGTGTCATTTCCCCTTGACCAAGTGCCCCTAATCTCTAGATAGTTGCATTTTAAAGAAACCCACACTGGAACATCCTATTGATAGGGCAGTTGGGAGAACTAAATAAACAAAAAGAGAAAGTAGAAATTGCCAGTTAGCACCTTGTTAGTATCTTAAGACTGCTTCTGTTGCTGGAGCTCTCCACCTCTTATGACTCCTGCAAATTGTTTTCTGGGCTAGTGCAGTGCTTTGCCAGGGGAAACCCAATTTAATAAACTGTAAATACACAGTGGATCAAACCTTCTTTTCCCCACCAAGTACTGCATCTGCATCCTTTGATAGGTCATTGATCTCACCATACAGTATGTACATAGCTTATGTCTCTGTCTGGTAAATTCACAGACTCTCTTCTGATATCAATATTAATTAAAAACATATTATAAAGTACTAAATGTATGCTTAAAATGTTAAAAAAATCCTTTTCTTGAACTAATTGATGATTTTGTAGACAAAATAATTGATTATTTTGTAGACAAAAATAAAATATATGCCGGTAATTATGCTACTATTGTTTTGTTTTGTTTTGTTTTTTAAAAAGAATCATGCACTGTGGATCCTAAAATGGATACAAATGCACTTTAGACATGAAATGGGATAACATATTTCTCTGGTTTACATGGTGAGGAGACATACTACATCATATGGAATTATGTAGATAATATTCAGCAAACAGTGTTATGCAGGTAACATATAGGAAAGGAAAAACAATTAAGCATATCCAGTACTATCTAGAACCAAAGTGTTAAATGTAATGATTACCTCATCTATAATACTTAATGCACAACAGGGGAGGAAAACCTCTTAAAAGCTCGGGACCAATTTAAGCATCATTACAGGTAATTATGCTCCCATGAGTGTTTCATTTTAAAGTTTTCCCTCAATCCTTTCTATTGCAACTACATTCAATTCTGTTTGCAAAATTCCATTATAATAATTCAGTTAAAGATCAGATGAAGGAGAGCATGACACCATATATATGCTAAAGAAGAGTCTGCAACTAATCATCTCGGATGATGGGAAACTGCAAATATAAAATGGGAAGATATATAGGCACTTCTAGCCAATGTGGCAGTTTTTAGTATAGCTTCAAGTACTGCTATAAAAACAAGGGTGTTCTGCAAAACCTCTCTCGCACTCAGTTGTAAACCCCCAAAGTTGCCAAAAGCACCAGTGTTACAAGGTATTACTTGTCCCCAATTATTTTTCACATCTATTTTTGTTTAGATTAAGTGGGGGAGAGATAGAGCCTTATGTTTTATAGTATACCCGCAGTGAAGTATGATACATTAGTGTGTACCTGTATAATATATATATATAGAGAGAGAGAGAGAGCTAGCTATGGTCTGCCCCACACTAACAACTTGCTTTTATACATCATACAACCCAAGGCTCTCCAGCCCCATCTGTTTCCATCCTCCCTTTTCCTGCCTGAAGAGAAGGCAGAGGTGAGGTTTCACATGTGGTCAAGATCCCGTGTGAATTTATTTCAGATAAGCTGGGGTGCTATCATTGTTTGACTTAGTAGTAACTTCATACTTACCCAAAATAAAATTCTCTTCTCCGCTTTGAAAAATCCAAACTCACCCCTGTAAACAAATCCACAGAGGGAGGAAGAGAGCAGGTCGGTTGTGAAGGTAGCCATCAAACAGCAGAAAAATGTTTGCCAAGCCAATTTGATATCCCAGAAAGATGCTACCTCCTCTAATGTAAATAGAAGTCCGCCCACAGGGGCGTGAAATACAGAAGCTATCCCTGCTCCAGCACCAGCCGTAACAAAATTCCTCCTGTAACGAGATGGGGCATAGAGGATAAATTATCTTTTTTAAAAACATAATGATAAAGGCACACAGCACAAGGGTCCCACCATCTTCATGGTAGTGCTAAGTTTATCAGGCTTTGAATAGGAAAGCTAAATTGTTGACCTTTCAGTCACAAAATGGCAGCCTTCCATAGATGCTCAATGTTAAACCTGGAACAAGGTCTAGTTTTAGTTTTCTTCAGAGAAACTGAGGTATAAAACAAGGCACACATTTTACAATGGAAGTGGCTAAAATGTGTACCCTTGACGAAACACAGTGGTACCTCTTAAGACGAATGCCCCATAAGGCGAAAAGCTCATAAGACAAATGAAATGTCCAGGAATAGGCATGCTTCACAAGACGAAAACTCCCTAGGGGGTGCCTCATAAGACAAAAGTCCATTCCACATTTTGAAACAAGTTACCCAAGATGCATTGTATCCCCATAGTTTGTGGAGGGATGGGAGGAGGGTTTTTTTTTAATTCATCAAGTTTGGGAGCCATTCTGGACATTGATTTGCAGCAGTTTGGGGACTTTTAGTACTTGGAAAGGTAGTTGGTGCCTGGAGGGGGAGCAGGAGGAGGACGCCATGCGCCATCCCACCAGTAGTCCTCCTTTTGCCCCGCTAAGACTTGGTGATCGTTAGTCAGGGGAAAGGAGGGGAGGGAAAGAGGAATTTTTTTTTCCAAGCAGCACTTCTGTCATTTGCTCCCCCACCTCCTTCCCCCTATCCCTGCTAAGGCTTGGTGATCATTAGCCCAGAGAAAGGAGGAGTGGAGAGGGAAGCGTGCGACGGAGGTGCTACTTGGGGGGAAAAATCCCATCGCCTGCTTCCATCTTTCCTTTCCCGGGGCTAATGATCACCAAGCCTTAGCCGGGGAGAAAGGAGGAGGGGGAAGTGTGCTACAGAGGTGATGCTTGGGGGGAAAAAACATTGCCTGCTTGGAGCTATCCACACGCTGCATGGTTTGTACAGAAGAGCCTTGTTCGAGAGACCCCTGAAGAGGGCGTGAGAAAGAGGGACCCTTCTCCCCCTCCCCTGCTGTTCCCCCAGGATTGGGCACCCTTTGTTTGGTGGGTGAGATGCAGTTGGGGGGGCAGGAATCGGCACAAAACTGACTTTGTCCTTGGGCGCTCCAAACCCTAGCTACGCCTCTGGATGTAACACAAAGAGTTTTCTTAGTACTGAATTCCTGGTTACTTAATACAGTCTTAATGACCAGAAAAGACAATTGGGAGTGATGGGTAGCATATACCAGAACACTTTCTCTTGACTACTATAGCTGAGGTTCTTCTGGAATCCCAGTTTATCTTTCTCTGAGAATGTTGCCTATATACCAGATGAATATGGCTCTTTTGACACAAATTCTTGTGTCACTTGGCAATTTTGAACTGTTCCCCTTTTGTAATTTATGCAAAGGGTAAAGAAAATAAAATCTGAATTCATGTCCAGATGTGATATTGTATGTTTCTATGCACGTTGTATTTATATTGCTATACAATATTGTCCCTCATTATTGTAAGCTGCCTTGGGTCCTTTTCCAAGGAGAATGATGGGGTAAAAATGTTCTAAATAAATAATTAAGTGGCCCGGGTAAACAACTTGCTGCATCAGCCAAGTAAGTACATACAATGGCAGCATAGAAATGTCTACTGAAGAACAAAGTTGCAAGACTTAAATGGTTCCATAGAGTCTTTTGTGAACATGCAAATATACTTCTGAAAGCTGTTCTGGTGACCTTGAGGCAAATTTCTTCCATAAAGTAACAGCTTGAGATACACATCTCTTTAATTGCTGAGGTAAGTTAAAAGGCAACATATCATGTTTATTTAGGCTGTCTAGTTATCTCTGAGACACAGATAAACCTTAACAGTTTTTTTATTTGGAGTTACAACAAACTGTATGGTCAAAGATTGGGATTTATTTACATATTTTCATAATCCAGTGTTTTAGAACTATATGACATGAGCCTTCAAACTATTTCAAAGGCATACTTGATGTGAACAATAACACTGGCATAATAGATCCAGTACAAAGTAAAACCTTGTAGTGTGCCCCATGGATTTGCAAATACTGTATTTTCACAAATCAAAGACAAAGTGTTTGTAATTCCTGTCCATTTCCCAGGATTTCCTGATTTATCACATCCAAGTATGTTGGGGTGGGAAAAGGTTATTTTATACAACAGTAACATTTCCCATGTCAAATCATACAGAGTCATTTTAAAGGGAAAAAAATGTTCATTTAGAATTCTTTATGATGCCAGCTAAAAAGGAGGCTGTGAGCTCAAACAAGATGGAAATATTTCTGACTTGACTGTGGAGATTTGTAGTTTCTAAGATGGGGGAACCAAACATTTCCACTTTTCCTGCTTCCTACAAGTCTATAGACTACTATAGCTGAAACTGTATGCCATCACAACCTCTGATATGCCCCATTAGAATATCTCCAAAGTCTTCTTCCTTCCTAACATTTTAAAATGACATGCAGGGTCTAGGAGTTGAAGATCAAGTGCTCCAGCCCTTTCCTTCTCTCCCCATCTGCTTTCTCCAACATAATGCCAGATTAACAGATCTGGAATTCTCAAAAACATGCACACTATTTTGCACCTTTGTGGTTGCCGTGTTAAAAAAAAAATTGTCCTAGAATAGCATTTGGCACTGGTTGTTTGGCCAATAGAGCCACCTGTGATGTTTACAATTCTATTGCCATGAGCAGAAAGGTTTATTTTGTGCATGCTCCATTGTAGGTGGGAGCTGGTGTGGTATAATGGATATTGTGAAAGACAAGGGGTCAGAAGACATGGGTTCAAATCCCCGCTGCACCATGGAACCACTACAGGAAAAGCCACTGATCGCTTCCCTTGAAAATTCGATTAAAGTCAACTAGGTTAGATGCAACTTGGCATCACACAACAATAGCCAACCACTGCTTCAACATATGATGGAATGCAATTACAAATCAGGACAAGGGTCATAAATATATTCTATGAATTTGAAATGACATTTTTACATTATAATGTTTTAATCGCAAGCTCTCCAATATTGTATGTGGATTGTAGGCTTTCAAAAGCTGTGCCAGTGGAATATACTCCCTGGTAGATTCTACTAAATTGGCACAACTTTGGGTGCTGCCTGATAGTGGACTACATGAATACTAGTGTAGTTAAGCATGGTACAGCTTGTCATTAGAACGTTAGCATCAAGGTGGCAAATTAGTCATAACAACTTTGAACACAACGGCTATAGGAAATCATTGCAGTATACCTTAGTGCCACAAGTTAAATTATGTATGTTCGGTATCTTCAAGGTATATGTCAAATATATAATTAGGAACTATGATACGTATTCAAAAGTGTAATATATGCTGATCTTCTGAATCAGCCTTCTCTAAAAAGGGATTGGGCAAGTCAAGTCAATAGGTGAGTTGTATTCAAACACAATTATGGTGGTACCTCAAGTTATGAACGCACCAAGTTACGAAAAATTCAAGTTACAAATAGAAATCCACGGGTATAGGAAAATTTCGAGTTTGTTTGCTTCTGTTGTTAACTATGCTTTTAGTATTATGGGAGGGGGTTGTTTCCCACTTGGAATGAATTAATCTGTTTCCAATGCATTTCTACAAGAAACCCTGTTTTGGGTTACGAAAATTTTGAGTTAAGAAAATGCATTTGGAATGAATTAACTTCATAACTGGAGGTATCACTGTAATTAGCTACACATTGTTTCCTTAAGTATAGTAAGTACTATACGTACTAGACAGTATACCCTTTGGACTCAATTTCTCTTTAACTCTCCGTGCAATATATATAGAATCCCACTATGCAGTTGTCTGAAATGCTATATTTTTCCCTACAATAAAGACATGAGCTGGAAGGAAAGATGCGTGGATTATTTGCATTCAGAAATAAGTAAATTATGGGTCAAACTAGACAATATGGTCAAATCCTGGATGAAAGATAATAATGAAAGATATCTGTTTGCCCACTCCACCCCAAATTGTCCCCATTTGTTTTGGATTTGTTCTCTTACTGGTCACGAGAAATAAAAACAGACTGAATTTGCACTTGCATATGCCAGGGCTGTTCAACTTTGAACAGGCCAAGGTCTACTTTTTCCAGCCCAAAGTGCCTGAGGGCTACTACACTAAAACCTCAACTTACGAATTTTATCTGTTCCGAGCACATGCTCATAAGTAAAAAAATTTGTAAACAGAGCAGCGGTTTCCAATAGGAATGCATTGAAAACCAGTTAATCTGTTCTGGAGGGAACAGATTTCAATGCGCCATGGCCCTTCAACTGCCCCGCTTGGCTGAGACAGTGAGCTGGCAGACCCAGAACTTTGCTGGGGCAGTGGTGGTCCTTGGGACAGGGGAGGGAGGGGTGGAGAACTTATCCCCTCACTTTTTTTATTGATGGCAGGCGGGCTACTTTTGAACCCTTCGCGGGCTACCAGTAGCCTGTTGGGCAGGCCTGGCATATGCTATATTACCAAATGTTAAAAATCTTAATGATTCCTTTGGTAGTAATAACTACTTATATATCACATGTGATAACCACTTAGAGATGATATATGGTAGTTTCCTTACTTGTCGGCTGTGTTCCAAAATCTGGTGAAGGAAGAGAAATTAATTCCAAAGATCTTTGGCTTGAACTGGCTCAGTCCATATCCAATTATTGCTCTGAAATATATTAATGTTGTATTTAATATACATATTCACAAAACTGAGCGAAATTTTAAAAAAAACTGATTCACAGACTAATATAAGACTCATTTTTCAGAGCAGAAGTTTTATACTTACAGAACTATTCATAAATGTATGTTGTAGAAACAGGGTGTAAAACAAATTGTTGCACCGTATATTACATGCAGCGTTATCTTCCCTTTCCTGGATCTTCCATTCTATTCCACCTCCACTACAGTACTTAGAAAAAAATATTCTGAGATTGTAGTTCTAGAATCCAGTAGGATCCAGGCCAAGCTGCCTGGGGCATCCTGTGAGCCGTAGTCCCAGAAGTCATGTTTCCAGGCTCAGCTTTCCTTCCTGACCATTGCCAGAGATTCAGCAGTCTGTGGCTACTGAGCACGCTTCATTCTTCAGAAGCTCTGCCAAGTTACGTTAGATTTTGTCAAGAACAGGTATGAGGAAACTATAGCTGCTAAAGGTTACCATACCTTATTCTATCATAAACCATAGCCAGGGACCGTTAGAAGCCACAGTCCAAAACATCTGGTGAGCCAAGTTTCCACGTTTAAGAGGTTTCTAGAGACCAAACTACAACTTGTTGTGGCTTAGCATTGTCTTGGCATACATTCATCTCCATTTGCAAGGACCTATCACTAATATATTGGAACGCTGTCTTGGTATTTTCCAAAGACCTGGAAACAACATAAAATGCTTGGACCCCATAGGGTCTTTTTTCTGACAGTTTCTTACTTTTGCAAACTCTTGTTCCATAATTTTGTTTTGCAAATTCATAAATAGACCCCATATCTGTCATGTTGTGGAACTAGAACCTTTTATGTGGCCATGTACCCTTTGGACATGGAGATATGTAAAGAACTGCATCATTTCTCTTTTCAATATGTAATTTAAAGATATAATTCCTTACCCCAAGTGAATCATGGGGCCTTCTGGTCCACAGAAGAGTCCAGATGCCACCGCTAGAACACAGGAACCAAATGTTCCTACAAAAGTCCTGATATTAAAAATGTGCTGGATAGAAGTTCCGTTGAGAAAACCAATGACCTCCGGCAATCCACTTGGAGCACCACTGGGACAAAAGAACTACGAAGGAGGGGGGAAACAATACGACTTCAACAGCCATGCCTCTACAATGCCCAAGATGTTTATGCTCTTATTTCTTGTCAAGATTTGATTGATGTGATCAGTCCTATGGAATTCTAGTCTCATGACAATCATTTGGAATTCTTAGCCTGATCAAAGAACTGAAAATTTGATTATCTCAAGGTCAAAAATAGATGACACCATTAGAAATCTATATTGATTCTACAAAGCTTCATGGCTATGGCTACGTAACTAGACTTCAGATGAAGGCCTTGGTTACCGCCCAATGAATCGTCACAAACCAACACCATCTAATTTGCAAGCAGAGAGATGAAAAAAAGGTCTTACTATGACTTGCAGATGCTTTTGCTAGCTGGAGAACTCTGGGGGTTGCTGTCCCAACAGTAATATTATGCTGACAGCAGGATTCAAAAGAGTAACATTGTCATGCTTAAGAAAAAGCACATATACTTTTTTCTTTTATCCTTTCCATACAGTTTGATGTTATTGTGTTGGTGAGCAAGATTAAAAACTCTATCCTCCTGACCCAGTTTCTTCCGGTAAGCTCATAAGGGCTTTAGCAAGCCATCATATTATTAATATTAACTCAGAGTACTTAAGCGCCATCTGAGGTAAGGTAGGCCAACTATCTGACACATCTGCAGTGACCACAAACTTTGGGTCTCCCCATAATTCACCTCACAGAACTGGGTATTTAAAATAATTGGGGAAAAGTGGGAGCTTAGCACTTACCACAACCAGTCCTGACGATACAATGATCATAGCCAGTCCAATTCCAAGTATGCAGATCCAGGTCATGTGAAAGTTGTTTTTCTGCCAGTTTTACAAATAGAACAAACATTAATCCCAGGGATATCTACTTAGCTTATGAGTTCTACGGTTTTATTTCTACTTTCTTTGATACCCTTGAGCTGTGCTGCATTACCACAGCCATCATACCCAACCAGCCTGACAGTAGTTGGAGAAAGATATCTTGGGATTTAAGATCAAGCCAAGTAAGTATTAGCTGTGTTTTGTGAAAGAAACCTCAATATGATTTCCTCACACCTTTGCCAAAAGGTCAGTTTTTCTGCTCAGATTCTACTAAGATGGATGCCTCTGGGGAAATTGCACTCAATTGAAAAATAACACACATTTTAAGTTATGAACAGGGAATTAGAAGAGGCATCTTAGAACATTAAAAGGTAACATTAAAGCTACAAAGTGCACACAGAAAGAAAAACAAATCCATTATGAGGGATGGAGTCTAACAGATAATAGAGAAAGTGGTGTTCTACTACACTACCCAATTGATTCAAAAATCAAGGCATGTTCTTCCCTCAACCAGCCAAATTATTCCAGCATGTGAGCCAGAAAAATCTCATCAGCACTTCTCCTCATCTCTGGAAATAAAAACAGAATAGCAACAAAACTACTATTTGCTGCCCTTTTAATGTGACTTATAACCTGCTTCCTGAAACAGCTAGCTCATTTTTGTCTACAGATAGAAGTGTTTCTGTCCATTTCTATTTTAACCCTCATGAGGAATGGTCCAGATCAAAAAAGCACAATAGCTTTTCAAAGAAGAGTAGAGAAGACAAAAGTCATGGGAAACAGGTAATAAGGAGGCTGTTCTATGAAACACGCAGCAACTCACCCTATAAGACTAGTCATTTTTACCACATCATTTCTGACCTTCCAAAATACAGTTTGGAGCAGGAATATTATGTCAATTGAGTAAGCTGGCAGGAGAAGAGCCTGCTGTACCATCTTCAACAGTGGCAGCTAGTGAGATTATTTGTTGGATGAAACATGGGGTGTGGGTGTGTGCACATCTGGAACCAGCATTATATGCAATTGCCCTTGCTGGTATCAACAGCCTGCATTCCTATCAGAGGCATTATTTAGCAAGCAAGGCTAAAATCAATTGTTAATGCAATTGTTAACACAACTGAAATGCTAATTTTATTAGTGTACAAACAAAATGGACACATAGATAAGAAGGCTGCACATTTATTATCTAGAGATGGGCACAAAACGGAAATATAGCATTTCATTTTGTTTCATTTCTTTAGTAGTTTCATTTCATTTAATTACTAACGAATGTTTAAAGTAGTTTTGTATCTAAACTAAATTAAATGCCAGGCTCCCCTGGGTCCTAGAGGCACCAAAATCACAGGGGAGCTTCTTTGAACTCTTCCTTGTAAGCCTCCAAAATTTGGAGAGGTTTGGGGGGTCAGGGGGCTTAGTTATTCAAATCCAAAAGGGATTCCCCTAGGAAAAAATCATTTCTAATTGAGTTGGATGCTGCTAATCGCTTGCCCATGGGGGGATATTATCGGCTTAGTTCCGAACTTCCAACTCAATTAGAATGATTGTTTCCTAGGGGCACTGCCTTTGAAGTTTAATAACTCAGCCCCCTGAACTCCAAACCTCTCCAAATTTCAGGGGCTTACAGGGAAGAGCTGAGGAAGCTCCCCTGCCAATTTGGTTTCCCCCTAGAGGAAAAAAATGCTTCATTTCATTTCATAACAAAACACGTTCTACCATTTTGTTTCATAATGAAACGATTCATTACATAATGAAACAATGTTTTATTTTTCATTTTGTGTCCATCTGTATCATTATCTATTGTAGTTTATGCAAGGAAAAATGCCAGACAAAGATGTTATTTCTTGTAAGGACTATACTGACTTTGATTATGAATACCATATGGTGTAGGTACAGTTTACATGTTACTTTATGCAGTCATGGAGCTGTCTAGTGGCTTCATGCTTTGTAATGATTTGAGAATAAGACATAACTAAAAGGAACCGAAACTACTGCTTCCAACTACTAGAGTACATCCATTCAGTTAATGAGAATGATTACATTGACATTTATGTATGTTGGTTCAATGGATCTGTTCTAGATAGCAATACCCTTTGCCTTGGCTCTTCTTTAGACAAACAGAAAAGAGTGAATGTCAGCAGTTTTACCTTCCAAGTCACCCCCACTATTACTGATTTGTAACTACCTGACATTTAGCTGTGAATTCACATCCCCAAATACTCATGTGGAGGCAGTATGCTCCCTCAACCTGTGCCTGGAGGCAGTTCTGGAATGGACCAGGACTAACCGGCTCAAGCTGAATCCGGAGAAGATGGACATTCTGTTCTTTGGGGCATCCTCGTCTGGGTACAATGGCCCCCTCCCTAGACTGGGGGGTGTTTCCCTCCAGCCTACGGGCAGGGCCAGAAATCTGGGCATGGTCCTGGACTCGGCCCTCTCCCTGGAAGCCCAGGTGATGGCCGCTTCCAGGGCCGCTTTTATCCAGCTCCACAGGATCGCCCAGATCCGCCCATACCTCAATGAGTCCTCCCTGAGGACAGTCGTGCAGGCCCTAGTTATTTCGAGGATTGACTACTGCAATGCCCTCTACGTGGGGTTGCCCTTGACCCTTCTCCGGAGGCTACAGGGGGTGCAGAATGCAGCAGCCAGGCTGGTGGTGGGTGCTCGTAGATTTGAGCACATCACCCCAGTTCTGGCACTCCTGCACTGGCTTCCTGTTGTCTTCCAGATGAGGTTCAAAGTCCTGGTTTTGATTTTCAAAGCCCTCCACGGCTTGGAACCAGAGTACTTGGTGGAGCGTAACTCTCAAGAGATCAACTGGGACCAGACGCACGAGATTGGCACAGGCGTGCTCACTGAGGTTGGCCACCCCCAGAGAGGCACGGAAATCGCATACGCGTGACCCGCGCCTTCTCTGTGGTGGGCCCCATGCTGTGGAACCATTTCCCCAGTGAGCTGCGCCTAGCAGAGTCCCTGCCCGCCTTCAAAAAGGCCTTGAAAACCTACCTTTTTAAGGAGGCATTTGGCGACCTTTCTTCTTAAGTTATCGGAGTCCCCCCCCCCCAGGCCTGCGTCATCCCTTTTGGGTTTTGCCTCTTTCTCTCATTGAGTTTTTGTGTTTTTATCTCATTTTATTGTTAGCCGCCTAGAGTTCCTTTTTGGAAGATGGGTGGGATAAAATAAATAAATAAATAAATAAATAAATAAATAAATAAATAAATAAATAATGTTCAAAGAAGCAAAAAGTCATCATATGAAGCTGCTCTTTAGTTTCCTACTTTTGAACTGAGCGTTTGAATGAACAATGATAAAATGTAGAATTATCATTTTAACCAAAACACATGTGCACACACACACACACACCAACCAAAGAATCAAAAAGCCCAAGAGGATCCTATATCATATGCACATTATATACTGACGATGCATGATTATTTTAAAGCTCCTTAAAGGCAAGTCTAAGAGCTGCTTCACAGCAAAACAATGCATTGGTCTGTCCTGACTGTTGTTACACGTAGTCATGTCACCTCTGTCTTGAACGGGTATCCGATGGGCTTCCTGGGCCTGTCGGAGGCCCCATAAGTGGTTTCCAGCGAACCAGAAGTAACTTCCGGATCACCGGAAACCCTTTCTGGGGCGTCATCAGGCCCGGGAAGCCCATCGGATGACCATTTGGGGCAGCTCCAGGCCTCAGGTAAGTGTAAGAGGCCCCAGATAGGCCCCACAGTCCCAACCTGACCCAGCAGCCACATATCACAGATTTTCCATTATTGCGGGTCGGATCGGGTCCCTAACCCCCACGATAGGTGGGGGATTACTGTACCTTTTTGTCATGTGCCCAAAGCATGATAAGCAGCATTTTTGCCTCTGGAGAAAGTTCAGGTTTGTCTTGATCAACAGCCCACTTTTTCTCTATTTTTGATTGTCCATGGCATCAGCAAAATTCCCCTTCAACACCATAGTTTAAAGAAATCTTTTTTTTCCTGTCAGCCTTCTTAACTGATCAGCTTTAGCACCCCCATACATAATGATCAGAACAACAATGTAGATGATCTTGACTATATGGTCTCTAGTTCCTTCATTGCAGCCCTTCCAAAACTTAGTCTTCTGGTTCCTTGGCTGTAGTCTCTTTTTGGATTGATGATTGAATTGTCCTGATTAGCTGTCACATTTTGTGATTTCAAAACTTTTTTACAACCCTGCCTGGAGTTGCAAGGATTGAAGCTGAGGCATTTTGCACGTGGAATATGTGCTCTGCCATGAGGCTCCCATCCCTCTCCATTATCAAATCTAGTATCACTTAACAAAATTCCCTACTGTTCATTATGCCTGAAGAAATGTTTACAGTATAAAGAGCCAATAAACTGTAGGCCTAATCAAAGCTCATGCTTATGAGTAAGCCCCACTGAATTTATGGAAATTTACCTCCCAAATGAACATGTTAAGACAGTGCTGACCTTTTAGAATAGGAATTATCTGAATGTGTATTAAAATGCAGTTCAAGTATGCCTTCAATCATAATTCCAGTTGCAATGAATTCTTACATGCCATTATCCATGCTACTTCATCTCTTAAAAAAACAGCTGGAATGGATTTACATCCAGATTTGGTCATAGAAGAGATCCATTGAAATAATTCATCACTTATTTCACTGCAACTGCTCTAAGTGTGGATACATCTGGATCCAACCTTTTTGGCAATAAAATTGCTTCAGGAGTTCCTTACCAACACTGTTATTATAGAGGATCATATAATATATTTTTCTACCGAGATTCTTTTAGAAAGAGATTGCTATGTTTTTCCCGCTTTGGCTTTTTGGTTCGCTGGAGTTTGGATTAACCAGAGCTCGGTTGGCTCCAGCATGCCTCACAAGTAAATTGACTCCCACACATTTTCAAAAATGTCATGGTGCTGAAGTTAGATTCACTCATGTCTGAAAGTCAAATATGATGCTTCGGAGATGAAATAGTTCAGCAAGCTACCACAGATTTCCTGCCTTAGCCTCAGGTCAGATCTTGGACTGTAAATTGAAACCATGTGGCACACTGCAGTGATTCAGAAAAACCAGCTACATATACCATAGGCAATGTGCAAAGAAAAGTAGTAGATATCATACACATGGAAGCTTTCTCTTCAGTTTCCCAAAGTTCACCTGCAAATAATTTACAGTGCCAGGATTTTAGCAGACTCCTAATTAAATATAGTAACAACAAGAAAGGAATAGGGGTTCAACTCCTCTCTGTCTGATAGCTGTTGTGAGTTTTTTGGCTGTTTGGCTGTGTTCTGGAAGTTTTTCTTCCTGACGTTTCACCAGACTCTGTGGCCAGCATCTTCAGAGGGCAAGGAGCTCAGGGAACCAGGAGTTCTCTGTGTGCTCTGGGGTATTGACTGATGGAGACTGTGTAGTTTTAAAGATGTGGGGAAAAGGAAATTTGTCCTATGCAGGAGAATAGGTGTTAGCCATTGTATTGTGATGGAGGGATTAAGAAGTTTCACTGCAATCAGGGGTTGCAGCAATTCTTCTGAATAGTTGTTGGGTGTTGGTAGAGAAGTCTGGCGAAAGGTCAGGAAGAAAAACTTCCAGAACACGGCCAAACAGCCCGAAAAACTCACAACAGCTATCAGATCCTGGCTGTGAAAGCCTTCGAGAATACATTCCTCTCTGTCTGTTTGATATAAATAAAAACCTACTTGTGCTGTCTCCTAACAATGACAATTATAAATGTCCCTTTGGCCCCAGAGGACCTTTCTTGCTGTATAAATCATCTGGCTAAGAGAGAAAATGAGGTAAGTACTGAAGGATTTCTATATCCATGGGACTAGTATCCATGGTTTACTTCAGCTCTACACAACATGAAAAGGGGTGTGTGTCTTTTGACATTGGTCCTCTTATGTACATGATCACACCATCTTGCATGTTGCATATAGGTTTTGCCAGTTTCAGCCATTTGCAGTTGATCACAGAACATGTCTATGAAGATTCTCACTCATCGAGGTGAGGTTATCCAGAGGTTGAGACGTGGCAACTGGGCTTTTTCTTGTGGGGATTCAAATGTTGTGCTACTCATCCAAGTAGCTTCATCAGACTGGCAAAGCTACTTGGATGAGTAGCAAAACATTTTGCTCTCACAAGAAAAAGAAGTCCAGTTGCCATGACTCAACTTTTGGATATAGATCATGAACGGATTTCCCCTGGGATATGGGGGTCCTGTTGCAATTAGAACAAGTGAAGCTTTAATTCTTGAGCCTGGCGTAGTGACCAGCAGTTTGACAAATGGGACAAGCAGCACCAAAGACATCCCCAAAACAATTTTCTAATTCACGATGGCAGAATAATACGTGAAGCAATTATAGCATTGGACACTTTGGCCATCATCACTCCTCTCCACGGGGATAGAGGTCTGCTCTACCAAGATACAGTTGTGATAGGGAAGTCTACGCACATTCCAGGAAAACCATCCATCCATCTTGATTTCACCTCTTTTGGATCAAAGGGAGACCTGCTCCTTGCTGCTTCAGTGAGACCTGATATAGCAACCAGTGTTCCTCTGCTCCTCCCTGTGAGATATGGCAGTAGACCAGCCTACAAGGCCAGTCCCAGAAATTTGGCTGGGGATGCTTTTGCAATTTGGAGCTGGGAAAGAGCGGTAGCTTCTAAATTTGGCACCCTCAAAGCCCCAATTGCTGCAATCTACTGTCAGCCCTGATTTTGCATCATCATTTGTTCTATGGGAGGCCACATATCCAACTTCACAGAGGACGTTCTTTTCCCTTGAAGGGTTTCTTGCCCAATTAGTTTGCTACGTGCTGTCAAATCAGAACCAAAATACAGTGGCTGCAATAGGGCTTTCAAAATAAGTGGGATTTTAAGAAGGGGCTTTACCACTTCTACTCTCCAGGGCCAAGTGGAGATTTTAAACCTGGTCTCCAGAGTCCTAGCTGGTCACTCTGTCCACTACACCACACTGGGTATCAATCTTTATCTACTTGTAAATACAATGAACATCCCCTTCTTCCTCCCACATATGGGTTTCAAAGGAACTTACAATGGAATAGAAAAAATACAACTGAAACTTAAAATGACCAAAGGTCTGCAAAAATAAAATGAACTTAAAATGAAGGAACAACATACGATCCAGTTTTACATTTAAAAAAATCTTGTAAGGAAGGAGATTTCGGGCCTGGAAGTTGCCTATCAACAGTTAACACCTGGACAAGATGCTGAACAATATGCCGTTTACCTAGACATAGCCCTCATCATGATCTGACATTGCATTTAACTGATCTTTAATTCATGATATTGATTTCCGAATGGACAGCTGTACATCTACAAAGCACAGGCAAATATGGAAAGGGGAAAAATCTGCCCCATGCTTAGGCCTTGTGAATCTTTAATGACGATACTGCTAGATAGAAGAGCTTTGGAATACTGTTTTCTAATCTCCAAGACTTTCTACCCATTCTTGAGGTTGTATTACTGCTGAAGCAAAGACTGGTCTGCTTTTGTATATCCAGACCTGCTGCAGTTTTAAAATTAATGTGATGGTTGTTCCACAGGTTACCAGAGAAACTGCCTTGAGCATTAAAAAGGCATAGCATGAGAATATATCATCATAACCGGTACAAATGTTGAGTTGCCTTTGGAGAGAGGAGAAAGCTGACATGTTTCTCCCTTTCTCCCCACTACTGAAAGCCAGATTCTGCCCTGTGGGAGGCATGGAGCATCAAAACACAATACTGCTTCATCAAAGCTCTACTGCTGCTTTCTCCTCCTGCTCTCTTCTCAAACTCTTGGCTTGCTTCCTGTTTGTATGCTGCTATGTGCATCGCAGCTGACTACTACCTACTAGGTACCCAGAAAGTGAAGAAGGCGAATGCCTTCTGGAACAGTATGTGGTCTGTGTCTGTATTCGTCCCACCAAAGCACTTGGTTTTGTAACAAGAGACACAACCGTGTGAATGGTCCAGTCATGGCAAATTAAGTGTAGCAGCAATCTGAACCAGATATTGAATTGTGGCTGCACAAAATTCCTGTGAAGCACAGGTAAGGGTAACCAGTAAAAGCATAGCACTGTTGTGTGGAGATAGCCTTTTCCCTCCAGAACAGCTTCCAATCCTCACCCCCATTTACCTCACAATAGGGCTTGGTTTTGGAGTCCCACCACACGCAGAACAGCTGAAGAAGGAGGCAGAGGTACACTTCTTGCCCGTCCATTCTATAAATTGACTCACCCCTCCAACTCACCCGACTCCACATGTTTCTGATTGCAGTGAAACATGATGGCACAAAGAAGACTCCTTTATTCTCTTTCTACTAAGTTAGCTGTGTCATTAAGCATATTGGTTAGAGCCTACAATTACTGTATATACTTGAGTATAAGTCGACCCGAGTATAAGTCGAGGCCCCTAATTTAACCCCCCAAAACTGGGGAAAAGTATTGACTCAAGTATAAGTCTAGGGTGGGAAATGCAGCAGGGCCTGGCAGCTCCTCCTTTGTGAGCTGGGGGAGTGGTGTGTGATGTTTAAAATGACTTTTAGCCACTGATGCAAGTGCTTGGGTCAGTGGCGAAAAGTCATTTTAAATATCGCGCACCGCTCCTCTGTGATGCAGAGGGGGGTCATGAGAAGTGACACACAATGTTTAAAATGACTTTTAGCCACCGACCCAAGCATTGCTTCAGTGGCTAAAAGTATTGACCCGAATATAAGCCGAGGGCCCCCTTTTTCAGCCCAAAATTAGGGCTGAAAAACTAGGCATATATTCGAGTATATACAGCATTTTTACTTTGTTGGCAACATTTTTAACCTCTGCCGGGTTCAAATAAAGATCCGATGGACATGCTGCCCTCTTTGTTGACAACTGTGCTTTTGAGGTCAACACACTCGGTGCTACAGCTTTACCTTCAAGCAGTCAGCACACCACTTTGGTCTGGGCTCCAGTCTAAAGAAAACTCAACCTATGATGCCTCACAGGACTGGCAATGGCCCTATCACATCTGTGAGAAACACCTTTCTTAAATTCTTGGACAGTTCCTGCTATCTTAGGCCTAAGTAGAAAAAAAAGACAGCACGAAAGTCCCTGATGCTGACCTTGGGATCATAGCAGGGTGTCCAGGTATTCATTGCTAAAAATTGGAAACAAAGACTAATATAGTATCAATTACCATGAGAAGGATAATTTAAACAGAAATACCCAGCCCTGTGATCCATAGCAGACCACAATGTTGGCTGTTTTTCTCCCCCAAATATCTGTACTCTGGGCTAGATAAATGATCCATTATTTCTACAGGCTAAATTGATGCAGGATTAGAGAAACTGGCCTATTACCTTTGGAACAACTATCACACTCACAGAACTGTACTGAATATAAATTGTACACATTCACAGTTGTGTTTTTAATATACATATTGTTCTTTGAAACTTTCATTTTTACAATAAAGAACAATATAGACTGATGCAACAGAATATTTTTTGGCTTGATACATCGATACACTATTATAGAAACAATGACATGTGTTCATGAGTTTATATTTCACTTCCTTCTGGATGAACTCTTGATTCCATCTTGGTTCAAGTCTTAATTGCACATCACTTTACTTACTTATTATAATTCCATCCCTGTGAGAAAGTGAGACCCAAGGCATCCTGTTTCTCAAGAGGAACCACCTGGATGTCTCTAGAAACTCTAGAAACTAGGACATGAGTATAACGGCACTTTCTCACTCTTGCTCCCAGCACTTGGCATTTAGGCACACAGCCTAGCTTATATGAGGATTTATGAGTCAAATCTAGATCATTTTCACAATCCAACAGCACAGTCTCCTCAGAGCACAACTTTGGTCCCCAAACAATGCCTCTAGCATTGACCACTGAGGTCAACATCTTACCTTCTAACAGAGGTTAACTATTTATTTATTTATTTATTTTTGCACTTTTAGACTGCTCCATTTTTTTCCTCAGGAACTCTGGGTGGTTAACAAAGGCCAAATAAATACATAGACAACAATTAAAACCAATATCATAGCATAAAGAAGAAGAATAAGGACAACATAACAATAAGAATACGAGAACAATATAAGGCCCTGCAAGAGGCATGGGGGGGGGGAGGGTGAAGGAACAGCAACAGTAAACAACTGCCTGTCACCGAATGCATCTTTGAACAGCCAGGTTTTCAGGGCTTTTTAAAAAGAAGGTAGGGACTCCAATTGGCAAATCTCTGTTGGCAGTTTATTCCACAAAGCCAAGCCGGCCATCAAGAATGCCTGATTATGAGTGGAAACCTTACGGGCTTCCCTAGCGGTGGCCACATGTAACTAGAGTGCCAGCAATGCTCTGGTGGGCCAGGTCAGCTGTGACTTTTGGGAGATCCGCTCTGCCTGATACCGAGGCCCCAAGCCATGGAGGGTTTTGTGAACCAAAACCAATACCTTGAACCTTATTCGGGAGGCAACGGGTAACCAGTGGAGTCGAGCCAGAATTGGGGTAATGGAATCAAATTTGGCTGCACCAACCACCAATCTGGCCATCACATTCTGCAACTGCCAAACAAGGGTCAAGGGAAGCCCCATGTAGAGTGTGTTGCAGTAATCTATCCTCGAGATGACCAGCACCTGCCCAATTGTTCTCAGGGAGGATTCATCAAGGTATGGGCGAATATGGGCAATAGGCCTAAGTTGGTAAAAGCCCAACTTTTACCAACTGGAACTCCAGGGATGATGCCGGGTCCAAGACGATGCCCAGACTCCTCACTCTATCAACCAGCTAAAGGGTAGTGCTATCCAAATTGGGAGGAGGGCCACTATAGCTGTCCAGGCCCACCCTGAAGAACAAATCCTTGGTCTTCTTGGGATCGAGACTGAGCCTGTTGGTCCTGGTCCATTCCATAACCACAGCCAGGCAGTGATCAAGGGTCTGGATGGCCTCCATTGCAAAGGTGGAAAAGAAGTAATAGAGCTGCATGTCATCAGCATACTGATGACAGCAGACCCCCATGACTCTGGATGACCTTGGCCAGTGGCCTCATCTAGATGTTAAAGACCATGGGGGAGATTGCTGACCCCTGAGGCGCCCCACAAGGGAGTGTCCACGGGGATGACAGTTCCCCCCCCCACTCACTCCCTGGGCATGGTCCCAAAGGAAGGAGTGAAGCCAGCGCAAGGCTAGGCCCCCAATCCCCACCTCAGACAGCCTGCCCAGGAGGATACTGTGGTCGATGGTATCAAAGGCTGGAGACAAATCAAGGAGGACCAAGAACCTAGAGCAGGCATGTCCAAACTTCAGCTCTCCAGATGTTTTGGACCACAACTCTCACAGTCCTTTGTGATTGGCAATCTAAGCTTAGAATTCTGGGAGTTGTGGTCCAAAACATCAGGACAGCTGAAGTTTGGACATGCCTGAGCTAGAGCAACCCCTGTCAGCCCCCCTCAAAAGGTCATCCTGCAACGCAACCAGGACCATCTGATGTGGTCTGAATCCAGATTGGAAAGGATCCAGGACAGGCTCTTCCTCCAGGAACAACTGGAGCTGCACGGTGGTAACCTGTTCCACCATCTTGCCCAGAAAAGGAACATTCACTATTCAACAATAATTAGACATATACTCTGTAGTCAAGCCAGTTTTTTTTAAGAATGGCTTTATCACAGTCTCCTTCAGGTGGCTGGGAAAAATCCCATCCCTGAAGGAGGCAATAGCAACCAAAGAGGCCCATTCCAGCATGCTCCCTCCAGCAATTTTTTATAATCCAGGATGGACAAGGATCTAGTGGAGAAGCCACCAGCCACCAGTGCCCTGAAGGCCTCAACAGAGTTTACAGGCCCAAACTCAATAAACCAAGAAGACCAAGGGGGTACAACATAGGCCATACTCAGGGGTAGATCAGTGCAACCGGAATCCAGGCCTATCTTAGACTTTTAAAAGGCTATGAATGACTCACTAGTGAAATCACTAGGAGGAGGCCCAGACTGACCAGGGTTGGTGAGGTCTCGAACCACCCGGAACAATTCTGCCTGGTGATTCAAGGCCTCACCAATTCTCAGGGAGAAAAAAGATCTTTTATCATCCCTGATTGCTCTAACATAGCATCTGGTCAACATATGAACTGCAGACCTATTAAATGCCGTCCAGTCATTCCTCCATCTGCTCTCAAGCCTCCTCCATTCTTGATTCATCACCTGCAACTCCGCCGTAAATGAAGGAGAGAAGCGGGCTCGGCGTTATATGAGGTACTTGGGGACAATCCAGTCAGCAACCCTGGTAACATCTGAATACCATCTGTCCACCAGTGTGTCAACCGGATTGTCAACCAGACCATCCAGAAGACTCCTAAAGGCTTCCAAAAACCTATCAGGGTCCAGAAGTCTTTGGGGGTCAGCCAAAACAGAAAAACCAGGCTCCCCGTGAGGTGGGGTGGCAAATGATAGGGGAAAAGTCAGCAAATAATGGTCTGACCATGACACAGGTTGGAGGACAAAGCCCCCGACCCTCAGATCAAAGCACCAGGTCCAGGGTACGCCCATCACTATGAGTGAGACTGGTGACATGCTGGGATAGGTTCATGGAGTCCATGGACTCCATGAAATCCACTCCCGACAGTCCATTCCCAGCATGCACACTGAAGCCCCCAACCACCAAAAGGCAGGGGGACACCAACAATGCTGCTGAGACAAACTCAGAGAGCTCTGGAAGGGAGAGTGCAGGATCACGAGGAGCTTGGTACACAAGTACAATCCCAAACCTATCCCTCTGGCCCACCAATAGGTGTAGGCATTCCAACCCTGGGCACACCAACGTCAGTGGCCACGCCTCCACCCCCTGACCCTCCAACCTGCCCAGGTGCTGGACACGGAACTCAGGGGGGCACAGCTAAAGGGAGCGAGAGAGGCATTCCAGCTGTAAGAATTGTTGGAGGGAAAAAATGGGATGTGAGGAAGCAGATGTGGCCTTCTAAGGTGCAGGAATTGGGGTGGGGGATTGGGCCTCTTAAGAATGCCTATTCCTAACAGAAATAGCCAGTGAGAGAAATGGCGCAACCCTAACACAAGGCAGCACAATTTCAGCTCAAGTTATTTTCTGTTTTATATTACCTGAATATAATTCTCCACCAGCTCCCATTTCAGTTGGATAAGGTAGTCTATTATTTGATGGATCAGGAATCCCAACACTCCGACTACTGTCCCAATGATGCCCATCACCAGCCAGCGATCCCAATCTGATCTAAATATTTAAAAGAAAACAGATTTTAAAAATTTACCTATACAAACCAGACCTACTTTCAGCAAGCCGAAGTGGTTTTTTTAAAAAATGAGTTGCTGCAATGCTAGGATGTTAACCATTCACCTTTTGATAATTGGTTTGAAGCTCTCAGTCATTAATGGACCAAATTCATGGCATCAAGAATATTGGGGGGAGGGGGGAGATCCAGGGATGACTTCTAAAAGTATTTCAGCTTCTAGTTTTACAAGGTGGCCACGTTTTGTTAACTGTTGACTGCATTATTTTGTTGGCTTTAAGCAAAACCTGTACTCACTAAAGATTGACACTGCTTGACATTACCCATCTCCTTAGTTCTCCACAAGCCTCTGGTTCCCTCATCTTAATATTCATGTAGTCTACATCTCCTTTTGTGTAGCTCTTTTCTGCAATTTTTCCTCACTGCAGGTTCTGCAGTAAGAGCAAAGTGTTCTACTTACCAATATACATCACCCATAGTGCTTAAAGCACTCTCAGGGCTGTTTACAATGTAATTGTGCAGACTACACACTGCCCACCCACACCCAACAAGCTGGGTACTCATTTTACCAACCCCAGAAGGTTGGAAGGCTGAGTGAACCTTGAGCTGTTGGGTCAGAGAAACCCCAGTTAATGAGTCACAGAGCTAGTCTCCGGATAAACACCAGATCTAAGTTCCACATAAAGATCTGGTGAGAGAGAGTTCAATAAACGGTTCGTTTATTGGCCACAAAAGGAACTACAGACCCTGCCCTTGAAAGGTGAAAGACAGAGATCTGCCCCCAAGAACAAGGTCAGGGGTGCTTTATAGGAAACAGAGGAATACAAAATGAACCAAAATGAACCAATCAGGTGAATCTTCCAGAATACAAATTGAACAATAGTATGGACTCTAGGTAAAAGAGAATTAGCCAATGGTGTGAACTTTTAAAAATACAAACTGACAAATGGCATGATTCCAGGTAAACAGAAGATAACCAATAGTGTGAGCTCTTAGGTAAACAAAGAAATGCAGAGTGGATCGAGGCTCTAAAGGCGGACTGTGTTCAGATGCAAATGAAGTTAAGAGTTTCTTTATTGTCTCATTGTTGCAGTCTTATCTGCTCTCCTGAGCCCACCCTCTATTGGGCTTGACTGGTGTCCACTGAAAATGGTTTTCTGCTTCTGAAGCACTTCTAAAAGGGAACAATGTTACAATGTTTTCCTTTTTATGACCCCACAAGATGACTCATGTTATCAACAATTTGTTATTCAGATGAACTATAGTGCCAAACATATCATACAAGCAATGGGTGTCCCATCTTGGGTGAGGAGCTTAGACCCAGAGGACAAAGGAGGGGAAACTGAATCTAAGGAAGTGGCTTGGGGCCTGCGCAAAGGAATTCCCTAAACCATTTGTTATACAAATGAATGATACCTGTTTACAGCAGGAGGAGAAACAAAGGGTTTTGCAAGCAAGAGATATTATCTAGATGCCCTTAGGGCATGGCTGGTGCGAGCTGGACAATTCCCTCCCACTGCTGGTGAATGAGTCATCATTTTAAACATGGCTAAGACACTTCTTCTAATGGCGGATTCTGTGCAGCTGGACCCATCAGATCCGGATACCTAGAACTGAACCCCAGGTTGTGAGCACTGTTTTAGCTGCAGTACAGCCATTTGCACCACGAGGCAGTAACAGCAAACTCATGTAACTTTCACCTTTTAATTTGGTTTAAGGATGACAAGCATAGTATTTAAGGCATCATTATTGGTCATGTTTATTGGCCTAGTTCTTTTTAATAACTACCCCAGTGGCTTTAGAAAGTAGTATAAACCTACCTAGTACAAACCAGCTTTTGTTTCTAACTTATGGTGAGATTCAAAAATATAAAATACACGCAAACATCCAGTTTCCCATCAGTCTTGCCAACCTCAACCTCAACTTTTCTTTCTCACTCAGCCAATTCAAATAGCATACAACTTCTTCTGGCCACAGTAGACATTCTCCTTTTTAATTATTGCAGCTGCATAGTCTGCTGTTTTATGATATAAGTTCCTAACACTGAGCAAGATGTTCTCAACTGCCTATAAAATCGTCTTAAAAGCCTTGACCATGTTTATTTCTAGTGTCCGTCTTTCCCCAATGAATTCTGTGGCATTTAAGTTGGCCTTTCTCATAAAGGTGTAAACTGACTAGAATGTGAAAATATTTCTAATGAGGTAACAACAACACCTTGCGCTTTTTATATATCACACCAGCAACCGGACCAAGCTGCATTCTTCATTGTTGCCAACAGATGGCAATGGAGGGCTTTTATTTAACCTAGGTAAAGCAGCTTACACAGAATGAGTGCTTTTTATATAGAACAAGGAATTTACAGGATATTTTTGACCTGTGAAACATTCACATGAAGAGAAGATAATCTCTGCTAAGTACTTAAATGGGCCATTCTTGTCTGCATGTATGTTTTTGAAACAATTCACATCAGACCTTGGATATTTCTTCGATATACCATGCCTCCAAGGGAATTGGTATGACACAGCAAGCTTTACAGTTCCAGATCATCGGCCAGAAGGAAGGGCTGATGAGCTGCACATAATCTATTCTTTTAGTGCTGTTGGAAAGATGGGGCAATGGGAGAGAATCCTAAAGAAACAGATAATAGACCTCTCTCCTGTTTTTCCTACTTAAGAGGTGGGAATTGTCACAGGCTGCATGTGGCCTCTGAAGACCCTCACATTTATGATGCAGACAATCAGAATGTTTCTGTGCTTGCATACCCATGTTGCACCCCTGCCAAAAGGCATAGTAACCCCAGTCCGCAGGAATCCCCCAAACCATTATCCCACAAGTGTCCTTAGGAATCTCTAGTATATCTATCTCTCAGTGCCCTCACCAAAATTATCATGGCCTCCATACCTTGAGGGAAGCTCTGTCAGTGATTCTATATAAAAGAAATGGAGGTGTGAATCTTTGTATAATCTTCTGTAGAGTTCATGGGTTTTGAAGTCAGATATAAAAATGCCTATGCATTGTTTAGTCCACTTGTGGGTTAGTCCTAATGAAAGCAGATGAATCATGTTGGATGTAGCAACTGATACATCTAATATTGTTTGTACTATGTTTTAATAGCTGTGTTTTTGAAAGTGCAGCATCAATTAATTAATTAAGAATAGCTATAATTTAACCTTATAATTCCATGTTGATTTACTCAAATGCAATAACGTACTGCAGGTTCTACAGGGCTCATGTTCATACACAGAATAACAATGAATTTGCCAAAAGGGAATTGAAGAGAAATGAATCATATTGAACAGGAATACAGTTTTGTTGTTGTTTTCCAAAGAAAGTGACAATTAGGTAGTAAGCACCAATTTCTTCACATCTTTCTACCCAGTTGTTACCAGGCCTCACAGGCTATATGTTGCCCTTGTGCGTCAGGGCACACAACGGCCTGGTGTGAAGGGAGGCCTCTGGAGAGGACTGAGGGGTACATGCTGTTGTACTAAAGCAGGGAGCAAAACATAAGCACTGCAATTCATGTTGAATAAGCCATGGCAGGACTATCTCAGGTCCTGGGAAAAACCTTTCCTGGGTTGGTGATGAGCTTTGTACAACCTCAGAAGCATCACAGGGCATAGATATATTTTATCTACATTATAGGTGATCAAGATAGTGCCGTATGGGACAAGACACCTGAATGGAATGGTGGAAACAAGTGAAGCTTGGGGTGTATTTTGCTGCCTGGCCCCATCACCCCAAAATTTTTCTTTCTCCTGGCTCCACATTGTCATCCATTGTGATTAGATAGGAATATCTAGACTCAGCCCTAATTTCCTCAATTCTTCTCTTGCCTCTTTCCATAATCACCTGGTCTGGAAATAGTTTCAATCCCATTTCTAATCTTGCCTCTGTGGCGTCATAATGATCTAACCTCTGGTCTCACATTTTGCCAGCAACACTTCAAGCAAGGAGCAATCTGTAATTAATCATCTTCCCGGTGCCATTTACAATGCTGAAAGCACTATTATGACCATAACACAAGAGATAATTCCAGTCCTTTCTCAGTCTGTCCGGAATTGGTTTAGTTACTTTTCATGCTGCAAGAGGCATAATCTCATTTGTTGACAGCAGTGTGTGGCCTTAAGCGTATTTTACATGAAAAGAATATCACAACCTGATGCTTTAAACACAGCAATCTTTAGAATTAACCATATTAGTTTCCTTCAGAGTAAGAAAACAAAAGTTATTTTTACAAATTATTAATGATTTATAAGTACTTGTTTTGGAGTACTGTACCTGGAATTGTAACACTCACAAATTACTTTCTAAACTTAATTTTCCATGTTCTGGTGCCCTTCAGCCTTTATAGGGGCTTGGGCGGCACCACTTGATATTGTCGGTCCACACCAGTCCCCCTCCTCTTTTCCCAAAGAGGTCAGTTCTGGTAATGGATAAAAAGCTATTTCTGGCCAAAAACAGATTGCTTCTCTCCTAAAATAACAACTGTGTTCCCCACATACCTCTAGGGCTGAATTCATGTGGCTCATACACCACACAATTCCCACTCTTGTTTTCAAGGGTCATCTGGAGCTTCATAGTGAGTTGGAAGAAAACAGAGCATATTTAGCAATAACAATTCATTTCATTCTGAGGAGGCATTCTTTTTCGAGTGGGGAAAGGATGCACTCTGTATACCCAGGCCCTCAAATGGTATCTAGTGTGGGGAAGGTCCTTTATTAATCTGGAGAAACCAGGGAGAGCTGCCCTTGACATGAATGATACAACACTGAGATGACCTTCATTCTCTCCTCACCCCCCAATTGTGCAATTTCTTATGGGCCCTGAGAACGTCATAGTATTGAATAATTCAGCACTAATTTCAGTAAGTCTTTCAAGGATGTGGTTACCCGTAGCATTTTCCCTGCAACCCCACATTACCTGTAGCTTTGCCCTTCCAGCCACGTCTTGTAAACATTACTGTGTGAAGGCAAATAATCCAAACTCTCTGGTGTGGACAGATGTTCTCTTTTCTTCTCTGGGAGGCCAGTAATTCTGGAGTAACTTTTGTCATCCTCACTGCTGTTGCATCTGGGATCGAGAGATTCAATCAGATCTGGACGATCTTCAGCCAGCAGCATCTGCTCTTCACCACTGCCTATGCGAGAAAGAAGGGTTTGCATAACGCAGAACCCCAGGTGACCATAAAGGTGTCTGTGAAGCAGGCTCTCTAATGGAGGAGCCTGGTGACCACGCCAGGGGAAGATTCTAACTCTGCAGAAAGGACTCACTTGTTTATGTTGTGGGTCAGGCTGCTGCTGCTACAGAGCTCCAGCACACTGGCACCACCTTCGGCTTGCCAAAACTAGATCTGTTTTGTACAGGTGAATTTCCCAGTGAGTCTTTTTGTAATAACACAGAGGATTTGTTTCAGGTTTAAATATAAGGGATCATTTCAAATGACTTTACTAAGAAAGAAACAAATAATAATAATAAGCATTTATAATATACACATATGTTATTAGAATATATCATATATATTAAATGATTCAATTTATATTATATTATTACTGTAATTATATTAAGTGACAATACAACTATTATATTAATGCAGAACATACATATTTATAAAAGAAAAACCCAATATCAAAAGCTGCAAAATCCTTACTAATAACATTTAGCATCAAGGTTGGCATGAAGGGGCAGAGGCATTGTCATGTCAAACTTCTGACAAGATTCATTCCCTGGCTCACTATGCAACAGGCAGAATCCTGTTACTGCTAGCATTCCTCTCTGCCAGTCTTGTTTGTTCAAATGCAAGCAATAAGCAAGAGGGAGAACACATAGTAGTCTCTGCACACCGTGCTCCTAGTCCTGGGAAAAGCAACAAATGGACATTGCATATAACATGAGGTGATGGTAATGCACTCACTCTGGTAGAGGGGCGTGCGTGCGTGCGTGCGTGCGTGCGTGCGTGTGTGTGTGTGTGTGTGTGTGTGCACGCGCGCGTGCGTGTGTGTGCGTGCGTGTGTGTGTGTGTGTTGTATCGTTACAGTCGTGACTGACTCTTTGTGACCCCATGTCCATGGAGTTTTCTTGGCAGGAATACTGGAGTGGATGAGGGTCGCATAGAGTGTCTCCAAAGTAAGAGCCACCGCTTTTCAGCATTTATTAGCCAGAATTCTACTGGGTTTTATATAAAGTTTGGGTATCTTTTCATGGATAATCAAACATGTCCTAGAGGCTCTCTCTTTCATGTTCTTCCTCAAATGCCCAAAGACACAACTGTGATGTATCCCAGTAATTTGTCAACTAGATGTGGAAAACAATGCAAACTTCACATGAACACCAATAGGACTGACTACTGAGTTTTCAAAAGCAGAATGGTGACAATTGAAGACATTGTTTTGATGCACGACATACTGTAGCTAATAAACCCCCTTCTTTGGAGGTTTTTAAGCATAGGCTGGATGGCCATCTGTCGGGAGTCCTGTGATGGGGGTTCCTGCATGGCAGGGGGTTGGACTAGATCAGTGATGGCAAACCTGTGGCACGGGTGCCAAAGGTGGCACTCGGAGCCCTTTCTGTGGGCACCGACATCGCCCCTTCATAGCCACCTGTATGCAGGTTAAATTCCTGTATTGGCACTTTACAAAAAAATTAGTGGGCTTTAAATTGCCGTTTGGGCACTCAGTCTCTAAAAGGTTCGCCATCACTGGACTAGATGGCCCTTGAGGTCTCTTCCAACTCTATGATTCTATGATTCTATGAAGCCTGTTGCATACACAAGCACAAGCTAGTCCTTACACATTACGGCGTGCAGCTATTTCGAATGGTGTCCTTAGTGAAAGTGAAGAGAAGGCATTAAGAATTCATGGCTCAAGGACTTGTCACACAATGGACTGGAACCCTGCTCCACAGCTATGCCTGTGTTAAATGTGAAGCTGAGGAAGTGGCAGGCAAAAAACTGCAGCAAGGTGAAAGTAGTGCCCACAAAGTACTTCCTGCAGACATGTTGCATGACAGCCATGAGGTGAAGTTTATTAACAAGAGGCATGATAAATCTGCACAATGTTGGATATACACTTCTAGTTGTAAATTTAGGGTAAATAAACTCAAACAAGATTTCAGCCAGTCAATTTTTCTACATGGGAAGGCCAGCAAAGTGTGTCCCTCCAAATATTGCTGGATTGAAGACACACTGACCTTCCTTGCTATCAGCTCATTTTGGTTGAATCTGGAAACTGCATTTCCATTGCTCACTCCTATCTCTGAGAGGGAAATTGCCTCAAACATGTTTCAATGGCTCAGTTTCATACTTGCAAGCTGCTGCATGGTGTTAGTTCCATGTGGGCATTCGCGTAGTAATACAAGAAAAAAATGTCATGTGTCCCTCTGTGAAAACAGAAATCAAAGTCCAAGTGCCATATTAATATTCCACTGAACATCTATCACTTGCTCCTGGATGAATTTGCTCGTTCATCACTTTACTCCGAAGCCCCAGTTGTATCTCCTGCTGCTTTAGGAGACAACATTGTGGAGAATTTAGCACACAGCCTTTCTCTAACAGCAAAACTATGAAATACCTTTCCTTAATTTCTTCCTTGCTTAATCTCAAGAGGGCAATGAAAGCATTGTTTCGTGCTCAGCATTTGTGGATTGTAAATGGTTGCTGATTTTTTAAAGTTTCATAATGCTCGTTTCTTAATAACATTGGTTGTTCTTCAATGTTTTAATACTAGTTCTGTCCAACACCCTGATAACTTTACGGTTGAAAGACAGCCTAAATTCTGTACCTGTTGCAAAAATGCAAATCCAAGTATGAAATAATGGTTGAAGGAGATGAAGCAGAGAAAATAACATTCTCCGAATCTACACAACAGGTACTGCTACTCCATGTCTTTAAGAAACACACAGTCTGAAAGCTGAGAGTACCTGCTGCAAGGAAGGAGTTACAGATATGTTTACTGTAAACTGAACAACAATAAGATTTCATGTTTAAACAAGAGGACCTGAGAGTCCCTCACCTCAAACGAAAGACATTCCACCCCTTTCCAGGAGACTAAACATTACTTAGTTATGTTGGCCTTTCTGCTTATGTTTCTCCTAGAGACCACACTGAAAACTGCATATTTTACAAATACTTACATTACTAGGTAAAGGGGATAAAAGGATGCAGCTTTTTAATAACATAACTACGTTTTTAAAGAATTTAAATAAATGGATCTTTACAAATGGGAATGCATGGACAACATGATGCAGGAAGAGTAAATTGTATTCCTTTTGTGTATGCTGCATTGAGAACATGGCCTCAGTAGAAGAGAGGACAAGAAAGAAAAATGAAGATAAAGCAAAATCTTAATTTCTTGAAAAGGGGGAAATGAACCTGTGTGTACTTATAAGGTGGCACAAATGTAATTTGCTCCAGGAACATTCTGTAGCTTAGCAACTATTGAACTGAAATGTAATAGAACTACTATACAAATAGTGCAAAGCAAAACATGGAACGTAACACTTTCCAATGTAAGGAGTCTAAGATGTTTTTTGTTTGTTTGTTTTTGCTTTTTGCTTCGTTACTACTTAGCAAATAGGAATGTTAATACTGTATAAGTTAAGAATGCAACATGGGATGTTTTCACCTTGACCATATTATAACTCACAGGTCAGACTATTAAACTGATGGCAACAGCTATACATAGGAAAATAGTTTCACTTATCAAAAAAGTGTTTGGAACTCTGCCACAAGACATGGCAGCTATCTCAGGAGGAGGACATGTCATAATCAATAGGGTGATTTTTGTTATCAGCTAGGGTTACAAAAATCCCCCCCAAAAGGCTCTGAATGCAGGTGAGAAAATATACTATATCCTCCAAACTGCTAAATGAATCGTATCAATCCCCAACTGGTATATGAATAAAATTCAGAAACCATACTTGTGAGTATTTGAGTATATCATACATTTTTGAAATACCAGGTCTTCAGTTGAATAAGATTTTCTCAAAAGAAAATTGTATGAAATACATTTCATGAGTTTCTAAAATGTGTGCTTTATTGGCGCTTAAAATTATTAAATGTTTATATGCAATTCCTGTATTTTACTGATTCAGAATGCTCTTAGAAAATGTTGTTTAACATGGGCATTTAATAAACCATTTTATAAATCAAGGGAATTCTGAAGTTTCTCCTGTCAATATCTGTAACATATGGGATCACCATGGTTCCAGATTGTAAATTTTAGAATGCTAGTAGTTGGTGGGTGACAGCATTAAAACAGTGTTGACTTGAAACTAGGCTTCCCAGCAGCATCTAATAGGATACCATGAGCAACAGGTAGCTAAACAAACTTTGCTTATCAGCCTGCAGCATTTTTTCTTAAAATGTTAAAAACACAAAGACTAAAGGGCCTGATCTCAGTTTTGTCTATTTAGTTTTTAACTATGCATAATGTACAGCTGCCTAGATGCCCTCAGCACATCCGATCTCACATGATCTCTTAAGCTAAGCGGGGTTTAGCCCGGCTAGCACTTGGATGAGCTACCACCAGAGTAGGAACTGGCAAGCCGCTCCAATATTCCTGCCAAGAAAACCCCACGGACGTGGGGTCACAAAGAGTCTGTCATGACTGTAATGACACAGCAACAACAACAATGTGTAGCTAAATTGGGAGTGGGGTGATGCCTACACTGGATCACTTAAAATTATGCTTTTGAGTTCTCCAGGATTCTTCTTCAAGCTTCAGTAATGTAAAATATGGGAGCAGTGGAAGAACAAAAAGTCCAGAAAAATCAAGTCAAATGTAATGTTCTCGGAAGCAGATTGTTTGTAATGCAAGATGGAGATGACATGTTCAGTACAAAAAACAAAAAAAGGCTATTAAAAACATACTGACGAAGACTGACAAAGCTGCTTCAATGAGTGGTGATATATCTTCCAACGAACAACACAACTTGAAGTTGGAGACTCCGACTTCAAGTTGTGTTGTTCATTGGAAGATACATCAAATGAGTGGTGAAATGTTTTGCTCTCACAAGAAAAGAAGTCCAGTTGCCATGACTCAACTTTCAGATAACCTCACCTGGGTGACCGAGAATCTTCATAGACATCAATAACATAGTAACAGCTTGCAATCTGTCCTCTCTCTATCATCAAAAGCCTTGTTGGAACCTCCCTGTTCCCTGCCTCAAGAACTGTACATGTTATAGAAAGCTCCACATTCTATACATGTACATGTGGTAGAGAATATGCCAACATACTTCTGACTTATGGCAACCCTCAACAGGTTTTCAAGATATGGAAGATGTTCAGGCTGTAGTTTATTAATGCTTCTGCCCAGTGAGTTTTCATGGGCAAATGGAGATTATACCCCAGTGAGTTTTCATGGGCATATGGGGATTATAACCCAGGTCTGCCTAATACTCCTAGCCTAACACACGATTAAGTATACCATACTGGCTCTTGAATTACTATGTAATTTGCTGAATTTGTTTTCAATTAACTTTTCTGTACTTTTGGGGGAAGGGGTGTGTGCGAGCCTAAATTTAATGTTCAGGTTATTAATATTTGGGTTGTCATGCTTCCAGGTGGATCTGTTCCGAGCCAAAACAGAAGCCAAGTGCACCAACAAAAGGCAGTGGAGGATCATCTGGGTTCCCTTTAGCTGGAGAAATGCAGAAAAACAAACACCATGTCTTAGGATGAAGCCTGATAATATCAACACACTTTGAACTTATTTCCTTGTTTGCAGCTTCAGTACTAAAAAAAAAAAAATCCTTCAACTACAGATCCTGAAGCTTCTATCTCTAGCCTGGATGATTTCTGAAATTTGTGTCCCCAGTCCACCCACCAATAAGCTCTGCAGTGCTCAGCCTGATGGACCATCAACCAAAATTCACCTGTTTTTGATATTGTGGTGGCCCAATGAAAGTATTATATACTGTATATTTGTTTTGGGATCAATTGTTGAAAGGGAGCATTACACTGAATGCCACAGATAACATCTACTTTGTTATACAAATGTGTTTTGAAACAAAAAAATGCCTACTGTTCATAATTCAAAAAACAATGTGTAGCCACTACATCTTTTCTCCTTTAATGGATTTCACTAGGATAATGAATGACCAAAGAAACAAAGGGAAAAATGAGAGGACTTCAGGCTGAAGATGCTGTCAACTTGATTCCACCCACTTCCCAGCTTCAATGAAGAGGCACTTGGAGACTGGTACTAAAAATGCAATCTTGAAACGCTCACAGAAGAAACAAACTCACCCATTCAATTTTTATTCCCTTTGCCCTTGCGTAGGCTTCCGACAGCTGACTGTCTGAAAGCATATATACAGCTTAAAGTGAAGGTTGCTCTGAACAGTTATTATAGGCAAATAGATTTTCAAATATGTAATCACACAACAAACAGAACAGGTACCGAGAAAGTAGTGTGGTCAACACCCCCCAAGTAGAACATTAGTACTCTTCTTTTCTCAACAGAGAATGACCCAAACAATCAAAAAGCTGCTAAGAGGGTAGCCCATGACATTTTGCTGTCTGAAACAGAGTAAGATACCTCATTATTCCATTTAAAGAAGCCATCACATTGAGAGTTGCATCTTACTTTAACCATATCAAGGGTACAACATTCTCCAGTACACCAGAGGGCAGAATAGTTGTGGAGGGGTGCACTGCAGGCCATGTGATACATGTAGCTGTTGTCCAACAGCTCAGGGCTACTCCCAATGCCTACAATCTGAAACAGCAGCCAGTACAGGTGCCTTCTGTGGGCAAGGTCAGCATAATACTAACCAACCCTCTTATCTCACAGACCAATCCTTTAATTACCTGAATCTTACATATAGGTACATAATGGCATGCATATTTTTTCTGTCAAATGCATTCTGTGTATACAATCAATATTTTGTTAATGAAGATTTCAGGTTTCAAGTCTTCTATGGTCAGAAGAATGTGACAGTAGTCGGTTAAATTCTATTTCTACTTCACTTTCACCATTTAACACTGTTCCAAAAGAAAGGTGTGTTTATCCAATTTTCCAAATAAAACAAGATTTCTTGCAATAAAATAGGTTGGTAAATTGATGCTAAGGGGCAACCTGGAGACTTAACCAAAACAGATGTGTACACTAAAAAGTCCTACTTGATTCAACAGCCTTACTTCTATTAAATAACGGGTGAGAACTTATGCACACATACACTTAGGACCACTTCCCATCGGATGCTTTCTAAACTAAATATTTCCCATATAAAGGACAATAAACCATACTGCATAAGTTATAAAGGGCACTTTTGTGTGCAAGTCACTCTTCCCTTTAACAAGTTCATCCTTAGGTGGCGAATCCTTGTCATGTATTCTGAAGGAGAAAGCTGGAATTAATTCTCAGTATGCAAACATCCACATGAGATAGATTGACCCCATTAAGGAAGCCATGGCCGTGAGTTTGCAACAGCTAAACAGGGTTGTTAAAGATGGGACATTTCGGAGGCCACTCATTTAACAGAGTCGCCAGAAGTTGGAGGTGACTTGATGGCACATAACAACAGCATGCACACATCTCAAGACATAGTACATTCATTTTGTTCCTAACATAAAGTCCATGGTGCTATAGTATATTTTACAAGTGTGCTGAAATGCATGTATGGGTATCAACAACATAAAAGATGAGTCTTCTGTGGACCACATAATATTTCCCACTCCTCTCATGCAAAACAGGGAACAAACATAGGCACAAGAAGAATCTCTTAGTTCAGTTAAGCTTTCAACAGTGCGAGATGTGGACTTGATAGCTTCTCCAATCAAGTAAACAGAGAAAATAGTTTGTGACACAAAGTTTGGCCAAGCCAATAGATTCTTATTGTTAGCTAAAATTGCTCTTTCTCAATTAGAGGCAGCATACCACAGTGTATCAGGCTTTGGGGGTTAAACCTTGCTCTATTTAATAGGGAGGAGTTATGCATGTAAGGTTTGTATAACTCCAATATTTTTTAAAGAGTTAATATTAAAACAGGGCCAATTATCAGTCCCCAACAACTTCTCCTAGCCCTCTATAACTTTTGAATTATCTAAGAATACAGTATTCAAAGCCACCAAAAATTAGCATGGAAGTATCTGCAGGTCGTTATACCTTCTCCCTGTCATCGTTTTTAAGAGCACACTTGCTATAAGAATAAAGACAGCACAAGAAAAATACAAGACACGACATGAGCATTCATAAAAGAACCAAGAGTATAACTAGACAACTATTTTGTTTTTTAAATGAAAAATAAGAACAGGTTCATACATACAGATCCTAACCTGCAGCCAATGTTTTAACTAACCAGCTACCCTGAAATTTCTCCAACAGCCACATTAGACCAAGCAAAGGAGAGTGGGAGTTGAACAGAGCTTAGAAACAACATTTGAATTCTTGCCATTGCAAGGTACAACAAACATAACTTAAACATAGAAATGGTACAGCTTCAGAAGATACTTTCCACATTTTATTTACACTTGAAGACTAACTTTATTCTGAATCACATAGCCATACACCTATTTCCTTTTTTTTGTTTCACTAAAACTTAAATGCATGGTTTATTAGAACAAAGACTGTAAACAAATATTTGCAATGTCCATTACATGTAACACATAGGAGCCGCTTAAAAGAAAATCATTTCCCCATTTTATAAATACAAGTATCAAAACAATCCTGACCGTATTCTGTGACACTACTAGCAGTCGACACCCACACCTTTGCAAAAATTAAACAAGTCAAGCAATGGTATTTGCAGCACCTGCTACTTAAACAATTTCATCTGCAGCTCTTTTACTAAAGCAAGATGGATCAAGCATGCCATTTGTATTTTTTTCCTGTTGAGAAAAAAATTTCTGGAACATTATTTCACAGCAACCTGTCATGCTTTCATCTTGAAACACTGGAGCTCCAATTATAGCTATGTCAGGCTTATGTTTAAAATGACAGTGCCTTGGTAAAGACAAAAAAAATTGTGCTGCCTTTTTTCTCTGATTGTGCCTGAAAACATATGGGGCATACATATACATATGCATATACATATATATATATTCTTTCAAATGTCCAGATCATGTACACCAGCAAGAACTCTTAATATGTGGGTGGTTTGCATTGTGAGATTGAATCAAGACATTAACATAAGTAGAAGTTGTTTAAGACAAGTTTGGGATTCAGCTAAAATTAATTGTTGTAAGTTTGTCCTTCTGGAGGTTGTGGAAGCTTCATATTTTCTTTGGACATCATTAGACGCCTTAGCTCTTGAAGTACAACTTTAATGCTATAAGAATTTTGCCATTTTGCTAACACTGGTATGCTTCGTGCATCCACCTGTAAGAAAAAAAAACATACGCTTACATGTGAAATACAAAAAAAACCTAATTTTGTTGATTGTGGTAGCAGTTTGTGTTGAAACTTTTAAAAACTTCAAATTTAAAAATTAAAAAGAACTTTGAAACTATCTCTAGAAATGTTTTATTCACAATATAAAAACCAGTTGCACAATGGAAAAAACACAGAAAGATTAGATATAAAGTAGTATCTATTATTCCTTGAGGTAATGCCTTTTTGAAAATATTTTTTTAAAGGTCACAAATTAAAATTTTAAAAATCAGAACACTAATAGATGAAACATATACCCTGATGTTACAAACAGCTCCATTAGTATGTCGCTGCCAAGAATTAGGCCCACTGAATATTGCAGTTTGTTATAAATCAATACACAGAGAGAATCAACTACAAAAAAAAGAGACTTTGTTCCTATTGTTACAAAGATGAAGTTCTCAAAACATAAAAATACCTGCTGAACAATTTAACAGAAGGAAAAGAGGGGAAAACATGTATTATCTACACACTCACAAATTGGCCAGGTCATTATTGCTTTAGTTGCATTTTCAGGACAAATGCTCAAATGAATTAATATGCTCTTCTGTAATAACATGGCAAAGTTTTTCGTTGTTTGAAAAATACCAGCTTTTCAGGCTGCAAGAAACAATTTAGTTCGAGATCATTTGAGCGATTTAAAATGAATAAACACTGGTGCAGGTAGCTGTTGTGAGTTTTTCTGGCTGTTTAGCCGTGTTCTGCAAGTTTTTCTTCCTGACATTTCACCAGTCTCTGTGGCCAGCATCTTCAGAGGAGCTCATGGAATGAGGAGTTCTCTCTGTGCTCTGGGGTATACCTTGTGCAGGTATTTCCATCTAAAACAGAAACCCCAGCAATGGATTCTTCATTAGCTTGTTGATACCACTTTTTAAATAAATATGAACACTGTCAAAAATGAGAAAATAAATGGCATCATGAAATAATTTTGGACCCTTTAGTGTTTAATGGTGATGGTGGTGACAATGATTTTAGCAGAAATTCAGTCTTGACACCAACACATCTTTTAAAACTCCTTAGGGAAGATTGAACAGTCCTGATAAATGGTGCGGGCGTTGACATATGAGTATCTCAAATTGGGTAGAAACGGCTTTGGTTCACAGAGCTTGTTGATAGTGAAGAAAAGCCATAGTGGAAGGAGACACACTGCTCCTGAAAGCCTTTAAACCTCTCATGTGAAACTAGACACACTCCTCATTTGATTTTGCTCCAAATAGCAATGTTATAAAATGCAAAACAGAAACCCATCATTTTGCATTTCAGTTTTAGGCGAGGGTTTGGCCTCCAATGAACTTCAGGTCCATGTGGAAAAGCTATCCTAAACTCTGAAGAGGCCCACTTGCTATAGATGAATTTATTTTCAAGTTTATAGACATACATATACAATCCGTATGTAGTTTTTCCTATTTTCTTATAAACTAGTGGCTCCCAATTTCTTGTATCTTATGTCATACCAAACACTCAGCCAAAAAAATCCAAGTCCTACCATGATAAAAACCAAAAGCTTCCTTTTCCAAGATGAAAATTAATATTTGTAAAGGCACATTCTGCCACTATGTAAATACACATTTTGCTTATATCATGGCAAGTTTTACATACATAGGAACACATATATTGATAGCTGTTGTGAGTTTTTCAGGCTGTTTGGCCGGGTTCTGGAAGGTTTTTCTTCCTGATGTCTCGCCAGTCTCTGTGGCCGGCATCACAGATATTGTTTGAACTAAGCAAAAGTTAAAATATAGTATTGCTGAATATAAGCTGTATTGCTACTGGAAAATAATAAACAAAACACATGGTAGTGTTATTTGTAATAAATTTTACATAACTAAACCACAAAAAACACAGAAGTATCAATTTCATAATTATATGTTACAAAAGTCCTGAGCACTCTTAAGAAGACTTCTGTGTTCTACTAGTTTGGAGTGCGTTGCTAACTGGGAACTGCTGACCTATCCCATTTTTTTTTAATATTGGAAGTTGATAGCACTTGAATATTCAAACATTTTAAAATAAAACAGACCAAGTGTGTTTACCCTCATATTCAATACTTCACATCCAGTAAATTGAACCCATTGTCTTGCTGACACTACTGAGAACCATCATTCTCTCTGACAAACATTGTAATGTATTTTTTTAAAAAATCATTTAGTTCATAGCATATAAAAGTCATAAAGAGATATATATATGCAATACACCCGAATCATTAACTTCATACCAACTTACCATTCCATTGGAATTATTTATTCCATTCATATTAATTTTAGTTACAAATCTAACTGTTGGAGGTGCTTCTGGATATTTAGGCCCACACTCTACTTTCAAGCTGTATATTCTGTTTTCATAATTTGTCTAATAAGCAAAGAGAAGAAAAGAATTAATTGCAGGGAAAGCTAAATAGCATTTAAAAAAACACTGCAGTACAGTCTTCAGTGACCAAAGGGTAACTACAAAGATCTTTCAAAATGATCCTGTTGTTCAGTTATTTGGTCTTAAGTGGACTAAGGCTTCCGAAAACTGTCAGCTGCAAAGTCGGCAGCTCGGTGGTTCGAATCCTGGGTGCCATGCAGTGGAGCAAGTTCCCACTGATAACCCCAGCTCCTGCCAACCTACCAGTTCGGAAGCATGTAAATGCAAGTAGATAAATAGGTATCACCGTAAAAAGCAGGAAAGTAAAACAGTGTTTCCTCGCAGCCATGCTGGCCACGTGGCCATGGACTTGCACAACACTGGCTCTTTGCCTCGAATATGGAGATGATCACTGCCCCTAGAGTCAGACACGACTAGCACGCATGTGTGTGGGGAACCTTTACCTTTTTTTTACTGAAATTTCAGCACTTTTGGCAGCCCTTAAATGCTTATAACTTGTGTTGATTTTGGGAGAGCTAGACACATTGGTTCCTTTTGTCCTCCAGACATATACATGCAGGCCATCCCTCGTAGGAGGATGACATTTAGGGATCTCCTAATGTTAAAGAGGGGCATGCTGGCTTAGTGGGCTAGAGTGCTGAAACTGTTGGATGCAAAGTCGGCAGCTCAGCAGTTCAAATCCCAAGTACCATGCAGTGGAGTGAGCTCCCGTTGTTAACCCCAGCTGCTGACAACCTAACCGTTTGAAAGCATGTAAATGCAAGTAGATAAATAGGTACCACCATAAAAAGCAGGAAGGTAAACAGTGCTCCGTGCACAGAAATGTGTTCAGCCATGCCAGCCACATGGCCAAGGACTTGCACAACACTGGCTCTTTGGCTTAGAAACGGAGATGAGTGCCACCCCTAGAGTCAGACATGACTAGCATGCATGTGCAGGGGGAACCATTACCATTTAATGTTAAAGAATAAAAAAAACCTTCCTCTTCACTAAAATAAAGTAAGAAATCAGCTTCATTATTTCAAAACAGGACTTTCTGTGCTAAAATTACCCTAGATTGTTTCAAGTATCTCTGATAGTATCTAGAGAGAATATATTAAAACATTTGGCCTTGATTTTTTTTCAAGAAAATAAGATCAACGAGTAAAATCAAGTATTCCATTTTTTTCATTTGCAAAAACTATGCATGGAGAGCAGAAGGAAGGGGGCAAAAGGTAGACAATAACTTCAATAGAATTTTTGGACTTTTTAAACATTGAGGAAAAAAGGACAAAAAGAGAAGGACCAATTTTTCTGTTTAACAATACTATTTTAGTGAAGATATTGAGACATAAGAAAGGACAATTGCTTTCAGAATACAGTGACCCCCCGCCTATTGCGGGGGTTAGGGACCCAACCCGACCCGCGATCAGTGAAAATCTGCAATATGTGGATGCAGGTTGGGTCAGGCCTGAGGCACCTAGCTGGGGACTTTTGTATTTACCCCCAGCCTAGCGCTGCGCCCAATGGGCCTGCAAGGGCCTTCCCGGGCCTTTGGGGGCCCCTAGAAGGCTCAGGAAGGCCCTCACAGGCCCGTTTGGGGCAGCACCAGTAAGTAAGGGAAGCTTGAAACAGGCCTTTCCCCCCTTACCCCAGGGGACCTTTTTCATGTACTGCGGTCCTCCGATATAGTGGGACCGCAGTATATGAACCGCAAATGGGTGGGGGACCACTGTACAACTGGGTGTGAATGTATCTTTGTGACAAAACACTGGAAACAGGAGTAATGAATATACAAATCATCAGCCAATCCCAGCAGGAGGGCGGGGAATGGTAGGATATAAAAAGGGTGGAGCCTAGAGAGTGCAGTTCAGTTAAGTTGAGAGCTAAGAGTGCTGGGAGAGAGCACTGTTCTCTGAGAGTTCTGTCAGGCAGTGAGGGCTATACTGTTTACTACTTATTGACGACAGGGAGGCTTATAGAGCTGAATAAATCTATTACAGTATATGTTAAAGGCAACGCATACCATCCTCAGATATTGTTATATTTATTATTTTCTCAATAAACTTTATTGTTATTTTTATATTATTCATCTGAGTCTGTCCCAATTCGTGAGGCGACGAGGTTAAAAGGTGGCAGCATTAATAAGTAAATAAAAGGTGGCAGCAATACCATTTCCATCACATACTTCAGTGTGTAAAAGGGAGGTGTCATCACAATTTAGTGGCACAGCAGTGGCATGTCGAAATAAACCCAGTTGTGCCTTTGAAAAACCCAGTCTGTGAAAGGGGTGACGTCACAATCTTTAAAAAAGATTTTCCACAACCAAGGATACATTTTAGATATTAAGTTAAAACGCATTACACCTTAACTACCACTAAGCAGAAGAAAGGACAGTGGCTGCCCTCATTCTCCCAACCATACACTGCTGTATTCTTAGAAGGATTTATCCCCTTTATGTTTGAGAATTCTAGACTAGTTCTATTTTCCAAAAAGATCTGGATACTTCTTTGGATCCTGAGCTTTGTATCTTATATAGTTCACAGTGAGAACACTCAGGGCTTCTCTCTGATGCGAATATCATGCTGGTTTTTCATAGTAGGACTCAGTCCCCCCCTCAAAAATAATGAGTTCCTTATTTTTACAATAGTATTTTTCAATAAGCAAATAGGATTATTGCTATTATTTAAACTGAAATGAGTTTAATAATAATACCTAATGAGTAACAAAAACATTCATTACTGAGAGGCCTGAATTAGTTGCTACAAGGGAATGTTATAACTGCATTACGACTCATCCAAATCTCAGTATGCCTGATGTTCTCAAATTACTGGACACTTTAAAAGAATATGTTACAGATGTTGTCAAATTAAATTGGAAACTATGGGCATGGATCAAATAGTAATGAAACAGTGATAGAGATACTGCAATTAAATTTGATTCATTAAAGATCAAAGCAACAAACTACTGGCAACAAGTACACGGTTGTTGTAACAACAAGTACTCACTGCGGGTGGCCATGCCCAGGGAGGCTTGGAAGACGGTCACCCGTGGCTGAGCCTTCTCTGTGGCTGGTCCTACCCTATGGAATCATCTCTCGTCTGAGTTGCGCCTTGCACAGTCCCTGCCAGCCTTCAAAAAAGCTTTAAAGACCTTGCTTTTTCGGGAGGCATTTGGTGACAGTTAATTTTTTTTCTGTCCGCCATCTGCCTTTTATCACTGATTTTTGTGAACTGTTTATTGACTCATGGTATTGTTGTTCTTAATTTCTGTATATTGTTTGCTTCTTTTTGTTGTAAACTGCCCGGAGTTCCATCCGGAAGATGGGTGGTATAAATAAATGGTTATCAGTTGCTTCCTTAGAGGGACACAAGGATGAAAGCAGGTATTACTGTCAATAAAATGGATAATCAGGGCAAAAGAATTCAGACTGTTACCTATGAAGTAAAACTTGCCTTGAGGATTCAGGTTGATTGGTGAGACATGCTCCCAGACTCAATTTTCTCTCTGAGTACCCGAGTGACAGTTATGGCTAGGATGGATTTCATTAACTTTAACTACCATATCAATGGTGTCTGTTTCACATCCATCCATGATGACACATTTTGATTTAATAATCTGCTATAATCTGAGTTATATTGCTGACATATGCTTTTATGTGTATCTAATTTTGAAATATGGTCAGAAACTTCAGCTGATTGTCAATGCGAAATCCAAGCTATTGATGGGAACTGGATGTTAGAAGCATGTTACCAATTTCCCACAATAGATACAAATGTTTTAAGCCCAGCATGAAACGCTGATTATAACCTTCCAAGCCTTAAACATGTGGGATCCAAATTATCTGAAAGACTGACTTCTACAGCATGAATCAATCCTTTATGCAGATATACAAAAGCAGCTTCCTGGTGTTCAGAACATTTGAGATGCATTTGGTGAGAACACAAGAGAGGCCTCCTAAATAACTAAACAGCTTACAGCAGCATACTCTTCAGCAATTTTGCTGCAACAGGCTAACAGGAATCTCTCTCTAGTCATCTATATTGGCTATGCTGAAGCTTCTGAATGCATCGTCCTTCCCATTTTTGACATCATATACAGGTGAAACTCGAAAAATTAGAATATTGTGCAAATGTTCAATTATTTCAGTAAGTCAACTCAAAAGATAAAACAAATATATGAGATAGACTTTATTTTAAGAAAATTTTGTCTTATGAAATGTGTTTCCCGTAGGAATACACTGAAAATGGATTAATTTGTTCCAGAGGCTAGGGGTCGCTTCGTTTTAGGAAAAATTTGTCTTACGAAATGTGGTTTCCCATAGGAATGCATTGGAAGTGGATTAATCTGTTCCAGAATCTAGAATAAAGACAAAAATAACTGTTCCCCCCCCCCCACCGATACATGCAGAACATTTTTTTGCCTTGAAAAGCACCCCCATAGGGATTTTGGGGGGGTCAAGCGAAGCATGCGTATTCCTGGAATATTTTTTCTTCCTACGAGTTTTTGTCTTACAATGCATTTATCTTAAAAGGTACCACTGTATCTATATCTGAACCTGTGTGAAGTCACTTTTGAGGCTTGGCAGCACAAACACAAGTATTTGAAATGAATTTTAAAAATGACCTCAAACTATATAGATATTATTTCCTCTCAGAATATTAAAAATTCTTCTGGGATTTTGCCCTTCTTATTTTCAGTTACTATCTTAACAATGAAGTAAGACATTTTACCTGTTCTGCAGATGCAGCAACCAGGCAAAAACATGCCAGTAAATAGTTCATATCTTGTTTCCTATTATTGATCGGTTTTGCCTCCTGATTTCTGCCAGGAATATTATTCCTTCACCAGCACTAATTAGAGGACCTGCAGTCTTCTCATTACCAATTCAAGAGCAAAACTGACCAGCTTCAGCTACAATTACTGTGCTAAGTAATAGACTAGATGTCTGGCAGGCATACATGCTCTCAGGTGACAAAATATTTCTGCTAGGCTCAATTGCTACGTAGCCAGGAAGGCCCCTAAGAAGGTTTCCAACCCCCCCCCCCAAAAAAGCAACAAAAGACAATAAAAATAATGGAATGAAATAAACATAATATATAAGTTATAGACTCAGAAGTCTGATACAATCATTGGATATCTATGACTGATCCTCCACAAATGAGGGCTTGCTCTAACACAGGCATGTCCAAACTTTGGCCCTCCAGATGTTTTGGACCACAACTCCCACAGTCCTTTGCCATTGGCAATCTAAGCTTACAATTCTGGGAGTTGTGGTCCAAAACATCAGGAGGGCCAAAGTTTGGACATGCCTGCTCTAACATTAATGCCAACTCTGTTCTTTCTTAAGAGCAGAGGATAGTCCTACCCTGTAGCAGGCTCCCACATTTTCACGATAATCATCACTGTTATGGTTGTAGGAAGCATTCTTGCATGGCGGGGATCCTCCAAAGAGCTCAGGCGACTGGCAAATGGTCAACAGGGCTACTTGATACTGGGTGTGGCCTATGTGTGCACCACCAACATTGCCTGTGAAGATTCTCAGTCATCAAGGTGAGATTATCCAGAAGTTGAGTCATGGCAACTGGACTTCTTTTCTTGTTAGACTGAAATGTTTCACTACTCATCCAAGTAGCTTTGTCAGTCAAAGGAAAGTTGGTGCAAGGCCTCCCATTTATAGTTCGCTTTGGTTTGGCTGTGGCTTTCCTGGTAGAGATGTGAGGTACTTCTGATTTGTCTGGGGATCGATGAAAGGGCAGCATGAGTAAATATGGCATGGCTAACAACCCATACTTAATGGGTGTTGGGAAGGATTGAATAGATGGGACTTCCACACACCCCGGTCATTGTACATCTTATGAGACTATTCAGGCCATGGTCCACCTAAGGAGAACTACAAATTGAAGGCTTTGCACCAACTTTTCTCTGACTGACAAAGCTCCTGGGATAAGTAGTGAAACGTTTTGATCTCCCAAGAAAAGAAGTCCAGTTGCCATGCCTCAACTTCTGGGCCACCCAAATCAGTTTACTTTTAAAAAAATATGCCATTTGGCCAAAGCATAATTTATTCATTTGCCACCTATGTCTATAAAGGGGAGTTCAATTCATAGTCTCCTCATATTCAAAATTATTGTTCACTTACAATTCTGTAAAAAGATGCTACCTTCTATATAGTAGCACTGCAGAAGATAAAGAAAAAAGCTATGGCTACTACAAGCCAATTTCTCAAGATTTCGGCCTTTTATCAATTGCATTCAAGTTTGCCAAAGAATACAGTAATATTAATTACTGCACAGTTCTAAATTTTACTGAGTATTGCTGTTTACATTGATATTAGCACAAAGTATCTATCATGTGGCAAGCTGATACATCATTCTTTGAAGACCAGTAGTGTCTGAGGTAAAGCAGGGTTTGTTTGCTTAGCTTGTCATTGGATGTACAACAAAAACAAGAAATCCTAAAAGGTTTTGTTACAATATCTAGAGGAACATTCCACAGCCTGGTGCTCTACATATGTCAACTAAGGGTTATGGAAGATACAACCTAAAACATCTGGAGGCCATGAGTTTGGGAAACACTTATCTAGATGTTGGTCTTTCCTCCATGTGACTGTGTCTCACACTCAGGAAGCAAATCTTAAAATGGCTAACAACAGACAGATAACACATGAGACACAATGGTTGCTATAACTGAATTTTCATTCCAGCTGAAAGGGAAAATCAAGCTCTTGGTGTGTTTGTTTTTTGCCTTTCCTCAAAAACTATTGCACTCTATCGACAATGTACACTCTTTCAATGCAAAGGTGGGGAAAGCGTTAACTCTTTATGCATATTAGCCAGATCAACTGCTTTCTTTCCTGTACTGCTATCTAATCATTCTTGATGAGTGCGATACACACACACACATACAAAATTTCAGATGCAGAAAATCTGCAGATTTCTCTGCCAGAAAATCTAGTACAATGTAGTAATATATCAAACAAGTATATTATACATGTAAAATTAAAGCCTAATAGAGAATATTCTAAATTTCTGAAAGCACAAGTCTTGTTGCTTGGCAGAGGTGAAACTATAGTTTCGTAAGGTATCTAATATCACCTGACTACTACAGGACAAGGTGTTTATGCTGGGCTGCAACTGTATACTTAGGTTGAAAATACCTTGGCCATTCAGTTTAAGCACTAAATGCTATAAGGCACAATTGCCCCAGCACAAGACACTAGACTTCATGTTGTAGATATAATATACAGAAGTACTGCAAATATTTCAAAATAGATTTTGAGAGAGATGTTTATTTTTAAATGCAGATTTAGCGTAAAGCACTGACCCTTGGTGGCCCAATAATCATGCCCGTCCACCTTGTAAGCGTCATGTCTTCGTCATCTTCGAGGCCCCAGCTTACTGTACCATCTCCTACTCCTTTCTGACCTTCTTCAAGTTCTTCCAACAAGCGAAAGTTACGAGGGACTTTAACTATTGGAAAGAAGTAAAGCAATGTAAATAGCAGTGTTCAGGACTGGGGCTAGACTCACTTAAACCTATTATCATGATACCTTTTTCAGCCTGGCCATTTAAAATCCATAGAAAATATTTTACATGTGAATGTGTATTATATCTGAACAAAAAGAATTAGCAAAATATGCCCTCACATACAAACTCTTATACAGATCAACTAAATTCTTCAAGAACTGCATCAGATTAATGGATGTAGACTAAAGTCCTTAAAGAAATGATCATCATGACACTGGTTATTTTAAGTATCAGTTTATAAAATTAATCTCAAATGTCATAGGCAGGTATTAGAATACAATAATAGAATAAAATTTTTATTGTCATTGTACATATGTGCAATATATACAACGGAATTAAGTGCTGTGCCAGCACTATACAAACCAAAAACAAACAACTGCATAAACACCACCCTGCTTTAATTGACCTAAAATGCTTAAAAGAGGTAAGACTATTTGGGTAAATGTTCCCATAAGTCAATTCACCTATTTCTCATATGATGGGAAAAAAACTTCTAAAAAATAAAACTGGAAATACCACTTAAGCAGAATAGTATGCATTCCTAGATGATACTTCTGTGTAAGCTTTAGGCAGACTTAATGAACTAACAAATAGTTTGAGTGCCTCATCATCATAATTAACTTCTGCATATCTGCATTTCTGTGGTAAAAGCCTACAGCTCATAATAGTTGCTTATGACAGCTACATGGATACTTTAGATATGATGTGACATCAGTCTTTGTGAAACACTGACCATATTTGGATGACAGAATCGCAGTTTAATACCGTATCATCTTTCTGCTGCACATGTAACCCCATTGCTGTCTCCTTCATGATAAGAGTAATCAGTTCAGGAGGATTCTAATAAACTAGGTTTTCGGAAGCTACAGTTTCTGGTCTTGAAACTGGTAACTACAATTATTATTACTCGGGGGGGGATTAAATCTGAATTTGTAATAAACCCTTGTCCTATTAAAAAGGGAACCTTTCCACTGACAGATGAAGTTGGTGACCATCTTAAGTTACTAACCCAGACATGTACACATGTACGTAAGTACAACTATGCATCTATATATTGTAATGTCTCCAATAAACTGGCTTTAAATGTTCACATTAAATTTTTTAGAAACAGAATTCAGGAAGAGGCAAACAGAATCTAACAGATATCAGCAAGACAGCTGAAGATTGTGTCAAGACAGTAAAATAACCCACCATTTGTGCCAGTATTATCAGGCTGTAACAATTACCCTATCATTTCACAGGAAGTTTGACTGGATCTAGTATAACTGTACTGTACATACAACTAAGAACACTTGTTACACTATTTAAGGATGCAGTTTCTTCATTCAAGAAAAAACATTGTAGAGAACATTAATAAAGCTTGCAATGAATAATAACCTTTTCAATCAACTGTTGTAGCTGCTCACTGTTTTTGAATATAATTTTGAATATACGTAGGCCACTATTATCAAGATAGACATTATAGTATCACAAGATAATCTGCGACAAGTTTTCTGTATATTTCTACAGTGTTAGACGCAACAATTTTTTAAATAAAACCAACTGCATTCAGCATCTGATACAAGCTAGAAACATATTTCACTTTTGCATTATTCTAGAAATCAGCTAGAAACACATTTCCCATTTGCATGCTCTCTTAACAACCACTCATATTTTGGACCAAAATTCTACTATATTAGATACAAGTGCTTAAATAAGCAAAAATATAATTCTTACTTGTGGAAACAGAATTATCAAAGATTTAGCATAAAAAGATCTGTCTTTCTCTGAAAGAACCCAATAGCCAGGGCAGACATAAATGCTTACTGGAAACTTATCAATTCCCATCTGATAGAACAGCCTCTGTGTTCTACACAGTTGTAACTGGGGGGGGGAGGGGGGCTGCTTCAGGAAGCTTGAGGTGAAAATCACTACTATTCTACTTTACACGGTGACCTGAGACAGTAACAAATGTCATACCTGAACTCTAAAATGGTGGTCCCCAACCCCCGGGCCGCGGACCGGTGCCGGTCCGTGGACCGGTCGGCACCGGGCTGCCTGGGGAGTCCGGGGAGGCTCCTCCCCTTTTCCTCCGCCGCCCTCCTCCTCCTCCTCTTTTCTCCCGCGGGCGGCCGGTGGAGGAGGAAGGCTGGAGGAGCGCAGGAGGAGCCGCCGCCGCCTTTGCCTTTGCCTCCCTCCTCCGCCCGCCGGCGGCGGCGGCGCATCCTCCTCCTCCACCG